>OW386289.2:85691735-86291735 GCA_936432065.2 Rutpela maculata | reverse complement strand
TATTTTTTATAGAAACGATAAATACTTTTAATATTTTAATTTGATTTAACTTTAAGAATATAATACTGATGTACAGTGTAACATAGGAACATACATTGTTCTAAAATTCATATAAACAAATAAAAGATTCTTAGACAAATAAGAAGATAAGGAGAATCCTATTTTTATTTCAATGGAAATCAGCAAAACAAACAAAATACAATCGAGATCGTATGATTCGTTTTCCTGATAATATGTTTATAAAAATTACTAAAAATTAAAAAGTTTGCGTACCTAATAGAAAAAAGCGTATTTTTGTTGGACCTCAGAAAATAAATATACCTTTTCCTTCTGCTTTAATGATTCTAGGCCAGAAAAGCTCTTTAGCTGATTATGATTTCGGCATTTTAAAATAAAGTTGACATTTTTATTGCAAAATATTTAAAAAACACAGGACAAATTCACGTCACGTTGCTATAGTAATAAAAATAAAGCATAATAATATTATTTAATTTATATATTTATTTCTCTAAATAGATTATTAGTTTTTACATGTATTTATTTAATAGTATAAAATAAATTTTAAAAAAAGTCAATTATTTTGCAGTTTATGAATTTAGGTAACCATTACATAGTTCAAGAATTTGTTTAGTAAGCAGTTGTATTGTATTAATTTTTATAAGTGCCCTTTTTATAAGAGTATTATAATAATGTGTTTCCTGTATTGCTCTGAATATCAGTAAGTATTTCATTCTTGATGCAAACTATATAATAAAAGTAAAAGTAAGCTTTTGCATACTAATTGTATCCTACTGGTATATTGATAAGTGCAAAAGTAATTATATATTTAATTACATACCTAAGTACACAATTTATTATTCATGTAACTGCTTTATATAAATCAATGCATAAATCCGTTTCGATAAAAAGAGGTACGTAAAATCGCGTTTTTAAAATTTTGAATTTTGGAGCTTCGACCTGCTGTATTTTTAAAATAAAGACATTTTGGAACTTTATCCATAACAGTTTTCATTGAGAATGCTTTTTACACTCATTAAAATATGACCTTCATATTAACACACCTTTTTAACAGATATGTGGTGATTGAGCAGTAAAAATTTAAGACCAATTGATAGACCCGTCATTTTCTTGAGCTAGAGCCGGTTAAACACAAACATAATTATTTTAATTATTTTGCACTTTATTCATATTTGTGTGTTTACCTCTCCCGCCAACGTCACTAACTTGACGACATACTCAGAATTAACTCCAAAACATTTAAAAAAACCGCTATCCAAGGAATCACTACTTCCACATCCAGATTTTCTATCCAAGTCACTCACAACGAAAAAATTTTGCATGTGGAAATAATTGTTTATGTAACTTTAATAATATAATATTTGAAATCCTCTACCCCAAAAACCCATAAAACGATACCCCACATCGGTAATGGGGTAGGGGTGGTGATAGGGGGCTGGCTGTGGGGGTGGATGAAGTAAAAAATATTTTGAGGTTTCTGGTTCTTGTACATACACTGAATCACAATTTTTTTTCATCCCCAAACATTTTTTTGAGACCTTAGCTTCTCTTGTATATACTAAATACCAATTTTATGGACTCTTACCTGCTTGATTTACATATTTACCCCAAATTTACCCCAATTTACCCCCCAACTCTTTGATGGAACAAGATGAAAATATAATTTAGGTCCAGATCTCGTTAAAGCACACGTGTGTTCCAAATTTCAAGTCAATATCTTAAACGGTTCCAGAGTAAACGTGCGCACAAAAAAAGTTACAGACAGACAGACCGACAGACAGAATTTTTTTTGCTCAAACTTAAAATCTCGACGTTTCATGACATTCTAATCCTACTTGAAAAATAAAAATTTTAAAAAAATATGCTGTCGATACTATACTGGATGTGGAAGTAAAAGAAAAATTTACTTACGCCATTTCTGCAAACAAATAGAGACCAAGTGAATAGAAAAATATCTACCGCTGTGTAGAAAGTGCCATTTGGACTATAAAACATTAATAACAAATTAGGAAAAACAACTGAAGTGTAAACGAAGTAATAGAACAACCGCCCAGCTTTGCTTTGAAATAGGTATGTACATAAAATAAAGAGAAGAGAAGCTTAACACATTTGTTAGGGGTGCGGCAAGATAAAAAGTTGAATGATGTCGTGCACCTGGACGTAGAACACAAAACAGTTCTATAATTACCTGAAGGTAATTTACGCTATCATCAATTAACTTATATAAAATGAGAAATGCTGGTCTGTTTTTATTTTATTTGCTGAAAACAGTTAAAAGCATGCCTTGGGAATATAATTTGTAGCACAATAATTTTAAAAGCTCTTAAATGCCTTCAAGCACATCGATATAATGTATCTTCCTCTACAACACAGAGGCATATTCTAGCTTGGATTTAACATATTCTGTAATAAATAATATTGTGCGGGGATGAATCTTAGTACAACCCTCAGATTCTAATAACAAATCCAAGATGAGTATTTGATGATAGAACTCTGTCTTACACATGCTTATTAAAGGTTGCTTTGAAGCAAATATGATACCGAGAGAAAATTAATTTTGATTTAATGGAGTAAAATTGGGTTTATAACTATAAAAAGAGTTTCCTTTCCTATAAAATGAAATAATATTGAATGTTCATTATTTTTAAGATATCAGATTGGCCGGGGATAAACGTTAGAACCATCCAGCTGGCTAAAGAGTCTCGAGTCTTACTGTATTCCATGTACTTCATACCAATGAATTCTTCTTTCAAGATTCTAAAGAGACAATCTGCAACACTAACTAAGGATGATGTATGTTCATCTGTAGTTCCAGAAATGTACGCGTCATCGCAGTTGCTATGCAATTGGTTGTGGTTGTGGCTCATAAAGTAAAACATTCACCAAGTGGAAGTCAGTCAGTCAGTTTTCTTTATCATTACGAATCGTGGCCAGCAGTTTTTCACATATATGAATTTATAAGAGTAAAATAGTTGCCCTGACAATTTATTTTGTAATGTGGGTACATTTATCTTACCACAGATACCAATTATACTACAGATATTATCTGCTCTATCGCTCAGGAAGTTTTAGGGTCTAAATTCCAGCATCAAAAACGCGCGTCATCCTATTTATTAAGATATGAATATAGGACTGATATATTCATACACATATTGTGTTTAGGAATAATTTAAAACAAAGATTAGAGCAACAATATACAGAAAGTAGGTATTTTCATAATAAATAAAAAAGTGTGTAAGTTGTGATTTGCATAATACCTAAATAATATTCTCTAATCATGATAAAAGCAAATAAATAAAAAATAATTAATTGTAAAAAATAAATCAAGAATAGGTTTGTAAATAATGAATGAATGTTTCTACACTCTACTGATGAGAACTAACGAGTTCGAAAAAACTTGTACAACTTTTCTAGAGTTGAAATAGAATGTAAGGTTCAATAATAATTGTTGTGAATGACTGAATTTCAATAAATAATTTAAGTATTTTCAATATATTTTTTTGCCTTAAAATGCCAGGAATCCTATCATGTAATTCAATACTTCGTCAGTATTAGCTAGAAGAGTAGTTGTTTTGATTGGTTTTCCAATAATGAGTGTTTTAAAGTGTTTTCCTAAGTAGTATATTAGCGTGCCCAGATTAGGGCAACAATATACAGAAAGTAGGTATTTTCATAATAAATATAAAAGTGTGTAAGTTGTGATTTGCATAATACCTAAATAATATTCTCTAAAGATACTTATCAAAAACTAAAGCAGTTTTATTTTATACCAAAATGGACAATCAAAGATTTGTCATATAAAAGTAATAATTCTGTAATCATTTAGCACTGCTTATTATTTATGGATCGATAGGAACACATTTTTGTATTGTAAATAAGCCGTCACTTATATATTTTTTTCGTGTCGGTGATGATAACTAGAGTCCGTATAACCATAGCGTCCAGAAATTATGGGCCGGATGTGTTAATCTACAGAAAATGGTTCAAAAATACACTGTGGGGCTGGGGTCTACTCAGAAGAATTAAATCTAAACTCGACAATGCCTCTGGGTGAAAGTACATGATGGAATTCAGGGTAACGAGGAAACGGATGCTTTAACTCTCAGGGGAAATAAGAGTGCTCTGCATGGTCCGGAATCTGCAATAGCGCCCTCAGATTCAGTCCACAGTCTACACACTCAAACGTCACGCGACTGTTGGGCTGCTCTAAGTAACTGTAGACACAGCAGAATGGCTTTGGCCACACCTAGTTGCAAGCTAGGTAAACACTCTTCAGGTGTCCAGAAGTAATCTGTGTATCTATGTAGGATTGCTAACAGGACAGTGCAAACTAAACAAACAACTTCATACACTGGGATTTACAGATAACCCCAAGTAGTGTTGAGGGTATAATCTGGAGAACGAGATTGCGTAGCATGTGTTGTGTCATCGCTTTGCTCTCTCAATGAAAAGAGGATCCAGATGCAGAATTATGATCAATTCTGTGCCACTCTAATGTTTATATTTTGATCGTCAACTGCATTTCGTCTGGATATTCGAGTATTTTGTTAAAGATACTCATTAATAATTATCTAACATCTTGGGAAATACAGCGTTCTCGTCCCACCTTCTAGCGGCTTGTATATCAGTGTATACGCGGAAGTTACGTGATTTCAGACGAAGATTACGTAGTGGATATACCATCCCTCGGAGGGTGTAAAGCAGGCGGTCCCTTGTCTATTAAATGTTAGACAAGTAAAAGATCTCTACTCTTCTTAAGGGAAGAGGTTCGACAAAATTTCCAGGTTGGGGGTAGCTCGTCTCCTGGCGTCGGTGATAGGCCTTGGTAGCGGAAATAGGCCGACGTTAAATAGTTAAAAAAAAAAAACTCTTAATGTAATTTCCTTAATCACAACTCCTGTTATTTTC
Organism: Rutpela maculata; assembly: GCA_936432065.2. Lineage (NCBI taxonomy): Eukaryota > Metazoa > Arthropoda > Insecta > Coleoptera > Cerambycidae > Rutpela > Rutpela maculata. The sequence goes on along the minus strand of OW386289.2, from coordinate 86,286,809 downwards.
CTTCTGTTTAATTGTATTTCATTTTTAAGTTAGACAAAACATATGTGGATGTATTCCTCAGTCCAACACGCTGGAGAAGCTGATGGCGTAACCAAATGAAAATCATAGTCAAAATAACCCTTATGGAACTTAGGAAAGGAACATAACCACAACAGGGATTATCTCCTAATTGTTGTATTTATGTTATTCTCTCACATTCCATACAAGATACTTTCACTACCACAACTTTTGACTATACTGTCGCCTCCTTCGTCCCGTCGTCTTTTACATCCTGGTATCTCGACGGCCTGTAAAGTAATGATGTGTATTTTTCAATCTAGAATTCATCTCATCTGTTGTGGCATATATCACCTAAGCAAGCAGACTTCGTGAAAGGACGTGGTACTTGAAGACAAGTTCTGAATAATAATATATGACAACTAATATTACGTGCCTAATGCGGAATGAAACAAACTGTGAACAGTACTATTGGAGACACTAATATATCCCATGAGAGAAACTCCTTTGAATTGTGTATGACAAACCTATTAACTTTAATAACAATTTCATGAATGTGATTTTTGAGATTTAATTGTGTCAAAATTGACTCCTAAATCTTAAAATGCACTTGTTTGTTGTAGACACACTATAAGGAAATCGCGTTCTTTTTGAGACATAGTATCACTGCTAGTGTCAAGTGACAGTTTATTGTGCACTAACTATTTATGCTTTTAAGAAAAATATCATACCGGCTGCATATAGTAAATGTCTTGCGTTAATATTATACGTGATGCCATTTATACAGATATTAAACAACAGAGGTGTGACGTACTTTCATGGTGAAGCCCGAAAGCGTCACTTTTGGCACTTTAGCAACGGCGGTATTTACGAATCGGTTGCTCGGGCGCCAGTTCCCTATATTACGTGAAGGAACGCCACCTTCCTAAAACAACCGGTACAGTAGGGCTCGAGTAACTACAGTGGAGGAACGGTAAATTCCAGTGAGTCAAATAGGGAAAATGGGACTGTCACACACAGCAGTAAAACGCAGAATTCGCAATACAACTAAGCTTTATTACTATTACTTACAAAGTAACTTACTAAACTTACGCGGCTTACTTACAACTCCCTGGCAAGACTGACTTCGGCTGCCATGGTTGAGGAACTGCTCTTCCTGTGTAGCGGTTTGAATGGCTTGCAAAACAAAATTACCAAAGTTGGAATGGGGAACCCTATACCTTCTGCGCACCGGTGATGAGGTTGGCTGGATTTGTAATATTTTCGGAATACGAATACTTGCACGACATATACAACTTCTTCAATAAAACTTACTTGCTGGTGCTGCTGGGGCACGTCTTCCATGGTCGGTTGATCAGGCAAGACAGCCACACTATCTTGACTCCAACTGCTAGCTCTCCTAGTTCAAGAGGAAGGCAGATTGGGAGACATGAGTAGACACGATGCGTACAAGTATACGGTGACGTCAACGGATATTATAAAATTTTCACCACAGCGAGTTTGTGGATTTTGTAATTATTTTCGATTTTCGGTCTTAGAAAAATTCGGTGTCACACTTACTCGGTTCTGGATCCTGATGCAGCACGTCTAGTCGGTAGCGGAGCTCGTGAGGAACTCGTCGTTCATTTTCAGCTCGACTGGTAACTAGCCTATATCCATCAGCGGCGGAAAAGTGGGAGAGATAGTCACAACTCGACGCGTACAAATATTAAGTGACGTAGGCTGAAATTAGAATAATTTAATTGAAGGATCTCCACTTACGTTTTACGGTTGGTGTCTGGTAGTTACTTCTGCACTCTCAGGCGGGCTGAGATCGACTGAAATATCTTCGCGGTAGGCAATGGCTCGTATAAAGATTTGCCTGCGAGCTTTGGAGCAGTGTTCGGATGGTCTAGCATCGACGCGGAAATTTTTGGGTGCAACCAAAATGTGCTTCGTTACAGAGGTCCCAACACTGAGTCTTGTGGAACTCCAAATGTACCATTTCAATTTTTTTATTTGTAGCCTTAGTGTTCAGTAAAGACATGGTCTGTTAGGAAGGCGGACAGACAGCATATTGACGTTTTCTACAATAACCGGTGAGAGGATAATATAGAACGATTAATGGTTGAGGGAAAACTAAATGGCAAATGGCGAAGAAGACGCCCTCCAAAGCGTTGGGTTGATGTTACCAATGAGGTAGTAGGAAGGAGCTTTGCTCAGGCCCTGTGCTCACCAAGCAACCATGACAGATGGCGTGTTGCTATTAGCCGTACCATACGGTGAAGGGAGACCAGAAGCGACTGCAATAATATATAGGTCACAAAATGTCCAATAAGACGTCATGAATAAGAAAAATGTACTGGAGTCTACAGCAGTTTGACTGTATTGTGTCCTATGCTTCATTAGTTCTTTATCATTCAGTACTCCAGCACTATTCCGTTTTTATTTATATACCTTGATCGATGTCTGGTGGTTCGTTACTGTGTGTATTCTCCCACGTATAATTCATTTACACAACGGCTGTCACCAATATCAAAATAAATAACATCTGCTAATTGTCAACGATCGCTTGCTACCTCAGTCAAATAAGAACTTTCGACGTTTGATGGAAATAACTGATAAAGTTTTGAAACTTGGCAGACATGTTCACTTGGGTCTGCTATTAAACACACTAAAAATCTTGAACTCAATCTGTTGCGTTCGAGCCGCCATCTTGGAAAAATGGTGGTCTGATTAAGTTCTGTGCTTATATCTGGCTAACCGTTAGCGCTATCAAAATTATGTTTATTTGAAAAATATGACTTATAAAATTCTCTGCAAAATATGTTATATACAATTTTTTCGTATCAATTATTATAATTTCTGAAATATGAAAAATCATATCATTGTATTATTTCTAAAATTCTGTACAACTTGAACTCAAAATTTCCAGCGTCTATCCTTCCGTCTGTCAGTATGTCCATCTGTCCGTCTGCCTCTCTGTTCGTCATGTTTTTGGAAACACAATAACTTAAGAGAGACAAGTCCGATTTGATTGAAATTTGGACAGTAAGTTAGTATTCACTAGAGGAATTTTAATTGCTATTCTTGCAATTTTAATCAGCTCCCGATGATATCATCTTGATCGTCGAAACGTTGAATAGTATACTATGCAGTTTATAGTGTTTTATCAAAAGTTTTACAACATTCTACTGCGTTTTTTTCTTAAAATATTCCATAACGTTTATATTTACTGATGAATTTTTCAAAAGTGCTAGGGTTCTTTCTCTATCTAACACTAACTTACTATCCAAATTTCAATCAAACCAGACTTATCTCTCTTAAGTTATCGTGTTTACAAAAACATGACGATTGGAGAGACAGACGGGCAAATGGATAGACAGACGGATTAACGTCGGATATTCTAAAAATGTTTCGAACTTATATGACTTATACAACGATATACATATGTTTTCTTTATGGGCGATATTTGTAGTGTGTCGATCAAATGCAATCTTCGTATTTCGGAAGATTATACTAATAGATACGAAAGAAATGTATATAGCATATTTTGTAGACAATTTTATAAGCTGTATTTTTTATCTAAACATAATTTCGACATCGCTAACGGTTAGCGCGATACGGCAAAAAACTTAAACGGGCCACCATGTTTTTAAGATGGCCGCTCGAGCGCCACAGATCGAGTTGAGGATTTTATATTGTATATTTATTAGTACATCTTGATGAACATTTCTGCCAAGTTTAAGAACTTCATCAGTTATTTCCTTTAATTTTTCCTATTCGACTGGAGTATATCGCTTTTCCTCTAAGTACACTGAATATACGGTAGCAAGATTGTTACATTAGTCGGTAGGGTAGAAAATGCTTCCAGTTAAATTAATTCTACACCTACCTCTGCCTATTGTTCGTAGATATCCTGATATTCTGAATACAATCTATACCATCCTTTGAAATAAACACTTTGAGAAATCTGAAAGCACATTTGATAAATTAAAACATATTTTCTGCATGGTTTATCAAAGGGAAGTATTTTAAAATAAGAGCCGAGAGATTTCTGTATTCCTCTGTCGAAAAATTCAGAGGCTTTCAGGAATCTGTCTAGACACTTACATGTATTGCTAACTTGGATTTTCATTGGGGTTCAGGTGGTGTGTTTCTCCCTTGTACTAATAAAAATTTCCATTTCGTATATTTCACCGAATCCTTGTGATGTATTTTTGGGATATATAAATAAAAAATGAGCTGCACGTGATTTCGTGATGTTATAGCAATATAAGGTATATTTTTAGTAATGCATATTTCGCTTTATTATACTCGTTGCAAATACGAAAACGAAGAGTATATTGTATTTTATCGGCACATTTCTAAAACCGTAAATATCGCTCGTGTTAGTGATCGAATACTGAAGAACTTCCATCCGTCTGTCTGTGAATCTGTTCTTCTATCCGTCCGTCACGTTTCATGGAATCATGATAACTTAAAGAAGGAATTTAACGCAGTTAGAATTTGTTTATATTTTTTTTGGAATGTCGGTTTCTCTTTCTGCATCTACGAGATATAATTCTATAATTAGATCTTGTTTGCATATTAAGATATAAAAACCAAAAAGTTCCTCGAGTAAGGTGAATAGAGAATATGATCACTCGGGTCTCATATTCATTTTAAAATTGTGCATGAAATAATTATATACATATATAAACCTAAGTAAAAGTAAACATGTTCTTATTTTACCATTAAAAATAAATTAATATATACCTACTAATTTAATAAATTTATAGTTGTTTTATTTACCTCTATTTATCATTTTGTAAACCCCGTATCAATAAAACAAAATTAATTCCAGCCATTTATTTTTAGGTATTTAGGAACATACTCAAGATACTAATGAATAAAACTGTTTTCAACTTGAAATGTAGTGTACCTTCCAAACCCAATTTTATCAATGTCCAAATTAATATTGATTGCACAAGAATAGTAACTGTTGACAAATATCCAATTATTGTAAACTTTTCAATATTGAAAAGATATCAAGGATTACAAGAATAGTGGTGTTTAACTGACTAAATGGAATATAAAAACTGAAACGTATTGCATGATATTTTTTAAACTAATGTTTGTATCTAACGAAGAAAAATATCGAGAGAGTCCCTGATGCCACATTCATTGTGCTCATTTCAACAAAACATTTATCAATTTCACTAAGAAATTGAGAATTAGTTCAATGTAACATACAAGCCGCTGGAGTCAGCAGAAGAAATGAAATTAAACTGGAATCGATATTTCCTTTAAGAGATAAAGAAATTCAGCCTAAGGTCACATAACGTCAGCTTTACAGGATGACGGATAGTATAAGGAAGAGGATAATGGTTGGGTTTTGGCTTATATGCTTCACTGAAAACCAGTTTTATCCTTATAATTTTTTTTATTATACTTGGCTTAGTATAACTTTAGATAAGGTATATAACTACGTACCAGAATTTATCAACAAGTTAGAAATTTTTTAATACTTACTCTATTAACACAAACAAATAATAAAATGTTATTTTATGAAATTTGCTTGTTTCATTACTTACTGGTTTATTAAATAGCAAATATTAACTCTATTTTGATATTGGAAATCTGGAGAATTAAATTTCAGAGGAAGTTCATATACAGGGTGTGTCTCACGAGAAAACTGACATGGTTTAATGGCAGATAGAGAACACCGAGGGTAATCCGAATTGCCCTTGTTGCTGAAATACAAGGTGTTTTATTATTTTATTAATTTTTGGTAGTTACTTTGTAAAGGAGTGGAATAAAAAGTTCATATTTGGCACATATAATACACTAGAGATCCTGAATGAGTACCTATATGATACACACTTGAGTTGTTCTTTAAGTTCTTTCAATTTTAAATTCGAAAAGTACATTAAATACCGAATAAAATGGCTTCAACAATTTTTTTGGCACACTTTTGTCCCCTTCGAAATAAATTCCACAAATAATATAATATGAGACTTGAAAATATATCGATGAATGATAAGCATAAAGATACTTACACAATAATTCAATTAGGCATTTACTTTTTTTCCAACAATTATTAGTTTTAGTCACCAATTTTTACAGAGGAGGTAAAACAAGTATAAAAATTAATGGGAGAGGACACCGAATTAAGAATCTATTTCAGTCCTTTCATTTATTAAAGACTAGTAAAACAGCAACATAATATACTTACTGATAAAAATAATAACGGTAGCAACAAAGTTACATATCAATAAAGCACATAGTAACAAAATAACAACAGAGTATCAATAGAATAATTGTAAGACTAATTAAATTTTATGTTCAAAATATCCTCCTCAGCTTCAGTACATTTTCTAGTGCAGTTCGCAAGATGGCCGATTGATCTTATAATATCTGAACTGATTTTAATTTCGTTGCGGCATTCAACAATCCTTTGAATTAAGTGATCCCTGCCAGTAACGTCCATATTGAAATCCCACTCTCTAAGTAACCCCATAAAAAAATCTACAACTAACTGATTTAACGTTTGAAGACTTTGTTTAAAGGTGTCACTGTCGATCATAGTAGCCTTACTTCAAAATTACAACTATTAGAAAACTTGTAAACAAATAATGTTGTAGTTGCTTTCTATCTACCAGTGGTCCTCATGTATTACCGGCAAGGTCTCCGGATTTCGACCACGTAGATTATTTTTATGAGGTCACTTAAAGAGTCAGATCTACAATGTAGATATTGGTTGCAGGGATCAATTAATTCAAAGGATTGTTGAATACCACAACGAAATTAGACAGTCCAGATACAATAAAAAGATCAATCGGTCATCTCGTGAACCATACTTAAAAACGTGCTGAAGCTCAGGAAGACATTTTGAGCATAATGTTTAATTAAATTTCTAATTTGCAAATGTGTTTTATGACAATATTTGTACCGATACTTTTTCAGGTCTTATATTGTATTATTTAGTGGAATTATTTCGAAGGCGGTAAAGGTGTGGCAAAGAAATTAATGAGGCTTTTTTTGTATACTCTTCGAATTTAATATTGAAATTTTAAAAACTATATACAGCGTATTGCTTTCCTAAAGAACAACGAAAACATTTTTTTTTTCTAGTTCGAACCTGGATTATTTGTGTGTTATATGTACTTATTCAGGATCACTTGTGTATTATACGTGCTAAATATGAACTAGTCATTCCATTCCTTTACAAAGTAATAACCAAAAGTAATGTTGTCCATTGTCCATTGTTCTTTTTCTCGTGAAACGTCCTGTATGGTTATTGAATTTGCGGTTGGTTTAATTTTGAAAAATGAATTTGTTTGATTAATTTTTCAAAAAATATTTTCAGATTCTTGTAAAACCTCCTTTACCAAATAAAAAAATAATTGACAAACCTGAGACGGCAATACAACAGATTGCCACGAACTGTTCATCTGACATCTATCAGTCTGTCTTTGAACTTCATGCTGATGCATGCTACTTTGTTTATGATGAACAAATTATCAATTAATCAACGTGTTTATACAGAGTGTCAACGGAATCGTCAGACAAGCCATAGATTACAGAGTTTTCGAGGACTTAAACTTATAAGGGATAATATATACCAAAAATGGTCAATTTCTTATTATTTGACACTTTTCCATAACTTCCGGTAAAATGTGTGCTATATATTAGTCTAATTATTATATAATAGTAAATAGTATTTGAAATATTATTATTGGTCGTAGCTGGTAGAGAGTATATCATACTTAGAAGTTAGCTAATGAATATGATAAGAATATTTCTGTGTATATGATTTTTTCTTCGTTAAGACTTCGAATACTGTGGTAACGCAATAATTATTGTGGAATAAACTTGTATCTGATGACCCGAGTGTTCTTTTAAATGCATCAAACACTTCAGCAGTGGAATAGAACCCATACCTCACTGCATTTTTTTAATCATTCTAATTGTGTTAATAAAGTAATACAAATGAAGTACTTTAAAATTCCAAGACAAATGGCTAGAAAATATAAACAAAGTCAACTCAACTTCTTCAAGTTCACCCCCTGGAAGACGCAGACAGAGCCCTAGTACAAGTAGGTCCAGCTTATCAGATAGTTTTTTAAATCAAAACTTTCGCAGTAGGCGCAAGAGTAGACACCACATGTCGAAATATACACAGAGTAGCTTAAGGAGATCTAGGTGTTCTAATCTCAGGAGCAAATCGATGGATATAAGAGTGAGTATAGCCCTGAATAGTTTTTGTGAACGAAAAGACTCAAGTATTTTAGCTAATGTTATACCGGAATTTGATCCAAAGTGTCGATTCGGGCGATACCGAGGCGAATGAAGAGATATTCTATAACTATGATTTAATTGGTAATTGGTACCTGTACTGTTGGGTGGTGTATTTCTAAAATAAAATAAATAAGAAGTGGCGAAGTGTTTAAAATAACCGATTAAAGTAGACGTTGTTCTGAAAAGTCTTCAAGATCGTTAATATATAAAAGAAAGATTAGTGGCCCTAGAACACTCCACTGCGGGGTTCCAATATTTATATTATATTCATTCCTGACAGCAACATCAATTTTGACCTCATACCTCCTTGAGGTATGAAGTTAATCAATAGTTTATAAAGCTACGCAGTACTATGCACGGTATCGAATACCCTAATTAAGTCAACTACATATCACCTTTTTCCCTTCTATCATCAATATGTTGTGAAAATTCTATTAGTCTTTGTCGAATAAAGGACCTTTTCAATAGTTTGTGGGAAGATACTGAGTAAGGCTATTGGTCTATAATTCTCGACATTCTTTTTTTTTAGAATGGAAGAATAGCCGGTATTTTTAGACACGGGAGTTTTTATGTCAATTCTTTTTTAATGCCACGAAATTTCTAGAAATGTCGCAAAATTGTAGAGACAACACACAGTTTGTTTCAATAGGATAGTGTAATGGTTCTTACAACAAGGCGTAGCTTAGAAGGCGAATCTATCCTAACAAACTAATTTCGAAGATATATGAGGACATAAATAATTAGCCTTCCAAATTTTCTGACTTATTTTTGTGAGGATATCTCAAGTGGAAAGTATATATATATATATATATATATATATATATATATATATATATATATATATATATATATATATATATATATATATATATATATATATATATATATATATATATATATATATATATATATTCATACTATTTAGGAATTAAAGGATATTAGGTAATAAGTCCCAAATAACAAGTCGACGCCGTTGGTGAAATTTTATTTAAAATTCGCGGCCTTTTTTAAAAGCAGTTCAATTTTCATTCAATTTTTATTTTAAATACAAATAATTAAAATACCAAGTTGGTTTTCCAACATGCTGTAAAAATTTGGGAGACATGCAACCGATATTTTAATTCAATAGTTTCCAGTAAAAGTGTTGATACATTGTTAAAATTACATTCACTTAAATATGCCATCAAACAGTATGTGTAGATACTGTCAGAACTACCAATCAAAGTAAAACACTACAACCTCAGTAATTGTCAAACGTGAACTTTTCTCATGCTAAGTTTCATGTCGACCCAAGGAATGAAGAAAGACGAGATCCTATCTATTCCTAAACTTTAAATTAACATGCAGATAACAAACACTGAAACTTGGCTTTACCTACTCGTTTCTCGATAAAATTACAGAAGGACTAAACTGTGATTTTATCTGTTTAATGCTTGTGAAATGTGCTAAAGCTATCTGATATATTAGAAGGATTTTGTGGACAGGTCTTTAGAGTAAGTCGCTTTACTGAATCAGTCTCATTACATGTACATTATTATTATAATTTTCAATTTATTATTTATTTTTATATTCACTCTTGTGATTTTACTACTAAATAAAATATATAACAATGAATTAGTTTCCATTATGTCATTGTGGGTATATCTACAAAACAATTTTGATGAGTTTTTCTCAAATATATGTAAAACAGAAGTAGGTACATCAAAAAACATAAACCAATGACAGAATTTTAATATTCAGTGATTAATTAATATTTAATATTGACAACTTATTTAAATCAACTTGATAGATATTCAACATTGAAAGCTACATCCTAGGTTGGCCGGTAGATGGAGTCACTTAGAGTTTTTTTATTTTAACAATTTTTACTGATATTCTTAACTAGAAACATCCAAAACTGAATTATGAAAAATTATTTAGAGACTTTGTTATCACACTAGGCGCCGGGTATTTTGGAGCAGGACTAATTCAAACAAGAGGTTTTTTAATGTAAATTGTCAGTGAGAAGTCCTTAATAGTCTAGGTGCCCGTGGACATAATTGCAATTTATACATATCCCCGTATAACTTCTTGTACGGTATAATTGCGCCTAGTCTATCACTTTTTTCCTCTGCGAAAATTTTCGAAAACGCAGCGTTCCTCCTCGGGATGAAAAAGACGATTTCCACGCGTCTGACTGGAAAATCGGCAAATATATTTTGTCCGACAATTCAAAAATTGGATTCTACATATTTTTATTAAGTAATCTTGAAAAAATCAGCTGGTTATCAAAAAATGTTTTAAAGTTATGTTATGTTATGTTTAGGGTGGTAGACACTCTTAACGTTCCCAATTTTTTGTCGGAAAGTTTGTAGAAATATATGAAATATATATGTAGAATCCAATTCTCAAATTGTCCGACAAAATATATTTGCCGATTTTCCAGTCAGACGCGTGGAAATCGTCTTTTTCATGCCTTCCCGGGCCGCGTTTTCAAAAATTTTTCAAAAATTTTCGCAGAGGAAAAAAGTGATAGACTAGGCGCAATTATGCCGTACAAGAAGTTATAGGAGGATATGTATAAATTGCAATTATGTCGGCGGGCACCTAGACTATAATATACCCCAGTCGAACGAAGAACCCCACTGCAGGAGAGAAAAACCATGAAAATATTGTTTTTTGCAATTTCCGGCTTTCCCGTTGAATATGCGACCAAAATGGTTATGTACAAAATTAAATCTTATAAAATTCTCTACAAAACAGGTTGTTTACAATTTTATAGCTAGATGCATATTTCTACCAGTAACAGGCATCCAAAGTTGATCTAAGTTAGATTAGATTAGATTTTGGAAAGGAATTGGCTGATTGGCCTTGACCACCGCGACCCCTTGTCTAATTTTACTTAGAGTTTCTTATCCACCTTTGTCTTTTGTATCAGGCTCCATAGCCTTGATAAGGGCTCCTTGGTGTAGCTATCTGCGGTTTCTCTTCTCCAAGTCGTTGGAACCTCAGTCTGGCTAGGCCTTCGCAATGGCACAGTACCTGTACTGAGGTTTCCTCTTCCTCTTGACAGAATCTGCATGTTGCATCCTCTGCCAGGCCCAGTAGACTCATATGTCTATTAAGCCTACAGTGTCCAGTTAGAAGACCTACCATTATCCTAATAGCCTCTTCTCTGTCTTGGGAAGTTCTTCCACCACTCTACAGATTTATTTTGTACTCATTGATTAATGGATGTTCGTATGCGTGGCTTAGCCACACCGCAAAAGGGCCCTACTAGGGCCTTAGATGCGCCTTCCCGGGCCAATTCATCAGCCTTCTCATTTCCCCTATGTCCCTTGTGTCCTGGTACCCAAGCCACGGTTACTTTGTTTTGACTTCCTAGGTCCGTAAGGGCATTTATACAATCCCATACTAGTCTTGAATCAACCTGCATGGAATCGAGTGCCTTTAGCGCTGCTTGGCTATCGGAAAAAGTGGCAATTGACTGGTTAACAGTTCCTTGCCTCATTATTTCCTTTGCACACCACTGTATAGCAGCCACTTCAGCCTGAAATATTGTGGCGTGTATTCCTAGACTTATCGGGATTTTCGTTTTCGACCTTGTCCCGTAAATCCCAGCTCCGACTCCCTGTTCTCTCCGTCCGTATACCAGATCGTTTGCGACGATATTGGAGGACAGTTTTTCCAGTCCTCTCTGCCTGGTATTTTGATTTGAAAATTTTTATTGAAGTTATACTTTGGGACCATTGTGTCCTTGGGCATTCCCAAAATATGATCCGCCTTCAGCTCTGAGGTGTTATTGCTTTATGGCCGTTGTGCTTTACATTCGCCTGTGTACCACTGAACGAGCTTCCCCTTGGATAAATGCTAAGTGACGTGGCCTTCAAATTCTCTAAGTATTTACTACGTAACGGCTCTTTTGCAACAGGTATACTGTGAGTTTATTGATTTCCATCGTAATAAAAATATATTGGTGGATATTAATATACTTATGGTCTGACGTCAGCAAGAGACATTTTCTAATATTCTACAAAAGTAAGTTGATTACGTTAAGAAATATTACAGAGAATAGTGTGATTGTTTTCGATGATTATCCAGAAGATTGTGCTTAAAAGCACAACATCTGCTGAACGTCTTCGTAAATTAGAAAACAACACTTCTGCCAATGTCGTATTTGAGAACTTGATGACGGCGACTATGTCTTGAAAATAAAATAAATAAAAAATAATGATCGATTTATCGCAATGTTGTCCGAGAAATTGTAGACCGCTGGATTTGCCTCAACTTTGGACGATAATTACTCATAGAAATATGTATCTGGCGATAAAATTGTATACGACCTGTTTTGTAGAAATTTTTCGTCATATTCTCGTAACCCCCCCCCCCCCCCCCCTATATAAATTAAGGATTTTTCATGAACAATCCAATGAATCAATTGAAGGTAAGAAACCTTTTGGTTGATTTTTTTTTAATTTCTGAAATATTTGTGGCTTGGAGACTTTCATATACCTACAGAGAAATATCGAAATGTGACAGGCTGCTATCTCTCAGTTGCTTTTATTTCCGTACGATACTTGAATTAAATGATTTCAGTCTAGTATAAAAAACTACATTTATTGTACCATTAACTTGAACAGTCCATCATTCAGGTTAAAATTATCATAATATACATGTTCAGTAAAATAACAGTTAATATTGCAACATATCGGACAAAATTCAGAAAGTTTTGAAATTTGGTGGAAATGTTAAGGATAGCATAAGAATTAGTAAATCGAAAAGTTCCTAAATAGTGTGCTTCGTCCCCTAGGAGGTCGTTTCTACCCCCATTTTGAGGTTTTCTAGATTATCTCGGGAACGGTGTACTTTTTGATAAAAATACCTATATATAAAATTATTCCTTATAAAATTGCTGCTATCGAAAATGTTATAAGTGCGACACAGCTCTTGTCGTAGGGCAAGACATTGACCTGCTAGTTCTTCTTATTGCTCCCTCTGACATAGATATTAAATTTTTAAAAGAAAAACAAGGCAATACCAGCAAAAGGATTTACATTTCCCGACATTTACAATACTCAACTTTTTTAAACAACTATAAAGAAACAATATTATTTGCACACGCTATTAGCGGTTGCGACACAACTTCAGCGTTTTTCTCCAAAGGAAAGGTTAATGCAATCAACGTGCAAACTTTTAAAACGAAAAAGCTTTTTTTTTTTCCTCCAATTAGTTGGCTTTGAGCTGCGCCCATCCAGCCACGAAAATATGAAAAAGCTATTCATGAAGAATTTGTAGACGTAGGAGAGTGATTTGTTTCTGCTTTTTATACAACTCTACCTCCGCAGAAAAAAGTCTAGATGTATACAGATTTATGTTTTTAACAAACTTGTTGGTAAAGCGAACAACACTGTAATGTTATCAAAACTACCACCAACTTCTGCTGGTGCTAGGCAACACTCATATCGCATTTTCTACCAAATTCAAACATGGAAAAACGTTACGCTAGAAGCTACTGATTGAGGATGCAAAAAAGTCGACGGTACATTAATCCCAACTAAAGAACCAGCTTCCGAATCTGTTTTGAAATTAACTTCTTGTTCATGCAAATTAGGGTTCAAAAACAGGTGCAGTTGCAGAAGAGCAGGCTTACGTTGCTCCACAATGTGTTACCATTGCCACAGGAAAGCATGCATGAATGTCAAATCTATGGAAGACGACGAAGATTAATTAACGCAGGTAATTAGCGGATCAGGTATACTAGGGACACCACGTAAAAAAACCGCGCCAATTACTTTACCTCCGTGGTGGCCACAGTGGGGCTTTTCGTAGTTAGTAGTCCAAAAAACGCCTAGAGCCTATCAAAGTTGACCAATATAAATAATTTTTTTTTAAATGTTCCTTAGAAAATTTCTAAACGATTCCTCAAGAGTTTTTTTGAAAAAAAGTTACTCTTAGTCGTGAATCTAAAGGTCCGAATTCGATCATGGGGTATGAACTCGCAGGTATAGAATTAAAAAATATGGATATTATCCAGAATCTTATGCCGAATTCGATTCCAGAGGGCGCGAAGTCGGCCAAGATTGCGAAATTGCAAAAAAACTAATAATTTCGAAAAAAATTTGGAACTTAAATATTGCATTATCTTTCGTTTACATTGCATTTACGAGCTTATTTATTAAGATTTTTTAATAATTCTTATATCAATCGAAAGCTTAATGTTTGTAGTTTCATACAAGTGTAATAGAGATATATTATTTTCATTGTGAACAACACTATAAATTGTTTAAACAATATGTGCTCGGAAAGTGTAGTGTAATTTTCGGCATCGAGATACTTTTGTTATTATTGCAGGTAGATGTGTAGTTATTTGAGACGAAATACGTAGATTAGACCAATGAACATTTTTTATTAAAACAATTTTTTAATTCGCTGAATAATTTAGGAGATATGATTTTTTAAATGTAGGACGCGCGGCCGTAGTCATAACTCATCATAATAATAAATATAAGCGTGGCCTCGGGTACGCGATTTGCCAGTGTGCATTTGCCGTTCGCATTGCTTATTGCTTCTAGTCTGACAGGCGAAGAACATGCATGATATCGTTTCGTTTTTAAATAGTAACGATAAATACCTAAAAGTGTAATTTATTTGGGTAGTTTTTTTCTATGTACTTACGTCTTAAGTGGTTGCGATACGGTCAGTTTTCCTTTTAGAAAAGGAAAAACTTACGTATTCAAAAAATGCCTCAAATATGCCAATGATCCTAAGTGACAGTCAATATTGAATTTCCCACTCGACAATTCATTTGATACTGCTGAATTTAAAAACTCTGCACGATATTTCTTTGAAGTCTTATATGGTAGATCGTTTTTCATCGGTAATTTGGACAATTTGCGAGCCCATTTATTTCACAATTGTAAATCGGATATTCGAAATTTGCCACCAACTAAAGACTCATTTCACCAGCGCATTCTTAGAGCTGCCTACCAAATAATTATTTGGAAGACAGCAAGTTGCGTCAGTCCAGTGCTTCCCAACCCTAAAGATTTTGGTTGGGTTTCGAAGGACAATATATTAGTACCAAGACTTATGACAAAAAGTGTCCGTCCAAATGTAAATCCTGGAAGCATATTTTGTAAATGCAAACAATTCCAAAATTGCATTGGAAACTGTAGTTGTGCTAAGGCTGGTTTGGCGTGCATAATAGGTTCTTTTTGTGAAGGCCGATGTCAAAGATGTTAGTTTAACCTTAACTTATACTATAGTACCATTACATCAATACACTTAATTATAACATTATAACATCAATCATATGTGTAACGATTTAACTATAATACTCCAATTTTAGTTATATCATATGTATTATGTATACAGAATTTACAATATATACAACCATTATTTTGTCAAGATTAATTTCATTGTAGTTGTTTTTAAATTAAATACAGATAATTTGTTGTGTTTGTAAGCATTATTTATGATCTGTACGAACTTTAATATGAAAGACGTTACAAAAATGTTGCTTATACCTTACAAAAAAATTAATAAAATAATTTACAGTGCCGTCACAATAATCTTGCCAACCTACATTTTTCGAAATTCTCTACATTTCCTCCTGGTGTGTATTATTAGACTTTTTTTGTTTATTTTGTTAATTGTCCTCTGCTGTATAAGAATAAAATGTCAATTGTGTTGTGGTAAAGGATGGCGGATTTATATAACTGATAAATCAAATAAAACTTGCCATAGGTGGCCAAATTATTGTGACGAGCACTGTACGTAATAATAAATACTTTTATTAAAACAGCAGTGCCTTGAAATCATGTGTAAATAGACTACAGAGACAAGACCACGCGCGCGGTAACCCAAAACAATGCGCTTCATTTTAAAAAAATCATATCTCCTAAATTATTCAGCGAATTAAATAATTATTTTAATAAAAAATGTTCATTGGTCTATTCTACGTATTTCGTCTCAAATAACTACACATCTATTTGCAATAATAACAAAAGTACCTCAATGCCGAAAATTACACTACACTTTCCGAGCACATATTGTTTAAACAATTTATAGTGTTGCTTATAATGAAAATAATGTCCATCTATTACACTTGTATGAAACTACAAACATTAAGCTTTCGATTGATAAAAGGATTATCACAAAATCTTTATAAATAACCTCGTAAATGCAATGTAAACGAAAGATAATGAAATATTTAAGTTCCAAATTTTTTTCGAAATTATTATTTTTTTTGCAATTTCGCAATCTTGGCCGATATCGCGCCCTCTGGAATCGGATTCGGCTTAAAATTCTGGATAATATCCACATTTTTTAAATTTTATACCCGCGAGTTCATGGTTCGGCATTTTAGACGCGTCTTTTTGGATGCTAGATTCCTTACTATCTGCGTTAATAGAAGTTGGTTTACATTTTGATTATTGATGTAAGAAATTGCTTTTTTTCTCAAATCTCAGTGAAATCAATATTATAAGTAATAAGAAATCAAAATAAAGCTATAAAAAATTAAAGCTCTGTGTAAATTTTACATGTCAATGAATTTCATAAATTACCCAGACACACAAAATAGAAAAAGTGGTCTTTTTCTGGTACTCTATTGGGTAACCCATATGTATTTCCACGTGCTGAACACGAATCGGGTGTCCGTTTAGCTCCATTGGCCACCATTTTCTTGTAAATCGCGAAAATAACCTAAGAGAAACTCATAATTTAGGTTATTTTCGCGATTTTCTAGAAATTGGAGCTAAACGGATACCTGTTTCGTATTCAGCATTTAGATATACATGGGGGTTGCCCAATGAAGTCTCAGAAACAGATCACTTTTTTTTTGTGTCTGTGTAATATATTTATTTCCATACGCGATTTTCTATAAAATGGCGGAGGATCCAGTGATAATCATCTATTACACGGACACACACACAAAAAAGGTCTGTTTCCGGGACTCCACTGGGCAACCCCCATGTATTTTGACATGCTAAATACGAATCATAACGAAAATAACCTAAATTATGAGTTTTTTGAAGTTATTTTCGCGATTTACAAAAAATGGCGGCCAGTGGAGCTAAACGGACACTTGACTCGTATTCAGTACGTCAAAGTACATATAGGATACCCAATGAAGTACAGGGAAAAGATCACTATTTTATTTTGTGTGCCTGTGTAATTAACACCTTCCTTACAATTAGTTGGATCATTGATCTATTGGAAGTAGTTAAGTGCTTCTGCCTTTATTGCTGGTCACAAGTTCAGCCATCGTGATCTATCTTGCGTGAACTGGCATCGTAAGAGGTAAAATGGTTTCTTCTTATAGAAATTGCGTTTAACTGGAACACATTGACATTGATGGATGTCCTCCGGAAAGCTCTCATTAAATCATTATTTTACAGCATGTATATTATACATGGCTTGTCGAGCGATTTGATATGTAAATACACTGTGGCACTGTAGTGCGTCGTATTACCACCATTTCAATCGTACGGACACCTACGAGCACATCAGAATATTTGCGAATTCACACATTCGGTGCAGCGAGGTGGAAAATTAATTTTGGCACATATAGAGTGTGAATATTGTGAGTCCTGGAAACGGATACTGTTTTCTTGCCTGTGAAATAAAAGTATCATTGGTAGAAATCATGTTGTTACAAGGCGTCTAGAAAATTTAATATTGTCAAATAAACAAAGATAAGGGTAGCAAATAACGAACACAGTATTTCTGTTAAATGTCACTATATTTATCTATTTGCGACCGAAGTTTCGTTGTTGTCGACTACATCCTCAAGCACAGTAAATATACAAATTAAATTGGGAGTGAATAGCTATGATTAATATGGCGGATGATTTTTTTTCCAAAACAAGTGTTTTAAAGGGGGTCTAGGAAAATTCATCGAAAACAGTTTATCGATGGAAAATTTACCGAATACAATTGACCGAATTACAATTCACCTAATCATCAATTTACCGAAATGTTAATTAACCGAAATATTATTAGTCAAAAGATCAATTCACCGAAAAGCATTTGAAAGAAAACTTTATCGATGGTAAATTTATCGAAATGTAAAATAAACAAAATTAAATTAGAAAAAATACGGATATATTAATTAACATTTATATTTCAAACAGGCAAACGCCAAAAATAAAGGTATAAATAATAAATAATTACTAATAAGATAAATTATAGGCTATACCACGTAAGTAATCGCACAAATTATCTCTATCAAAATTTTGTGCAAGACGCGCTATCCTCTCCGAACAATCTCCGTATTTTTTTACTAGGTAAGGGATCTTGCTGACCACTTACAAGTTGCTCGATTTTTAAATAGTTTAAACTTTGCTCCTTCTGAATACCATTGATAAATTTCCATATGTTAAGGTGGTCAACTGCAATTTGAGTCTCAAAACATCGAAGCCATTGAATTCTATGGAATTATTCGTTTTTGGCAGGCCTTCTAAAACTCCGTCAAAACAATTCCACATGCAGTGAGAAAAATGCGGTGTGCGACGGTGATTGCGTCGTTGAAGACGGCCAATCCGAGTATCTTCAAAATAATCTACCACAGGCTGCACCTCACAAGGGAACACGTTTTTATCACAAAGTCGCTCAAACGCTTCTACTACACTTTCTTCCGGCACAAATGCTAAAGCGGGTAATAACTGAAGCATCAAAGCAAAATCAGCATGTGTTTCATACTTCTACTTAAGACCGTTTGATCGAACTTGGTGAAAAATACTTTAAGAGAAATGAAAAAAACCATGATGCCTAGTTTGCGAAAATTCCTGCGAAATTGCTCCAATCATAGCAGATTAAAAATCTATTAAAAGGGTAAGTGGCGACACTACTGGTTCAAGTTCCTTCACTTTCCTAAGAAATTTGACGTACGTCGCTTTATTTTTATCAGGTACCAACGGAACAGAAATGTTGTTCTGCAAACCATGTAGGGTGCACAATTGATAAAAAAGATGTGGTACAGTTTTAAATGTACCTTCTGCGAACCAATGATCAGAACGAGCCAAAAGTTGAAGATTAATTCTAGTCATGATACTATGAAATATAAGATACGCTCGGTACGAGTACCAGCTTTCGACCTACTGTGCGCATAGCGTCACCCTCTAGTCAACTTCAAATCGAGCCCGCGCCGGCGACCATCTACCTAAAAATACATCGAAAACCATAATATAAAAGTTGATTGCAGGTAATTTTACTTTTTAATATCATAGAATTCTATGACTGCTTTTGTCAGCACTTTTCATTTCACATAAGGCCGTTGTGGGTTTAAATGTTTGTGAAAACACCTCCAAAATAATTGGTGCAAGCACATATGATCTTTTGCACCGTTGATTTTTCAACGTGTAAGTAAGCTATTTATTTTGTTTTTGTTTAATATCAAATTTTAATTTATTTAATTAAACACAATAAATAGTAATAGTAAATAATATACTACTTTAATTAGTTTAATTATGAAACAGTGCATTTATCTAACGTTATTCAGGAAAATAGACAAACAGTCAAGAAGGAGAAATATTTATTCTGTTATTTAGAGATAAATTGCCGGATTCTTTAATGTGTTTTTATTATGAAAAACATTTTGCATCTGCAAAATAGCGTTTTCGCAGTATGACATTCAATAGCGCGAGATATATCAATGTGTACTCTCATGGTAATTATTACAAATATTTAATATCCTCCATTGATTTGCTGAAACATCTCAAGAAAATCTGAATTCGATTTCATTAAACAACACTAACGTACATTAGTTCTCACACCGCATTCTCTGCGCTGTATCGTTCGCGAGGGGGTTCGATATACTTAATTGCAATTTTCTCGAAAACTGTTAATCTTAGAAAAAAAAGTTTCAAATAAAAAAGTTAGCTCCATCCTTTATCTTCATATGCCCTCGATATACTTGGTATCTATTTCGAAAGACAAAAAAGTTTCTCGTTTGTTGTATTCCCACCTGTAAATTTTCACAGTTTATCGACATAGCCTTAGAAAAAAAATCATATTTTCTACACTTATTAAAACTTGACCTTCACATTAACACATTTTGTTAACAATATAGATTCATCACACGGTAAAAATTTGAGATTAACTCGTTGTCCCATTTTTTAATTACAGCGAGTTAAACGAAAAAATAATTGTATCTATTATTTTACAATTTCCTCACATTTTTGGCTCTATCTTTTGTCTCGAACAACCAAAAGAGTCGTAATTTGTTATTTTATCGAATGATAAGTTTCTAAACACTTCGGTTAAGGTAATTTTAGTTTACATCTAAACTAAAAATTGACCGCTGAACTAGTTGACTTTTACGTGACGTAACAGCGGGAACTACAGTAAGGGGAGGTATGCGTGAGAGCGTATCTCTATTTCTTAGTATCATGAATTCTAGTAGAGAAAATAAGCATTCTATCTTCGATAGGTCCTGAATCAAACAGAACATCTTCACCATTTTTTGTTCTGTAACAAAGAAAAATTTAACAAATGAATCTAACCTAACCTAAACTAAACTAACCTAACCTAACCACACGCACGCCCCGGGGGAAAAACAAAATGATTACACAAAACGTTATATTTCTTTACCTAGTATATTCTTCTGGAAATTTAATATCCGTACAGTGAATAGGCAAAACAGGAAGATTTTGATGTTTAATTCGTACATTTCGTATAGTTCTTTTAATGCTGCTCACTTTTCCAAAAGTTGTTGCCGCAGCTGAACTAAGTCCGACAGATGCGTTGGATATAATTAATTGTGGTGCATCTTGAGTATCCTTAGCATTTTCACGTATACGGCTCATCACTCTACCTTCTTCCACATTGGCTGCATCAGCGACATGATTATGATATCCACTTTTCTTAACAATATGATCACCCTCCGATACTAAACGTGCCACACACTTCACTTTTCTGTAATGTTCGCATTTCCAATATATCTTATTTACATCAACTTCTTTGTTTTTATAATATAAATGCCATCAAATGACAGTTTTGGCTTCCCTTTTTCACTATTAACAAATTTCAAAGCCATTTACCACTAGCAAAAATACTTAATTAAATTGAATAAATAAATAATTCAAAAAATTTTGACATTAAATTACAACGCTGACTTACAAAAAATTATGTGTATCGATAAATTATTCGTTCGATGAATAAACAGCATTTCGATTAATTGAATTTTAGATAAATTGCAAAAAAATAAATTACAGATTCGATAAACAAAATTAGGTGAATAGCATTAAGTCAATTTATATTCGAAAAACTGTTTTAGGTGAACTTTCCAGCACCGTTTTAAAGGTACAAAACAAACTAAGTATCTGTATATTAACGAAAAACATTGTTTTTTAGATTTTCTTTTTAATTACTGGAAAATTATGGAAGCAAAATTTTGTTAAAAAAGTCGTGCACACGCAGTGTTTCGACTATAAATTCTTTGCTTCTTATGATACAGAAATAAACGATGAATAATTTTAAAAATGGAATAATTACATAGGCCCACGAAAAAAAATTAAGTCCACCAGACTAGACCATACCTTTATCAGATTTGTAGAAAATGTTGGTAACTAGGATGTTTGATGAACCTCAAGTGCACTTTCTACATTCACATCTTGATTACATGACATTATTCGAAAATCAAAACCTCCAGTTACTATATTTGTTAAGTTACTAAACTCTTATTTATAATAACTAATAGATAAATAGATAAAAATAAATTTAATATGACTGGCCAAAACGACTAGAACTTCGGCCTGTAGAATTATTACCTCTTGTTTATCTCGTTTCCAGAAAGTGAAACATTTCTCAGGCAGAAAAACGAACAAAATGTGTACAGTAAACTTCCAGCTTTTCATGAATGCCCACTGTAAGTTCATTAATTTAAAATGAGGTCTCGCAAACTGAGCTTCACTAACACTCTCAACCGACAAGTAATTTTGGTGGCAAATTTTATTTGCTAGTCGCTTGCTCGCCCCGGCGCTTTTAAAACAAAACTTTTAAAATATTTATATTTAGAAGCAATCAAGTAACTAATATAAAAACATTTTTTTTTGCAAAACTACTTTATTGAATAACAATGTCTGTATTTTGCACGACAATTCGGGGCCAAGTATGTAATTACTATTACTTGGACATTTCTTTTCATCCTTTTAATCTAGGAAATAGCGTGCAAATTCGACGACGAATGGTTACCGTCTGCCAGTCGGTAATCGAAGAGACCTTATAAGTACAAAATGTTTTTCTCTCTGAAACTTTTTGGTATGGTGGGGGGATAGGGAGGGGGGGGCATTTATTTTTTAATCGAATGATTATCGATATCTGTCCGCATAGGTAGTTAGTATATGTACCAACGCACCCTGGTTCGTGCGCAACGAGGACATCTTCAGGGACCTGAAGTACACCCCGGTCACTGAAATCATCAAGGAGAGAGCCAGGAAGATGTATGCCCTTGCTGAGGAGCATGGGAACCCACTGGTCAGGGAGGCCATTGACTATGACCCAGCAGGTGCTCCTAGGCACAAGCGGCCGAAGATGCGGCTACTGGATAACGGGTGAGTATAAAACATAACCACCATTCGACGAAGATACCCCACGGAAGAGACAGGACGATCACCCAACCACCCACCTAAGACCCTGCGGGTACCGGACAAACAGCCGTCCAGTACCTGTAGTCACCCTAGCTCCGGGCAGACCAAAAATGCTACCATAGCAGCAGAGCTGTTGAAAGTACCCAATGAAAGTACTTGAAGTAGAAAAGAGTCTTTCTACAGCTGATGATGCAAGGCATGTATTAAACCGATAAAAAACTGTTTTTACTGAGAAGCAAGTTGGGTGTCAGAGTCATTTAAGTATTGAAAATTTTTTAATTCAATTCTTTTTTATCACTGGCTTTTATACAGTGTGTTTCACTTGAAATGATAACAGCCCAATAACTTTTCATTTTTTTCCGATTTGAATCAAATTTTACTTAAGTATGGAACCAATTAGGATCTACTTATGGCCAGAAAAGCATTCGCCTCCTACAAATGCAAAGCCACCATGCAGTACCAATATATGCGGGGAAAATAAAAAAATCATATTAGGCATATTTTTATCGGAAAATTTTGTTAATGAAACTTGTTCAGAATTGTCCAAAAACCGTAAGTCCAAAATGTAATCAAAATAAAAAAATGTATACATTTTGATTAAAATAATGTCCAATATATATTTACACCATTTGAAAAGCCATAAAAAAAAGCTTTTTAATTATATACATGGTATTTATCTTAAAAAAATTTTGTCTAATTCACTATAAATTTACAATTTATCAAATTATCCATGGAAAACAAAAGTATGTAAATTAAAATAAACAATATGTTAGTTCTGTCAAGATACATGTTAGTATCTAATTTCAGTTTATTTTAAATAAAATGGAGAATTTCAATAATTGATATATATTTTTTCTACTCCCTTATGTAAATTTACTGTTTTCTGTACAGTCTGTAGAATGGATAAGTAGGCAATTCCAGGTAACTGAACGGATATACTTCATATCAGTTCTAGGATGGATATGAAATGAAACGGACCAATCACAGTTCGTGTATTAAGTACATATGAAACTATTCGTTTTAAAATCAAATTAGTGCGTAAGCTGTCAAAGTAACTGTCAGTGTGTATTTGTGTAATATATTAATGTTTAATAAATATTGTAGTTTTTTAAGCTGGTCGTAGAAAAAGTATGCTGTACATACAACTCGAGTGGATTATCCATATCGCACTCAAAAGATTTGAGCACTCCGCCTACGGCGTCGTGCTCAAACTTCTTTATCGTGCGATATGGATATCAAATCCACTCTTGTTGCACAAACTACTATTTGGGACTACCATGACTTAATGTAAGAAAATATAAAACTTATAATATCTACTATAGTTTTTAAGAAAAATTCCATACGTCATACATCATTGAAAAAGGGTTTTTAAAGCTCGTATCTCAGAAATGTGACTTTTAATTGTTTTTCTGAAATGATTTTTGGAAAATAAACGTGATTTCTCATAACTTTTATTTTTAAACGTGTTTACGTAACTCAAAAAATAACGAAGTTAAATGAGGTTCTAACGTTCGCGTGACCACCCTGTACAGGAACTTTAGTCTTTTTTTTTGCGGGGGGGGAGAAGGGGAAATCCATCATGGACACCCAGCGCCTTGGATCTATCACGCTGGGTAGTGCTGGACTCTAACCAGCTAAAACCTCTCCGGAGCCCCCTCCCTGTCTTCAGTGTTTCCTCATATCCTGGAACCGCTCTCGCTTTCCGTCAGAATATCAGGTCAATCTTAGTGTTAGGTGTTCGAAATAATCTGCCTCCGCAGAGATGTCCTCTTATTACTACTTTCTTGAAACGATTAGAGGTTCAAGTTTCTTTCGTCTACTTCCTTGATTTTCATAACTGATGTTATCATGTCCTCCAAGAGTTGCCAGTTTTCCTCTGATTCTAGCATCCTCAACACCATGTCATCGGCTGTAACTGGGCCGCCTAGCCTGTTTATGACTCGTAGCCTTTCTTCTCTCCACCTGCTACACCAGAACACAGTATGCTCCGCGTCGTCTATCTCCCCGCAGTACATGCATTCTCGGTCTTCAATCTTCCCGATGTCGTAGACGTACTCTGCAAAACATCCGTGTCCTGTTAGGGCCTGAGTAAGGTAGAACCCAACCTCCCCGTGTTCTCTCTCCACCCATCTTTTAATATCTGGAATGAGTCTCCTCGTCCATCTTCCCTTACTCGAGATATTCCATCTCTCCTGCCACCTCTGATAGAGTCTATCATTGGCCTCCTTCCTGCCACTTTCCTCGTATATCTCCCACCTTTCTTTTGCCAGAAGGTCAATGGGAGGAATCTCTGCCACTATCAGCACTGCCTCGTAGGAGACCGTTCTGTAGGCACTGCAGACTCTCAATGCTGCACATCGCTGTACCCTGTCTAGTTAAAATAAAAAACACATTCTTAAATAAATTAATGTTCTGATACTTTGTACATACTAATAATAATATTTTTTTGTTTTTATGTGCCTTTGCTATTTTTCAAAAAGTTTGCCGTTCCTGGATTTTGCCGCCCTGGGCTATAGCCTCTATAGCCAACCCCCTAAATCCCCCACCGCCCACATAATGTTAACACTGATTACTGAATAAAAACAGCTATGCAGTAACAATTTTTTAGTGAAATATGTTTTTTAAAATATCTAAAACATGGAACTACAAGGACTTCAAATACTTTTAACTAATTTAAATATCAAAAAACTTATTTCAAATACTATAAATTGTTAAGTCTAGTACTTCAAATACCGGAACAGTACTTGAAATACCGGAGAGTATTTGAAATACCAAGCAAAGTAATTCAAATACCAATATTTCTGAAAACCAAATCCCAAATCCAAATACTCGAAGCAAAGTATTTCAAATACCAAGTACCAAATACTAAGAATCAAAAGGATTTGAAGCAAAGTACTTCAAATACTGAAAGTATTTGAAATACTTTTTTCAATTACTTTTATTTGAAGTACTCCAGCTCTGCATAGCAGTTAGGTCTGCCCTTCCTCGAGCTACACAGCTCATCCTTACCCTACCGATGATCCGGATGACAGGATGTCAATTGGCATTCTGTGTACCGGCAGTCACTCCTGCCAAAAACTCAAAAACACCCAACTGACACATGACACCCCCCGGGGGGGACAAGCTGGCGAAGAAAGAAGATCAAGACAGAAGAGCGCCAGAAGAGGCCTTAGCCAGCAAAGTCCAACGAGCCAGGACCCAGGGAGGTGGGCCGAAATCGTCTGCACCGCTCACATTTGTGAGTGGGGCCGACGTAAAGTAAGTTCGCCCGCCCTGCAAGAGGCTGGTCCCCAGTCTACAGCGATGTATTGGGGTAAAGGGCAATAGTCCTGCCCGACCCCAGTCATCCGAGACCGACATCTATAGCCAAGTATATGTACTTCACATACCTCAATTACGCTGGCAGACGAAAATTCCAGTCAACGCGCGCGGTGTACAGTACTGTACTGTAGTTGGCAGACATTTCTATCGGTCAGTTTTTGAGCAATTGGCCAGCAAAGTGGCGAAAAATGGCCACTTTGATGGCAAATTGCTCAAAAACGGACCGATAGAAATGTCTGCCACTACAGTACAGTACTGTACATGTCAAAACAAATATTTTGTGCCAAATTTGGTAACCATTCGTCGTCGAATTTGCACGCTAATTCCTAGACTATTTGTTTTTCTTTATTGCCGAACATCGAGGAGGAACATTAGCGTTGTCAAAAATGACGTATTTTAATTTATATATAAAATAGTGAAATATAGAAAGAATTACGTAAGTGCATAACAATTTACATGAATAATTAATATACACGACATTTCACAATAACTAGATACAAAGAATTATTAAAAGTAAAAATAAAAATAACATAAAGTCTCATTCACCACGTATCTTAATAAATCAAATATTCCCTTCTATTGTAGAAGAATCTCAAGACACTGAAAAGTTGCGCATGCTTTTTCTTTCTCATTTGAAATTTTCAGGATGAAACATAAATTTTTCATATATAATATTACAAGTGACATAATTTTGTCGGCAAAATAGAGAATAATCATTAAATTTTGCCAGACGAAATTATATCACGAATGGTATTCGTCATGACTATTTCATGAATAAAAATTCAGGCAAAAGAAAACAAATTTATTAGATATAGGAAGTAAATTTAAAAAAATAAATACATAAATCACCAAATCTTGAACATTTGGGGCCGTTATAGGGCATCTGCATCATGTAACCAACATAACTGTAGATTTTAAGTTTTTCAAATTTATTCTCATTTTTAATGTTTGTATACGCATTTTTAGCATGGAGCCGTACTGGCACCATGCAAATATTTCAAAATTCACGTAAATAATTTTTCAGTATCAAATAAAAATAGACTGCTAATTACAGGTTAGATTTCCAACCTACAAAATGAGTCCTATTTTATTAGGCCAAAGTATTTAGAACTTCATAAACATTACACTGAACTAGATTTTAGTTGAAAATACGGGAACCAGGCAGAAATTTTAATAATAGCTGCGTAATACTCTTAAATCTTAAGAAACGCATATTCTTGAGGTTAGCTGTGACGTCACGTCTATTCTCACACATTTTTTACAACTGACGTGAACAGGACCTCTATTCTGTAATTACGGGGCGAGTGAGCATTCATCGTGCGTAGCGAGAGCTCCCATCACCCGCATCTCATCCGACCGTCCTAGAATGCATTCCATAAGTGCAGCGAATAGGTGGTGAACGTTAAGTGATTAAGCGAGAATGGCCGAATTTACAACCAATTAGGTTTACGCAAAAGCATCAGCTGTTCAGTGTACAGTTGTTATTTTATTGTGGTTACTCTTTTTAAAGTTTAGTGTTGCCATTTTCGAAGATATAAATGAAAAGTTATCACTTTATGCTCTGTGGTGATTCCTGAACATCGTATGGGGGGCTTGTATGAAAGGAGTTACCACTTCGATTATATCACGCGCAAGTTCTTTGCTGATTCTCCTTATAAGTGCTTGGTCGGTTAATGATGCAAAAGGGTTAATCCTGTGAAGAATTTGCCGTTCCCCTTCCAAATCCTCCTCGGCATCACGAAGATCTCGTAATACCTAGAATTTATTTGTTGACCAAAAATTCCATAAGGATATACCCTCGTTATTGGCAATATATATTTAAAAAAATATTACTATAATAAACTAAAAGTAATTGTAACATTTGCTAAGAATTATATTATTATAACCTCATTCGCGATGAGCAAATCCGCAATGTCCATTCTGTTTAACAGATTTGACAACAATAATTTTTGGCAGACGCAAACTGTCATAAAAGTAAGGTTAGGATCACCGTTTTCCCGGGGAACTGACGGATTCCCTCACGATTTACCAGTAGAAGTGAGCTCACGCATTTTTTCGCACGAGGTGATCACTCCCGTAGTTAGAGAATAGACTTTTATTCATTTTTAAGTGAACTCCACCCACTTCTCACGGGCATGTGCTTTCACGCTTTTGCAGAATAGAGGTCCTGACGTTTGCAAAAACTATTGTAATAACGCCCCACTTGTTGAATCGGTTACTATGTTTTCAAAAAACAAATCAAACTTTGGTTGCTTCATTCTGGCTTCTCATTGGTTGACAAACTCTGG
The DNA here is from genome assembly GCA_936432065.2 of Rutpela maculata. Taxonomy (NCBI): domain Eukaryota; kingdom Metazoa; phylum Arthropoda; class Insecta; order Coleoptera; family Cerambycidae; genus Rutpela; species Rutpela maculata. The sequence goes on along the minus strand of OW386289.2, from coordinate 86,258,371 downwards.
CAAAATTTTAAATGTTAAATTTTGTCGATGCCAAACTATTTTTTGATTAAAATGATTTTGATTGGATGAAATTTATAGGAATGAAATAGTTAATAATAATCACAGGCACACAAAATGTAAAAAAAGTCGAAACCCAGAAGGTAGACCCCCCTACCGCCATGTATTTTGGGACGCTGAAACCGAATATGGCAATAAAAAAAGGATCTAATTATCCAATTCCCCCCTAGCACCCCCTTACAACCCTCCTGAAGGATTGAAATTACACTAGTTCTAAAAATTTGAAAAACAGGTTTTTTGGTGCGCTGAAACCGAATATGACGATAAAAACTGATTTGAACCACCCATTCACCCCCTAGCACCCCCTTAAAACCACCCCCCAGGGGGTTAAAATTTTACTTCTTATGAAAATTGAAAATGTATGTACATTCTTAAGTATTTTGGTGCGGTGAAACCGAATATGACGATAACAAATGATTTTAGCCACCCAGTCACTCCCTAGCATCCCCTTACATTTTTTTATCGTCATATTCGATTTCACAGCACCAAAAACCTGCTTTTCAAATTTTTAGAACAAGTGCAATTTCAATCCCCCCAAGAGAGTTGTAAGGGGAAAATTGGATAATTAAAACCTTTTTTTATTGTTATATTCGGTTTCAGCGTCCCAAAATGTATATAAAGTAGGCTTTTGTCTCACATTTTGAAAGCGTAAAGTTGATATTTTTTGCCGGAGGAGCTGTGAATAATGTCACTTTGCCACTCGTCTCCATGACAACGAGCGGCAAAGTAAATTTACACTCACTCGAGTGCACCTGTCCTGACACAGATTTGGTCGGAATGTTAACAATGTGTTTTATGAAATAACGCCCCAAAACTGTTGTTTATATATGAGAGTTGATGCGTGGCCTACGTAAATGATTTCATCAGGCCACCGCATTGAATTTTAATGGCGGCCGTCGGAGTCCTAGCATTACGGTACATACCGAAATCTTTAACGCTTTCTTGAATGATTCTAATAAAATTATATGAACAAAAAATGTAAACGTATGCTTAAAAATGATTTACTTTATATAATTAATAATAAAATATGTTATAAAAACACAAAGTTTTCTAAAAATAAATAAATAAACAATTTGTAAATGATTAACCATCAATATTATTCTATTAAATTAAATATATCTATAAAACTGAAATACACACTTGATTCATTATTGACTCAAAATAAAATAAACATTTTTAATAATAGTTAAAAACAAAACAAAATATAATTATTTCTTTAAACTCTAACAGCAATAAATTATGGGTAACAAAAATTTAAAATGCCTCTCTAATAATAAGTACATATTTATTTTAAATTTAATTCCTATTACAGAGATTGCAACTTATCAACTTTTCTTTTTTTTATCAGGGTTTATTTTAATCTCTTTATTGCTAGTATTTTTTTTCCGGTAATTATTAAGAACACCGACTTCTGAAATTTCTCCAATTTTTTTGCATAAATGTGTTCACAGACGTTATAGTAATCGTTTCTGATAGTTGAAATGTTCCGCTTATTTTGGAAAACTACCCCCTACAATATTGGTATTTTTGATAAAAAAAATTATTGTCCTTACCCCTAAATAAAATTATTTAGAGGACAATATACTTACTACTTCTGACATTTCGCATTTTTTTTTCAAAACTACCTCTATTGATGATTATTAATGAGGGGATAGTTTTCCAAAATAAGCACAACATTTCAACTATCAACAAGGTTTACTATAACGTCTGTGAACACATCTATGCAAAAAATAGGAGACATTCAAGAAGTCGACGTTCTTAACAGTGACCTTTTTTTTTTTTCTTATTACACCTCATTTGTTTTTCTTTCCTGATATGATTGTTTACCACTTCAGAATAATTGTTCAACAATATATTAGAAAAGTACGTCAAACAAATACGAATTAGTTGCAGTCTTTGCATATCACAACTATCGCAAGTTTCTGTCTATTCCGTTTCTAATATTTTTTCTTTTTGGACTTTATGTTTATAAAGTCATTTTCTTTCAGATATCAAACTCTGGATTTGTGTTGTTCATTAAAAATTGTAGGAACAGCATCTTCACAAAATTTATGGATTTTTCGAGGAAGTGTTAGAAGAGTTCCATAATCTCTTTTGATAGAATCTTCAATAATTAAAAATTGTTTACTAAAATGATTAATACAGATTACTGAATTTTATTCGGGATAAAATGTTTTCGATGAATGCTGTGAGTCCATTTTTTGCCAGGTTCTTGTCCGACGGAAATCGAAACACAGTAGTATATCGTTGTTTATTGTAATTTGATTTGAATCCTGGCACACAACATCGACGGGGCATTCTTCATCGAGTTTAATTGACATTCATTAATTAAGGGCACTTTCATAATGTTCACAGTATAAATATACAGTAATAAATCAAGATCAAATTTCAATAACTGTTATGATTATTAAGTATTAGGAGGTTGAATCATTTATTTATAGTATTTCTCTCTATCTATTTGAATTATTACTATGTTAGGCACATTAAATATTTAAGTAACTCACTTTTCATTCGACTCAAATGCAAATTGAAACCCAATTAGTTGACACTAATCCATACTCACTTCATAGTAAACAAATTATACCAAAAAATAAAATATTAATCTTGCAAAATCGCGCGAAATCCACTCGCTAAAACCGAAGGACTCCTTTCGTGACGTCATAGTCGGATTCGAGTGCAATGCGGTGTCCTTATGAAATCATTTACGTAGGCCACGGTTGATGTAAGAGTAACAATTAATTATCTAATCTATGTACACGAAGAATACGAGCTATAATAATTAAAAAACTTAAATAAATTTACAGACGATCAAAATATGTGCAAGGCATACTCATGAAATGTTGACGAATCGCCGTTTCCAGCCAAAACTCAATTATTCCATTTATTTTGATATTTTCAAACCATTGTAGATAAAATTATATGTGTAATTCGAGCGCAAAGTGTCACTGTCGCTCTCGAGTGCAGAGTACACTATCAAACGATAATGAGGCACTTTGTGCTCTTAATACACAAATAGCTATAAATAACTATTTTTTGTCGTTTGCTTATTTGTAGATTTTGACAATGTAGAAGAATACTTTAATATTTAATAATTACCATTCGAATTTTTCTCTTTAAATGTAAATAGAGGTATCAGTAAATTTATCAAATCATTATACTTATATGATAATATACCTCAGGGTTCAGTCTTGTGGTCACTGTTATTATAATTTATGTTAATGATTTCTATCTGTATTAACATCCTGAAGAATGTGTCTTCTTCACACATGACACAACTTTAACACAGTTTTGAAAGATTAAAGAAAATTCAGTGCAAACCACGGAAAATTTAGAATTTGAGTTCAAATAGTTCTCCTTCGATAATTTAGAATTAAACAAAGACAAGCCATAAAGAATCGTTTTTTCTGGCAGTGCACTGAATGTAAGGGTGTGCGAAACTGTTGGGGATTACTCTGGATGTTCTCTAAAGTGGACATGTGGCTCTTCTTTGCAAAAACTTTCAAGTTATAGACTTCTTCCATAATATGTCAAATGATTATTACTCTCTATATCATTATTTTTGAGTTAGAGGGTAATTCTATGAGAAGCTTTACCCACATGTACCCGTATTCTCGCTATATATCGGGTGCCACAGGCTAGTGGTTTCCCCCCTATATTTCCTTTATTTTTTAACTTATCCATTTCAAATTTGGGGTGCATAAACTACCTATAAAAATGGATTTTTGGACATAAAAACGGTAAAATGACCACCACTTTCGATTTTTAAATGGAACACTGTGGCACCCGTTATGTATTACTCACTCTTTAAAAAGAAGAAATGTATTTGCTTTTAATTAGAATCATTTTTCAACTAACTGAGACCTCCAAAAATTAGGAATATATTTTTTTGTACCTTTATAATGGGCTACGACCTGAAATTAAACACCTAACAATAAAAAATTTAGAAGAATCTCCAGTACCTACATACTTACCATAGAAAATTATTTTTAATATTTTGATATAACTTTATTTAACTGTGCTATTTATGCCTTCAATATCTTAAGTTTTATTAAATTTTCTTTTTTAACACAAATTTTGTTATTAATTTTAAAATCTGCAGTTTCGCACATTCACTCTGCATTTTAACTTCTTATAAATGTATCTTTCTGCATAATGTGGCGGAATAAGTTTATCCTATTCTATTCTAAGAAAATACAATTATTCTTATATTTTAATATCTCAAAAAGTGATAAATACACGTAAGCCGTCATTAATCCAGTAGATTATAACAGCATTAAAACACTTAGCTGATTATTGAGGCTTCTGAAACTGAAGCCTTTCTAAGAAAGCGCTGATCACTTTAAATATAAATCTACTTACATATGAGTAAAATTGCTTAACATTTTATGTCTGCTCAATAGAGCGGGCAGGGATAATTATCCAATAAAATTATATTATCTTATGGCTTCATGAAATTTTATATACTTACTAATAAGGGAAAGTTATATGACAATGAATAAAATACTCACTTATGTGACGACGTTTTATTAGAAAATTGATACGCCATCAGAAATAAAAATAAGTGAAACCAAGATTTCTAACTTAAGATTTGCACCTTAGTTGGGCAGGCTTCAGAAAATAAGCCCTGATTATAGTCTAAGTTTAAGTTACAACAAAATTAAAGTTATGATTGTAGACCGAGCAAATGAAAATAAACATCCAGACACATTAAAGATAGCTGACTGTGAGGTAGTAAACAAGATGGTATATTTTGAAGTTGGAAAGATCGGCAGCTTGCCAGCTTATCAAAATTTGACCCGACAAAATATGTCATGAGACGCACAAATGTCAAACTTGCTTACGACCTAGTTTTCTCAATATTTCTTTGCGCCTCTGGGCGATGGACCATCAAGGAAGTAGTTAGACGGCGTATTGAAAAAACGAAAATGGAAATATTAGAGGAACTCTTCCCAACGAGAAAAGAGAGATGGGAATAAATGACAAGAGTGGGAAATATAAATACATTTACGCAAGAGGAGTTGAATCAGGCTCTACAAGACCTAAAATTCGGAAACGCCCCAAGCCACGATGGTATCCCTGCAGCGGCTATCAAGGTAGTGAGCAAAATAGAACCTAATTGGCTCCTAAGTATTCTAAACAGACTACTGAGAGAGCAAAATTTTCCAAAAAATTGGAAGAAAGCTAGGCTGGTGGTACTGATACCAAAACCAATAAAAAATGGCATAGACACAGTAGCATATAGACCAATATGCTTACTTGCTACTATAAACAAGCTATATGAAAAATTAATAAAAAAAGATGATTGAAAGATGATTGAAAGATGATTGAAAGATGATTGAAAGATGATTGAAAGATGATTGAAAGATGATTGAAAGAAGCTATGGAAAATAAAGAACGACTGTCGGACTAGCAGTATGCTTTCCAAAAGGCAAATCAAAATTGCATGCTGCAGAAAAAGTGAGACAGCTAATCAATGACAACGGAACAAGGAAGTGGGGAGCATTAATCACTCTTGATGCCTTCAACAACGCACCGTGGGGAAAAGTCATGGACGAGTTAGCGATAAGGAAAATCCTACAATACTTGGTTAACATTGTGAGCAGCTACCTCGAAGAAAGATCGTTGGAAATCGAAAGAGGAGAAGTTCTCAAAATTACAGCTGAAATTTCGCAGAGTTCAGCACATGGTTCGACATTACGGAACATCTTATATGACGGCGTTCTGAAAAAGAAAATGCCGAAGGAGACTTGGGTCGTAGGATTTGCCGACGACATTACTCTACTGTTAGTAGCAGACAGAGCAGAAGGCAGATGACGCTTTGGAGGTCATAAACGCATTGATGAAACGCCATTATTTAGAGCTCGCTCCAGAAAAAACGGTGGCGGTTATCCTCAAAGGGAAAGGGACAGAAGACATATCAGCTTCCAACTGAGAAACATTTAAATTGTTCCAAAGAAACACGTGAAGTACCTAGGAATAATAATCGACGACAAGGGGACATTCGGCGAACGCATCAAACATACGATCAAGAAAGTAGACGCAAATATAGCATCACTTTCGAGAAATATATCCAATATAAAAGGGCCTAAAAGAAAGAGAGATAGGTTTTATACAACGTGACACAGTCAATACTAATGTATGGAGCTCCGATTTGACACGCGACCATAGGGAGAAGACGGCATAGACAAATGCTAATAAGCACCCAAAGGAAAGCCCTATTAAAATGAACTTTAAGGAAGGTGGAGGGTAGTAGTGGCGGGTGGCTGATGTAAATAAAACAAATTGAGGCCTTTAATTCTTGTATACATATTAAATCATAATTTTATTATTTTATCCCCTTTAATAATATGGCAAGGGTGGTAATGGTAAAATTTGTTTTGAGACCTTGGCTTCCCGTGCACTTACTTGCTTGCTTACTTGCCCAACCCTTCCCATGGTATAAGATCAAAATATAATCTGTTTTCAGAACTCCTTATAATACATACATGTACCAAATTTCAAGTTAATATCATAAATCGTTCCAGTGCGCACAAAGAAAATTACAGACAGACAGACTGATAGGCAGACCGACGGACAGACCGACAAACAATGATAAACAGACATTTTTTTTGCTCAAACTTAAGAAGAATATTTTTTTGCTGTTACGATTTTTACCTTCACGATGTGGAAGTAGAAATTAACTTGATTAATGAAACGAGAAACGTGTCATACATAGCTTCTAACTTATTGTGAACGATTTACATCATTGAAGATACATTTAATGTAGTATGTATAGTTTTTCCATGACGTCCATCTATATCGTTGACGTAAAGTAAAATAAAAAGTAAAGCAGAAGAGTGGTTAGCTTGCTGCTATAACTGTGGTACTTTCTGTTATGTTTGTGGTGAATATTCTTCATATATTATGGGTTACTGTGAGATTTTATCGATTCCTCTCAGGCTCGGAATCGAAATATGATTATGTTCCGAGGATCAAATTTAATGAAATGAATATTCGTTTTCTTTTTCAGACCATTTGGCTAAGATAATTATAATTAGTATTTTACCATCGGGAAAGGTGATGACACTTTTACGAAAACATACAGAGTCAACACCCTATAATACTTTTAAACTTTTTCTTTCACTAAGTCTTGGCAGTTGCTTTGTGATATATAAAGACAACTTGATACTGCACAACGCGTTGAAAAACCAAACAGAGAGGAACATTCTGTTTAAATATGTTTATAGATTCTGTAGAAATATAATTTACCAATACATTGGCATACTTTATTCACAATGTGCTTTCTTCACTGCTTTTTAATGATAATTTTAGTAATTAATTTCCTATAAATATATTAGATTACTAATTTAACTACACTGGATCTGGATTGTTTGGCGGGGGTAAGCTTGCGTTCACGTGCACTCAGGCCTCATGGGTGGGCCCATTATACTACCCTTCGTAGGTGATGGCATGACCACCGAGCCCCCCCGTACCCTCGGGGTTATCTATAACTTCGAGTGTATACATGTTTTTAGTTAGTCTGCAGTGTCTTGTGGCTAATAATCGAGAAGGTAATACTAAAAATTCTAAACCGGTTCATGGGGAAGAAAAATCTCATCCCCACGCACCAGTTTAGATTTAGTGGTAGGCATAGTACCACCCACGCTCAATGTAGACTAGTGCATGATGTGCTAAATGGGTACAACAAAAAACAGTGCACAGCGGTGTTGCTAGTGGATATTGCCAAGGCTTTTGACTCCACGTGGAGGCACGGTCTCATTTACAAACGTGACCAAATTCATAACCTCCCCAAATACATTACCACGCTTTTAGCGTCGCACAGTGGGGCAAATAGCTCATTTTTTGGACAAGCGATAATTCCCAAGCCTGGAATTAATGAAATTTAATTTTTTTTTTTTAACTCTTCGTTATAAAATTGCCTTTAATTCTATCGAGCCCGAATTTTGAAATTTCAAAATTAAAGGACTTAAATTTTGAAAGTAAATTAAAATTTTATCAAAAGATTGTTTAAAATTATAAAAAATTGTTACTTGGGGGGTTTTTTTGGTTTCTAATCTCATTTCTGATCCCCGAATTTTGCGATTCAAAAAACCAAGATAGCGGATCCAATATGGCGGCCGTAATATTTTTTTAAATGAAATGTACATGCACAAATTGTTAAAAATTGTTACTTAGGACTTTTAAGGGTTTCTGATCGAGAATCTGTAATCTAAATTACGTAATATCGTAATCCAAAATGGCGAATCCAATATGGCGGCCATAATATTTTTTTAATTGACATGTAAATGCGCAAATTGTTAAAAATTGTTACTTAGAGGTTTTAAAGATTGCTGATCATGAATCTAAAGTCCAAATTATGTAATATCGAAATCCAAGATGGCGGATCCAATATGGTGTCCGTAAGTTGAAGATTCTACTCGTTCATCATTTTACGTATTAGATTATGTTAGATTTATATCTTATCGTACTTTTCTAGCTGTTTGTTTAGGACTAGAAGCATTAGGTTATTTTAAGTTCATGGCTTACAATATTTTACTTTCTGTCCTTTTATGACTTGATCAATTATTAGAATTAAAGTTAATAGTTCTTGCCTATTAGTATTAGTTAATAGTATTTGTCTTTTGACTACTCTATGATTGGACATTTAAGGTTAATTTTTGATTAATTATTTCATTTTAGCACATACTGGAAATGCAACCCTAGAATTCAAAATTACGAAATTTTAACTGCAGAATCAGAAACCTGTAGGAACTAATTTTTAATGGTTTTTGCATGTACGTCTTATTTTTTTTTAAATTTATAACAGCTATATTGGATCCGATATTATGGTTTCCAAAGTGACGAAACTAAAATATCCGAAACAAGATTAGCGAATTAAGCCCCTGAGTAACAAATTTTAGTAATTTCTTTCTTGATTTATCATTCTATTTTAACTTACGGACACCATATTGGATCCGCCACCTTGAATTTCGATATTACGTAATTTAGACTTCAGATTAATGTTCAGCAGACCCTAAAACTCCTAAATAACAATTTTTAATAATTTGCGTATGTACATTTCGTTTAAAAAAATATTGTGGCCGCCATATTGGATCCGCCATCTTGGATTACGATATTACATAATTTAGACTTCATATTCATGGTCAAAAACCCTTAAAAACCTTAAGTAACAATTTTTATCAATTTGCGCATGTACATCTCATTTAAAAAAAAATTATGGCCGCCATATTGGATCCGCTATCTTGGTTTTTTGAATAGCAAAATTTGGGGATCATAAATGAGATTAGAAACCAAAAAAAACCCCCAAGTAACAATTTTGTATAATTTTAAACAATCTTTTGATAAAATTTTAATTTACTTTCAAAATTTAAGTCCTTTAATTTTCAAATTTCAAAATTCGGGCTCGATAGAATTAAAGGCAATTTTATAACGAAGAGTTTAAAACAAAAAATTTTAAATTTCATTAATTCCAAGCTTGGGAATTATCGCTTGTCCAAAAAATGAGCTATTTGCCCCACTATGCGTCGTACCTATCACACAGATATATCCCTGTACGAATAAATAACACGTTTTCCTCGAATACCAGGCTCTCCGCAGGAGTTCCTCAGAGGTCTATCCTTTCACCAACTTTGTACAATTTATATACAGCCGACTTACCAACGCACCCCAACACAAGCATGCTACTTTACGCCGCGCCCGCACAGTTTTTACGCCCAGACCGCAACTCAGAAAGTGAGATATCTCATAAATAAAATACTTGAGTATTATGCGCCCTTGAAAATAAGAAGTAACCCGGACAAGACGGAGACAGTAACGTTTCACAGAAAGTTCGAACATTAAAACATTCAATAAGATAAACATCGTTGGTCAGGACATCACAGAGAAGAATACAAATAAAATATCTGGGGGGTCACCCTGGATAAAAGATTATGCTTTGGCCCGCATATAACAACTACGGCCATTAATAAGACCTATGCGGCTTTCAGTCGGTTGTACTCTTTGGTCAACAGAAGGAGCAAGTTATCACAAGAAAATAAAATCACTTTATATGAGGTGATTTTCAGACCTATTTTGACTTCTGGCTGCGTAGTTTGGAATGCGGCCTCAAATACACAAATAAATAGAATCCAGACTATGCAGAATAAATTGCATCATCTGTTGACTAATTCTCATAGATATGTCACCACTGAAGAGCTGCGTAGGATCAGCGGCCTACCGAGAATTATGGACTATGTCATTTTTTCATGGTAAAAACAACTTCCTCTGTCCTGACCAGAGATATAGCAAATGTTAGGGACTTTGATAACATTAGACACACTCACGGACTTCTCCACCAAAAACTCGACATTTACCACATGATCTTAATAAAAACAGAAAACATCCTACTTTCCGCACCAACCAAACTCAACAAAATTCACCCCTGAGGATTCCAGCGGGAAGAGAAAACTTCCAACATTAACACAAATCATACTCTCCAAATAAATTCTGCTTTCCTCATATACTCAACTCTTTTATTTAATGCCGAAGTTAATTAAAGCAGGTTTTTCTTTATTTTTCCCGCATTCATAAACGTCATTCCCATTTCCACATTTTCATCCAAATAATCAAATAATCTTTAAACATTTTGTCAAAATTAAATAGAACGCGCATAATCTCACGGAGTGCGATCTATCTATTTTACAAACATCATGCTGTCATACTCTCCTGATGCCTAACATCGGCGGTTCCCTGCAACGTTTTGTAACGCCTGACTTATACATATATACGTTGTAAACTAATATGAAATGAGACCCATGACATGTAAATTAAAATACTCAATAAAATACTTAAATAGGAATAGGATAGGAATAGTTAACAATTCTACATGGATACGCAAATTACTCCTGGATAACTGAATACAGTGATTCCTAGCTCAGGACAGGGTGTGGCCAAAGCTATTCTGCTATATCTGCAGCTGCTTAGACCACCCCACCAGTCCGCGTGGCGTTTAAATGAATAGTTCTTCAACAGGGAATTGTGGACTGAATTCGAGAGCGCTATTGCAGGTTCCGAACCATGCAGAGCTCTCTCAGATCCATTGCGGGCTAAAGAATCCGCTTCATCGCTATCCAGAATTCCATCATGTGCTTTCATTGTTCTTTTGTACCAGCATATCTAGGGCCTTTCTAATTTGCAGAACCAGCGAGTTTGTCCTACAATTGTTTGGTGCAAGCAGGGTGTCTCTGCTGTCTTGACATGCGCACTGTTTTGGAACTGACATTTGCATTCGTGGTTTCTATTACCGCTTGCAAAATTCTACTAGTTCCGCCTGGAAAATAGTGGTATGCTGTGGTGTGCCTAGTGGTATTTTGGAGTGTAAATTTTGTTCTTCTGAATACACCCTAGCCCCTGGTCCAAGGTCTATTTTTGAACCATCGGTGTAGATCGACACGTCCGGCTCATCATTTCCGGGCGCATTCAAACTTAACTCGAAGTAGTTGCTAAAATTATATATAGGTGGATACGATCGCTCCCCATTACCAGAAGAGGAATTTGTATTTTAGCCTCTTCCATAATACGGGCATGTCTCGTAGCCTTGCTCTTTATATACCATTGGCCTACAGATTGCAGTCTGACAGCAGTCGTCAATACCACTTCCTCTATGAATAAGTTCAAAGAAGGGACGTATAGCTTAGTCTCAATTGTAGCTGTAGGCGTTGTTTTCATTGCGCCAGTAACGCAGAGGTATGCCAATCTTTGAACATGCTCTACGAGACGCTGCTGTTTTTTGCCTTACTCCGATCCACCAGACTATGGCTGCGTAGCAAAGCATGGGTCTTTTCACAGCAGTGTACAACCAAGGGGATATTCTGGGTTAGTCAAGTATGACCCCCAGGTACTTGACCTCACTCGCTAAGTGGAGTTGAGTTCCCGATAATTTGGGCATTTTCATATTGGGTAGTTTTCTTTCATGGTAAATAGTACCAGCTCAGTTTTCTGGGAGTTAACCGAAAGGGATGTTCTATGCACCAATTATCGACTAACTTAGGAGCTATCTGTATGTTTGCATAACGGACCCTCAAAGTTACCGCTTAGCGAGATGTTAATATCATTTAACTGCACTAATATATTCATGCTGTTGAGTGCTGATGCAATATTTAAATAAGCTGCACAAGTTTCGTAACCAACCTAGTTAATATATTATTTAAAAAAATGGTTACTACATCTAGAACTAAAATTTTACGTAAAAACCGCTGCCCAAGGAATCATTACTTCCACATCCAGATTTTCTATCCAAGTCACTCACAACGAAAAAAATTTGTATGTGGAAATAATTGTTTACGGAACTAATAATATAGTATTTGAAATCTTCTACCACAAAAACCCATAAAGTGATACCCCACATCGGTAGTGGGGTGGGGGTGGTAGTGGGGGTGGATGAAGTAAAAAAATATTTTGAGGTTTCTGGTTCTTGTGCATACACTAAATCACAATTTTTTTTTTGAGACCTTAGCTTCTCTTGTATATACTAAATACTAATTTTATGAACTCTTACCTGCTTGATTTACCTATTTACCCCAAATTTACCCCAATTTACCCCCCAATCCTTCGACGAAACAAGACGAAAATATAATCTAGTTCTAGATCTCGTTAAAGTACATATGTGTACCAAATTTCAAGTCAATAGCTCAAACGGTTCCAGAGTAAACGTGCGCACAAAAAAAAGTTACAGACCGGCAGACAGAAAATTTTTTTTCGCTTAAACTTAAAATCTCGACGTTTCATGACATACTAAGCCTGTTTGAAAATTTTTAAAAAATGTTTGTCGTTACTATACTTCCACTGGATGTGAAAGTAAAAATATAAAAATTACTAGTTTAATATTTTGACATAATCATCTTTGAAAAATGCTGGATGATTTTTAGGATAGTAAATATTTGATCAATACGTCAAATGAATCACTTATAAAGCATTTGTTATAAATTAAAGAGCAAATTAGAGCATCACATCATCACTAATTGTAACATTTCCGTTGAATTGATATATAGCTTGATTGGATTATCTAATTACGGTTACCTATTGGGCATATGTGTCTATTATTTGAACGTTTATGAGGTTCAAATAATACAAACCATCGACATTTGCGGTCTGTAATAATATACACATTCAATAACAAAGAGAGGCACTTGACAAGTTTCAATTGGTACAGAGAGAGATACTTTGTTGTTGATTATTGTAATGAACATTGGTGTATGAGCAACCAGTATTGTAATGACTCTGACCACGATGGTCAAGTTTCTAAATAATACTTTCATCAGTCTGATATCGAACGGTGTAAAAGAAAACTAAACTTTCTTATGTGATTTTTAGTCCAGTTGTTGGGACTAAACTTCCCTTACGGTTATTTTAAAATAATATCAATGGCACAGGTCTACAAAAGAAAGATCTTAACCTAAGGTTATGATCTAACTAAGTATTTTAACGCACTGAAGCCAATTTTGGACACAAAATTGTTTCAACCATTTCAGTTCCTTTCTACTACCCACTTTTATTCCGTAAAAGGCGCAAAAATGAGATATTCTTTCATATGTCGACAGTTAATAGACAATTAATTTTTTTTTGCAAAGTTATTAGTACATGATGACGTTACCGAAGGTTGAATCATCCAACCTATACCACCCCTTACTTCAGTGAGGTAAAACTTGGTATTATCCTATATAAATCAAAATTTAATAATAATCGAGAATTATAAAAAAATAATTCCATTAAGTTAATAACTTTTGTTAAAAGTGACTTATTGCTGCCCAGCTTCGTTTTTAACACACTATAAGTTTTTTTTAGTGAGTGTATTTAGATAACTAATTAAGTTTTTTTTATTCATTATACTTCGTAGTACTTAATCAAATTCTTTACTTTATTCTCAAATTAATTTTTGTGTTATACTATCTTGTTTATTGTGTTTCCATCTAGTTCTCAATTTATATTCTGATAAATCAGAAACTATCTTGATATTAATACATTATGACGGAATAAATAATTAATAATATAATAATTGATGATAAATAATAAAAAAGTATTTTATAAAATCTGGATGTGGAAATAGCAATTCTTTAGGCAGAAATTTTTTTGATATTACTATCAATGAAATTGGTGGAGGCACCTCCTTTCACACACATTTTAGACATGAACAGTATCTGATTATATGTGTGTATATCTTGATATATTTTTCAAGAAAATATACAGGGTGTATAGGGTCCTTAAGCAACATATCAAAAAAATATTTCATTAAAAATTGAAAAATTTGGGAACTTTTTTTTTTTAACTGTTTAACGTCGGCCTATTTCCGCTACCAGGGCCTATCACCGACGCCGGGAGACGAGCTACCCCCAACCTGGAAATTTTGCCGAACCTCTTCCCTTAAGAAGAGTAGGGATCTTTTACTTGCCTAACATTTAATAGACAAGGGACCGCCTGCTTTACATCCCCCCCCCCCCCGAAGGATGGTATATCCACTATGTAATCCTCGTCTGAAATTACGTAACTTCCGAGTATACACTGATATACAAGCCTCTAGAAGGTGGGACGAGAACGCTGTATTTCCCAAGATGGGAGCCCATCCAAGTACTAACCGCGCTCGACGTTGCTTCAGCGGAATATCGACTGATATTCACATTGAACTCGCCTCTACGCTCGCCCCTAAATTTGGGAATATCGGATATAATTTAATGATAATATAAAAAATGAAGTAATAAAGCATCTGGATTGTTATTGTCACTCTAGTTTCCACTTTTAGCACAAACATTATCTTTATCTAAATATTTACTATCTTTAGTAGATAAATAATTATCTTCTTAGCTTAAAGAAGATATGGAAAACTACATGTATTTTAGATTAATGAAAAATATTCCTATAAAAATGAAATATTCCATAGCATAAATCAACATCTGGCAAATTTGATTCATTAGCTTTACTTAACTATACACTACTATCACATATATTTATTTACTATTTTCGAAAATTCAAAGTAAGAAGTAAGTAAGACTATCTTCAACGCCATTTGACACTATAAAACAATGCCACTCATCTGTGTTTGTATAAATGCAGGTACAGACCGAGTTTCAGTTCAAACCAACGCCAGCAATGGCGCATGTTTCGTTGGCCTGTGGAGTTAGAAGGAATGCACTTGTCAAATACAAACAAACGACTGAACACTAGAAGCAAGCAGCAAATTCTAGACTAAATAAAACCCTCATTTGAAGTACCGCTCGAGTAGCGGAAACAACCGAACGCCAGCACCAAGCTTTGGAACCGTTGGGTTTATTGGGGTCGCGCCATATACAGTGATTAGAATCTCGGTCTGTACACGGCTTAATGGGTACCGCGAGGAAGTGAGGCGCGACGGCGACAGTCGGGCATGGCTCTCGCTGCTAGCACTGATTGTGAAATTCAATTGAGGGTATTTTTGTAACTATTTATCCAATCGATCTCAAATTTTCAGGAGACCATTATGTACTGCTAATAAATTATATGGCACAAATGGCAAAAAATATTTCATAAAATAAGTCTATAGTTCTGATACATAATAAAAGTGTAGGAAACATACCATACACTTCACAAAATAAATAATGTAGGAAATAAGAATTTTAGTGTTTCGAAATTATGGCTTCTAATTAGTACAACGTAATGGAATTTGAAGTGGAATTTCGAACAAAAAGTAGAGCACATTGGCTTCATTTAGTGACTTAATGGGCATTTACTTACTGGTAGCACATAATGTTAAACTTTATTATTTTTAGTGAACCGAAGTAGTTTTATAGTACGTAAATAAATACATATACTTATATTCAACAAATGAAACTATGTCTGTTTCTCAATGTGACATTATTCCGCAGTGCAACTCTGTAAAGTGTGTACCGAGCATGCTTTGCATATATTAAGCCGAAATCAACTTGATTGGAAAATTAAATTTCATGGAAGAAGAAAGCCTAGCAATTTTGATTTATTCCCTGCATACAAAGTTTTTGCTAAATTTAAAATCGATAACAGTCAGTTCAGCTGAAGGAGTCCAGAAACGTTCGCTGAATATCTAACACAAAAATGTACTTGACGCATTCAGTGTATGATTCTTCCATGAAGTGCATCTACTTTATTAGAGAAGTTTTAGTAGTTGCTTTTTTGTGTTTAATAGAGTTATCGGATATAGAAGTAAGGTGGAAAATGAATAAAATTAGTTTCCGTAATCATTTCAATTTTAAATTAGTTTCCGCAATCATTTCAATTTTAAATTCGGCGTGAGATTCGCCAACCATGTAGACATCATCTGGAGATGATTAAAACTATAATAAAACTAAGAATGCGTCCTATACTTACATACACGTCACAGTATTTTAGGCTGAAGCGGCCGCTATACAGTGATGAACCAGTCAGAACAAAGTGATTGTAGTGTGGGTAACAGGACACGAGGGACGCAGGGGAAATGAAATCACTGATGATCTGGCCAAGGAAGGGGCGCGTCTAAAACTAAGACCCAAATCCTTTGCCGGGTGGCTAAGTCATGCATACGAACATTAATAAGTGGGTACAAAATAAATCTTTGAAATGGGGGGGGGGGAGAGTTTACTGCGCTAGCGACAAACCAAAGGGATCATTAAAGAACGATCAGCCAAATTTACGGAGGATCTACTAGTCACTATAGAAAGTTAATTAGGATAATGGTGGGTCTACTAACTGGGATATGAGTTTATTGGGCCTGGCAGAGGATGCAATATGCAGATTCTGTCAAGAGGAAGAGGAAACCTCAATCCATGTGGTGTGCCACTGTGAAGGCCCAGCTAGACTGAGATTTCAACTGATTGGCGAGGAGGAACTTTACTAACAAGCCCTTATCAAGGCTGTGGAGTCTGATACAAAAGACAAAGCCGGATAAGGATATTTAAGTAAAATTAGACCAGGAGCACCACAATACATCCACAGAGGATCACGATGGTCAAGGCCAATCAGTCAGCTCCTCTTTTCTAATCTAATCAAATCTAATCCTATATTCATCTTGAACCTCAGTTGAGTAGGTAAATCTAGGAAACATCGAACTAGTAAAAAATAGGATACATTCTTAGGATTCTGGATCTAGATTGTTTGGAGAGGTTAAGCTTGCACTCACGTGCATTCAGACTTCATGAGTGGGCCCATTGTACTGCCCCCTGACGTGGTGGCATGACAACCGAGCCCTCATTCTTCAAGCCAACCAACACTTGTGATGTGGTTGAAGAGAAGACCCGGCGGGGCGCGACCTGTACTGACCATACACTGAGAAGTCCCTCAGTATGAATCCTCTTTTCATTGAGTGAACTCAGCTCAAACTCTCGGTCTCGTCCTCCTCTATTCTTAAGGTTACGTGTAACTTCTAGTGTATGAGGATGTTTATTTAGTCTGCAGCGTAGATAGATAAGCAGATTGCTCATGGAGAATTGGAGACAGTGTTTGCCACTGGGAGTGGTCAAAGCCATTCTACTGTGGCTGCTTAGACCACTCCAATAATCTGCGTAGCATTTGAGTGTATACTTCTTTAACAGTTAACTGTGGACTGAATCCGAGGGAGCTATTTCAGGTTTCGGACCAAGCTGAGTGCTATCAGATCGCTTGCAAGCTATAGCATCCGTTTCCTTGTTACCCTGAATTCCATCGTGTCCTCTCACCCAGCGTAGCTGAAAATTGTTTTGCGCGAGGCCATTCTAATTCACAGAACCAGCCCAAAGTCTGTCCAATTGCTTAGGGCAAGCAGGGCCGCTCTGCTGTCCGCTGATATGCGCACTGTTTTACCATTGACGTTTGCATTCGTGGTCTCTATTACCGCTTGCAGAATTCCTACTAGTTTCGCCTGGAATATAGTGGTACGTGCACCTAGCGGTATTGTTGAGTATAGATCTAGTTCTTCTGAGCAGAACCCATCCCCTGATCCACAGTCCATTTTTAAACCATCCTTCGTCATTCTTAGGTTTACTTTAGCTTCAAACAACCGGTTAAACGAATTGAACCAATCCAGTTAACCCTACCGTACCTAAACTACTAACCAATAAAGCCGACAATTTGGAATAACCCTTTGTCACTATCCATACTAGCTTATCATTCTGTAATGTCTAACTTCACCGATCATTTTCAGTAATGGAATTTCATTAAATTCTTTTATAAAAAAATTAGTAGAAATCATTAGGGAATGAAACTGACAAAAAATTAGTGTTCCAATTTGATATCGATTTCATGTTTGTGCTTATAGACTATAGCAGTCCATTTTATTTATGTACAGAATCATGAAAGTGTTCTAACAAGTTTCTATATAATCACGGAGAGACTAAACCGCATTTGAGGCTGCACACTTTGATATTAAATTCATCGAAATAAGACAATTTAAACAATTTTTCTCACAACTTTATAATAAAGCTGGAACACTGAATCGCCAGTTAGAATTCCTACAGGGTATGTATGGGCTACTCGCCAATTATCTAGTTATCCGAGCCCCAGGTACTTTCCGAACTTTAAGTTAAAATATATAAAGCATCAAGACTGTATCAGAACTTTCAAAGTTCCCTTGTCGAGTTAAAGTTGAGTTTGGAATGTCCCTAGGCGAAAATTCTCTCTGACGTGAGTAAATATAGATCTCACATAATATTAAAGAAGGCATTGTTATTTAGAAAATTAAGTCAAAAATATAATTTGAATCTGGGGAGGACATACTGATATGACACTGTTAATGAAGGTAGAAGTAACTTATACTTTAGGTAATCTTTGAAAAGAGTTAACGCTTCCCATATATATAAGTTCAAAAACCCATTATTTACATTAATATTTTATACGATCTAATGTAAGGGCGATCATTAAATTGAAAATTTCACTTACATTTTACATTCAATAGGTTTTAGTCTGAAGTTAAATATGAAAACCGAGCCAAACTGAAAATTCTGACTTCTGATTCGGATTCGGTGGGTTCAAATACATAAGGATACACTAGTCTGATTCGCCACACAGACAAATTTTTTGCGTAAGGTGTGTATTTTGGGAAAAGCTAGCCAAACTTCTGATTCGGATTCAGGGTCAAAATACATAAGGATACATTGGTCTGATCCGCCGGACAGCCCACTTTTTTTCTTGGTTTAGTAGTGTTTTTTGAGGTTAGGGATGTAAAACGAGACAATCTGAAAATTTTGACTTCGGATTCACCGTGTCAGAATACATAAGGATATAAGTTTATGGTCCGCCGGACAGACTACTTTTTTTTGTGGGACTGTGTAATTATTTCTGCTTGTGTTCTTAAAGAAGCTAATTCGGTCTTATTTGGAGACGGCTTTCTTTTTTTATAAAACGGTCACTTGTAGAACCCCGACATTAAATAATAAATGTTTATTTTGTGGCTTTGCGCTCAATGTTATTGAAGATAAATCCGTTTTTGAGTTAGACGCCGCTCAGTGTGGTATTTACGAGTTTTTTAGGTCAAAATTCAACTCCTCTCTTCTAATTCAACCAAAATCAATCTATTTTGGCTCAAAATTTTCGTAATACTGAGCATTTTAATGAAGAACTGCGAAAATTGCAATCCAGATCATTTTTGACACATGACAGCGTCAAAAGCTGCAAAAATGTGAAAACCCTATAAATGTAGAATCTAGACACTGTTATTATACTCTTCGCAAAAACGAACAGTATACTGCATTTAATCGACACATTACTAAAACCGGAAATATCGCTCGTAGAAGCGAAAAATTTTCATATCATTGTTAGTGAACGAATTCTGAACAACTTTCAAAATGTCCGTCTGTCTGTGCCTCTGTTTGTTTGTCCGTCACGTTTCTTGTAAGCACGATAATTTAAGAAAGAAAAGTCCGATTGTATTGAAATTTGGAAAGTAAGTTAGTGTTAGCTAGAGGAAGAACATTATTGTTTCTGAAGAAAATCAATCAGTAAATAAGAAAGTTATTAATCACTTAATTAAAAAAAAATTCTTTTCTTAATTTTTGTCGCTTGCACTAAAATAGAAATCTTGCGAAATGTTATCTCTATATATTTTTTTTGTTTATGCATCTTACTAATATATATTTTATAATAATATATCAAATGCGTTGAATCTCGAAAGATATATATTTCAGACATTCAATTTTTGTAGTAATCTGTGATGGTGCAGTGGCTAAAGTTTATGTACAAGAAAACTGCGAAGAGTATCTTATAAAAAGCTCAGTAAATTGGCGAAGAGTACCTACGTTTCTAGCTTGTTTCCTATATAACTCCTTGGGAGTCCATCAATATCATATTTTATCATGATTTTTTACTTGCAGAATCTGAACTTCAAAGTTGAAAAGAGTCAACAATAATAAATGCTATAGGATTATTAGACGAGACAAAAAAATAAAACCTAAAACATTTAACGAATCTTAACAAGTTTATTTAACTTTCTTTCTGAGAAACTTAATAATGTAACTTAAAGCTCCAATACATATGTCATATTTTAAAACTTTATTATTTCATTTAGATAGAATGGTTAAAAAATTCAAAATTTCTGCCTTTATAGGGTTTTCACATTTTTTTACAGGATTTTGATAGCTGTCATGTGTTAAAAATAAGCTGGTTTGCAATTTAGTGAATCAAGAGCCTCCCTCGTTACATTATGTGATGTCTCGGCACTATATATTCCCGGCTCTACAAATATTTTCTAAAATCAGGTAATAATTAGTAAGTACATTATAATATTAATTATTTAAAAAACTTACTTTCACAAAATATTTTCTATAAAACACCGTATAAGGTTAACTTTATAAAATAAGTTAATAATGTTACATCAGAGCATAAACTAAGGTATAAAGTGGGCGGCACTAGTGCCGCCCAGTGCCACTCGGTTGTGCTGGCGGTACAAAAGCTGAAAACTAAAAATTTTCGTTTTCGAGGTAAAAAAAATGATTTTGAATTTTACCCCCCTCCCCTGGTCATCTAATTTTTTTGGGATTTTTCGCCCCTGCTTATCAATATTTCAATTTTCTCCCCCCCCCCCCCCCGCCACTCCTCTTCAATTTTCATTTTAGAGGTAATTTTTTTTTTTTCGATTCCTGACTACGGGCATGAGTACACATAATTTTTGAGTTCTAGTGTCACCCAGTGAAAATTACAAAAATAGGAAGACAATTCAAAAGTGTCGGCTCTCGGCTAGCTACTGATTTAGAGGTGTCGTGGTTCGTCTTACCTTAAGCTTAGGAGAAAAAGTGTTCACTTGTTTAATCACTACCTGTTACACAATTTGTGCCGGAAAAAGGAGGATTTATTATGACAAGCTGAAATTTGGTGAGCCAACCTGCGGCACTTAAATTTATTTAAATTTCCTTTTTTCCATAACAAAACTCCCACAGTTTAATTCAGAAGGGTAATGCATTAGATCAAAAATTAAAAAGATTTGAATAGAGAAAAATTTATCTATATATATAAAAGAATACCCTGACTGACTGACTCACTGATTTATCAACGCACAGCTCAAACCGCTGGATCTAGAAACTTCAAATTTTGCATAGAGGTTCCTCGAATAGCGTAGGCATCCACTAAGAAGGGATTTTTCGAAATTTGACCCCAAAGAGGAGGAAAAGGGGGGTTGAAATTTCGTCTTACCCGTATCTAATAGATTTGAACAAAAAATATTTCTGGCAAATTCCACGCATTTAGATATAACCGTTTCCGAAAAAGCCTAAAATTTCAACCCCCCTTTTCCCCCTTTTTGGGGTCGAATATCGAAAAATCCCTTCTTAGTGGATGCCTACGCCATTCAAGGAACCTCTATGCAAAATTTGAAGTTTCTAGACCCAGCGGTTTGAGCTGTGCGTTGATAGATCAGTGAGTCAGTCAGTCAGGGTATTCGTTTATATATATAGATGCGTGAAATTTACCAGAAATATTTTTTGTTGAAATCTATTAGATACGGATAAGACGAAATTTCGATTTTCGCTTTTTGTTTGAAGGGGTCAAAACGGGAGTAGTAGATGGTGCAAACGGCAAATTATATAATTTTGACACTGAAATGATGGCTAAAGAAAATCTAAGTATTAATGGAGAAGTTGTACAACATACTGTTGTCCCAATTGTAGGTGACGGAGCCTGTTTATTCCGTACCTTTTCATTCTTAATGTACGGCTCACAAGGTTAGTAAACAAATAGTCAGCTTTGTGTTAGACAACTGGAACGAATTTTTAATTATGTCCCATAACAGTGATGGCGACTATGAGCTGAGGTATCCGTATCTCTGAAATCGCGTAAGTCAGAGTGACGGGATCTTCTGAGGAAATAAGGATACACATATTCGATGTTTTTCAAAAAGAGACCCCCAAACGGGTGAACGGAAACGGAAACGATTAGACCTAGAAGCGTAAAATTTGGCATAAATACTCTTTATTGTAATCTATTAGACACGAGTAAGACGAAATTTCGATTTTCACTTTTTGAAGGGGTGAAAACGGAGGTGGTAGTTGGTCTAAAGAATACCCATATCTCCGAAATAGCGTAAGTCAGAAACGTGATATTCCAGCGACGAGCTCTTCTGAGGAAATAAAGAGACCTCCCAAACGGGTGAACGGGCAGGGGAAGGTTTTTAAGCTTTTCAGAAACGGTTAGACCTAGAAGCATGAAATTTGCCAGAAATACTCTTTATTTTAATCTATTAGATACGAGCAAGACGAAATTTGGATTTTCACTTTTTGAAGGTGTGAAAACGGGGGTGGTAGATGGTCTAAAGGGTACTCGTATCTATGAAATCGCGTAAGTCAGAAACGTGATATTCCAGCGACGAGCTCTTCTGATGAAATAAGGACACGTATTCGACGGTTTTCAAAAAGAGATTCCCCGCCCCCGAACGGGCGAACAGGGAGGAATGTTTTTAAGCATGAAATTTGACACATACCCGCCCATGTGCTTTCTTATCGATTAAAATAATATTTTTTTTCGTTTAACTCATTCTAACACAAAAATAGACAAATTGCGATGCGCGGTGGGTTTCCCCGAGTACTAAAGATGCGCAGTAGGTTTCCTCGAGTAGTATGGATGCACAGTGGGCTTCCTCGAGTACTATGGATGCGCAGTGGGTTTCCCCGAGCACTATGGTCGCGCAGTGGGTTTCCTCGAATACCATGGATACGCAGTGGGTTTCCCCAAGTACTAAGGATACGCAGTGGGTTTTCTCGAGCAAAATGGATGCGTAGTGGGTTTCCTTAAGTACAATGAATGTGCAGTGGGTTAGTATGTCAATGTTTCTAATTAGACGAGGATGAAGTTTCACGCGGACGAAGTCGCGGGCATCAGCTAGTTTAAAATATAAAAAATGTGTTACGACTGTAAGCAGAAAAAGATATAAAATGGATATCAATTAAATTCTACAAATTTTATTTAAATCTTAGAAATATTAAATATCGTTTAAATGGAAAAAAATGTATAATTCTTAATAATAATATAAAATCAACAGCAAATATCAAATATGAAATATAAGTGTCGAATATGAGAAACAAAATTAGGTACAAATAGGAACTAGAGGAAGCATTATACTCTTCGCCGATTTACTGAGCTTTTTATATAATTGTTACACATTCTATAGGATACTCTTCGCATTTTTCTTGTAAATAATGTTAGTTTTTGGACATTCTAAATTTTGTGATACCAACTTTGTTGTGAAAAAAAAATATATGAAAAAAAAAATCCCGATGTGAGGGATCGAACCCGAGACCCTTGCATTGCGAGACAACAACAACAACAAAACAAATTTATTTGACATTTCTTGTTACAAGAATGCACCTCATCGGATCCCGGCCCGGAGCCAACCAGACAACCACGGCGCGTAGCGTCGTGGAAAATGTGTGGTTGGACGAGGCGGGTCCGATTTGGTTTAACGATAATGCTTGTTGCAGCTAGGACACCTGTCCGCCTTAGGCAGACTTAAAACTAGGTTAAAATTAGGGAATGTGCTCGCACGAGCCTAAAACTAATGAATAAAAAACTTAAAACTAACACTTGCACTGCACTTACAAATTTTTGGTTGCTGATACGGGGACGAAACTCTTGCCGCTACACCACCATTTCTTATTACTAAAATTGTTAATGAGTGTAATATATACCATAAGAAAATTTATTGTGATTATTAGGAAACAGATTAGTAAAATATATTAAAAAAAAAATAGTGATAGGAAATAACATTTCGCAAGGTTTCTATTTATTACAAACCATAAAAAAAAATGTAAAAAATATTTTTTTAAATTTTAAATTACTAATAACTTTTTTATTTACCAATCTATTTTGTTGAAAAACAATAGGGTTTTTCCTCTAGCTAACACTAAGTTACTCTCCAAATTTCAATACAATCGGATTATTCTTTCTTGAGTTATCGTGCTTACAAGAAATGTGACGGACGGACAGACGGACAGGCGAACAGACGGACATTTTGAAAGTTGTTCAGAATTCGTTCATTAATATAACGATATAAAAATTTTTTCTCTACGAGCGATATTTACTGATTTAGAAATGTGCCGATCAAATACAATATACTCTTCGTTTTTGCGAAGAGTATAATAAGAAACACTAAGCGATTTTTATTATTCACTCGCAAATTTTAAGCAACACAGAATTTAATAACTCTACCAATCCTTAAAAAGCCTAGTTTTTATTAGTAGGGTTAGCGGTAGGGTATACTGGCATACTTTTTAGCCAAACTGCTCTACTCTACCGGATTTGGGAGAGTACCCGTTTTCACACACAAATTAAAATGGGGGTCGAGTAGTACAGTGCAACATTAAAACCACAAAAATTAACATCAGCCAACTAGACATTCGACTATACCAAACCTGCTTTCATTAGTATAGCGCCGGTCGAGTAGAGTAGACAGGTGGAAGGAGAAGGCATGTGGGCGAGTTACTTTACCACCGTTTAATCCTACTCTGCTCGACCATGATCTAGTACTCTACTCTATCAGTTACGTTTTCATTGGTAGAGTTGGAGGGATAGTTAGTACTTGCCCAAATTACTTGACCGCTAACTCGACTAATGAAAACTAGGCTATACTAAGTTGCTAGACCTGATGGACGATATTGCCTGGCTTCAAGCAGGATAAAATGATGTACAGCATGACCCCAGCTAGATTTGATAAGCGTTATAGTTCGGCTAAATTCTGACGACTGACTAACTGAATTTGAATACAATTATTTGAAATCTAGGACTTTGTCATTACTCCAACACGTGGAAATGCAGCAAAATACTTCGTAAGGGAACTCAATAAACCCTGTGCTCTTTTATTCCAAAAATAATTAAATACTCCTTGTGAGAATACGAATAATGAATTATGTTAATAATTAAATTTCATTAAGTTGCAAATTGAACCAACTTAACCAAACGGTTTGCAAAAATATAAATATCCCAAGTAGATATGTATGTAGGTATTTAGCTACCTGGATATGTAGTTGCCAGAACTATAGCGTTATAAAAAAAGGAAACCAACAATTAGTATTTTCAAAATAAGTAGCCCAGTAAATGAAGACATTTCGACTGGAAAAAATTACGAGAAAGCTTGTTTTTTGTGAAGACCTTCGTTGAGGTGCCCTTAGTACATCCTGAGAAGTTCGAGCAATTTGAGCTATGGGTTTTTTTGGCGGGGGATTAAAGGGGAAATCTTCAGTTTTTTGCCATTATCTCGAAAAGTATCACTTTTTCGACAAATATAGTTATTTATTATAAAATTTTATACAAAAAAGGTCATTACACTTTTTTTCGTAGGATCAATCGTTACGGAAATATACAATGTCTGTATTTTTTTAACAGTAACAAACAGTAGGCCTAATCCACATCTGACACTCAAAACAACCCTTTGCATAAATCATGCTTTCTCTTCTAGCAGATCTAATTCCATGTCAACTTCATCGTCCTCTTCACAAAGAGCTTCGTCAATTGGCTGATCAGTTGATGGTATCGTATCTTCAACTATATATTCATCTATAGCTCCGTTGTCACTATCTATTTCTTACGTTGCGGCGTTCAAACAAGATTGCCCATGGCAATGCCCGTATATTGCAGAACAGCGGAGATCTAGTTTTCTGCAGCTACAACTAGTGTTACAGCCTTTGGTACAATTGCAGAATATAGTATTGATTAACTGATCGCGAGCCGGTGACAAGAGGTTTTGAATATCTATTGTTGATGATCTTCCATCCCCAGTCTTCAGGATTTAACTCATTCTACTGGGACTAGAACCTACGCGCCTCTGGTGGTTGAAAGAAAAAGCAAACGGCGCGCGGCGGTTGGCGGGAACGTTGAATAATTTTGATGGTAAAATTTAAAATATATATTATTAGAGTAGACGAAGGAAAAGCTGGAGTACAGGTTGAAAAATTTTTGTGCCGATCACGATGGTAATGTCCAAATTTTTCAAAAATGGGCCCTTGTGAAATATTTTCGGAAAGGTGAAAATTTGCACATTATGTATAATGTTAATTATTTCTCTTCCTTGCAATTTTCTGAAAAAAAAAATGTTGAGAATAAAAGTTGTTTGATATGTTTTCCATACGGAGAAAATATGAAAGTCAAAGTTTTACACTTTTCAGAAAATTTATGTTGGAAAATCGGGAGAGTATTTTAAAATGGTAGCACATCACATCATTTGGAAATCACCATCGTGACCACTCTGCATCTTTTTACAGATAAAAACATATTTCTCCCAAGAACAAAATTTTATCAACTTAATCACCAGCTCTTCTTCGTCTACTGTACTTTATTTTGTTAGGGTGATTTTGAAAGTAGGACTGTGCAACATTTGATAATAATTATATGCATTAAAATAGGTTTAGCACAGTTTCTGAAGCTCTGGTATTATACTGTACATGCAAATAGTTTACATAATAGAAATATTCAATTAATGCTTAATACTTACTCTATTTTAAATGATCGGATTATTTTGATACTAATGACAGCTTACGTACAATACATACCTACTTTTGTATCCATATTTCTTTTGTAACCTTAATGAAGTCCATCCGTTAAGAGACAAATAAATTTAAAAAAAAGTTGTCTAGTTTGTTTCTCTTTATTTTAAGAACAAATCCAGTTTTTATATTTGTTTTATTGCTTTTTTTATTATCGTGCAATATTTAAATGACTGAATGAAATTTAGTTGCAAAAAGTATATCTTCTATAAATTCCACCCCCTTTTAACACCTAATATTGCTGTTTGGGAATTATCTACGAAGACAAATAGAATATTTATAAAGCAAAACACAAGTAGTAACAGTAGAAACTAGAACTAATTTATCTGCAACAGCATTTGCTATTTGTTTTTCTGCTGCTTCTACTATTTATTTATTACTGTTTTTCTACTGCTTGATAACTTCTAACCATTTTTTAAATCGATTAATGTCTTTCTTGCATTTAGTAATGGATGTTTTTGTGAAACTTTGTCCTCACAATTAGACACACAACATTTTATGTACGTACTGTATATATTTGAAACGATTGATCCTACGAAAATAAGTGTAATGACCTTTTTTGCGTAGAATTTTATAAGAAATATTTTTGCTCATGACTATTTTTGTCGAAAAAGTGATACTTTTCGAGATAATAGCAAAAAACTGAAAATAGCTCCTTTATATTGCATTAAAAAAATCAATATACTTCAATGCGCCATCCTTCCAACTTTAATAATAAAAAAGTTTCCATATCATATTTTACGATGCACTTTAAAACTGTCGTTCGACATGTTTAGGTTTTTAAATTTTTTATAAAAAATGTATCGGGTGAAACAACTTTTCGTTTAACTACAGCTAAGAAAAAGGTTGTAAGAACACCTTGCTAAAGTTTAAATTCGAAATCTCTAATAGCAATCGGGATAGGGATTGCAATTTACCGGAAGTTTTAATAACCGGTAAATCGGTAAATAAAAATGTAAATCACCGGTTAACCGGTATTTACCGGTAATTTTTAGAATGAATGATTAGGGTGGCGAAAATGGCAATTGTCTTTTTCCATGTACAAAATTATCTGAATTTAACAAAAAAACTTTTTTATATACCATAATTAATATAATTAGGCTTTGAAAAACATATTTTTTTCAAATTGAAACTCACTTACAGTCGATTGAAAAAATTATACAGTTTTGCGAAAGACATATCTAGAGAGTGTAAATCAAAATTTTGTGATTCACTCGTATTATATTTAGTTGATTATGGTGATGTTGTATATGGGAAGTTATTATCGGCGACAGCAAAAAAGAAAATTAAAAGACTTCAAAATTCATGTATGCGTTATATTTACAGTATTCCACATAGACCACATATATCACCACATCTAAATAAACATACCATATTAAACATGGAAAACCGCAGACGTTTACACATGCTCACACTTATTTGGCGATAATGACAAAGCTCAGTACTTAAGAAATAAGTTAATTTCACGAGATCACTTGCATAATACAAGATACATACAAAATTTTTTGGTGCCTCAGCATGAAACTGCTATTTTTCAAAGATCATTTACGTATTTTGCATCTTATCTTTGGAATGAACTTCTAAATGCATATAAATAATATAAATCCAAAAAAAATGTTACTAAAGTTGTCGAAAATTACATTTTGGCTGATCAGAAGCAGGAGACTTGATGCTGCGTTGTAAATGCGCGTATATTTCTTTTTCTTTTTCCGACATAATTTTATTTACTTTTAACCTTTTTGCTTCGCTTCGCAGGGTCCACCCGTTCCCCTTGTCTGCTCGCATGTCTGAGTGCTGATGTTATTATTGTTATTATTATTATAAAATATAACATTTGTTAGATTATTACAATTCATTACTGAATATCAACAAATAAAACAATTATTATTTTTTTCTTGAAATTTTAGATTTATATGTATTAATATCTTTTTATAATCTTGGATTTAGGTTATTTGTATTTGGGCAAATGGAAGAAGAGCTCGACAGTTCAATTTGTACCATTTTTACCATTTTTACTTTGAGTAAAATAAATGTATTATTATTATTATTACTATTATTATTATTATTATTATTATTATTATTATTATTATTATTATTATTATTATTATTATTATTATTATTATTATTTTTTTTTTTTGGTTTATAAAAGCCAGTCACCCTTTATACTCTGTGGCTCCGACACTCACAGAGGGGAGCTGGTAGTACCGGCAGCCACTCCCCACGTCCGTGGGGTGAGTGACTACTGGGTCCGAGAATCGTGTGCCCTGAGTAGACGTAATGAGCCGAGGATAATGGCCTTCTGCATCCTGCCGGCTAAGATCTCTGCCGAGTTTCGGCATGCCGGTATGATCTTTAGTTCTGAAAGCAGTGTGTGTCTCGTTCCACCGAGGGCTCCTATGATCAGGACCACTAGCTTAACAGTATGGCCTGGGTAAAGCCTGCGGAGCTCGAAGAGCAAATCTCGATATTTCGTCCGTTTTTCCTCCTCCTTCAAGACAATGTTATTCTCCGCGGGAGCCGAGAACTCCACGACAAACATTGTCTTGAGTTGGTGGTCGAGGAGTACCATGTCAGGCTTATTAGCTTGTATTTGCCTGACGGTGGGAAACGAGTAGTTCCAATAAATTAGACACTTCTCATTTCCCACAACGGACTCAATATCCCCCGGAGCGTAAGGCAGCACTGGTGTCTCGTCTATCCCATACGAGTGCCTTAAGTGATAGTAAAGCACTCGTAATGCTGCGTCGTGCCTCTGAATATAGGCCGAGACTGCATATACTGGACAAGCCGACAGCAAATGCATTAATGTCTCCGGCGCCCTGTGGCAGGTCCTGCAGCTGACATCAGGGACCTCTATACCCATGACACGACTTCGATAGACGAGTGTGTTGAATACACCATCCTGGCACGCCATTATGAATCCCTCGGTCTCAGACTTCAGCCCGACTGACCTTAAGAAAGCAAAGGTCAGCCTTTCGGATAAGCCGCGGTCTTCTATATTTTTATAGAAGACGCCGTGCAATGGCTTATCCGAGTGTCGCTGCAGAAATAGATCAATTTCAGCAGCTTTGACTTGGGCTTTTTGCCGAGCAGGTTCCAACTCGGTGACAGAGTCTTGGTTAACCCGCTCAGCGTCGAAGACCAGACCGAGTTCATCGGTGGCTCTGCGTGCTGCCTTGAACAAAAAGGCTCCTACTCCTACACTTTCATGGTCTCGGACCATGCAGAGGAGGGGATCCGAACTCCTTATGACCTTACAGGCTCCATCCAGAACCATTCTGTTATGGAGACTCTCCAAACTCAAGAGTCCACGGCCTCCCCGATGTCGTGGGAGATATAACCGTGGAACGGACGATTTAGGGTGCAAACTCCTATAGAGATGCATCTTTTTTCGGGTTCCTACATCGAGTTGACGCAGCTCCTCTTGATTCCATTTAATTACTCCGAAGGAGTAGAGGAGGATCGGAACGGCAAGCATATTGGTAGCAGACACCTTGTTCTTCCCCGACAGTTCTGAAGACCAGATCTGTCGGAGTCGGTGCTGATACTTGCCGCGGAGAGCGTTTTTTACTACACTCACTTCTTGGGTGGAGCGTTGCTCGACACCCAAGTAAGTGTACGACTCTCCGGCATCTAAATGATGTAAGATGCTTCCGTCCACAAGCTGCGCATCCTCTCCGTATTCACCACATCGTCCTCTCTTGAGGTGGACTAGTGCACACTTGTCCAACCCAAATTCCATGCCGACAGCCTGCGTGTACTCCTGTACCACCCTGAGGGACTGGCGTAAATCCCTCTCTCCGGAGGCATAAAGTTTAAGGTCATCCATGTAAAACAGATGGGTGACCTTATGCCTCCTGTCGCCGGGGGTACCGCAGTTGTATCCACGGGTATTTCGAAGCGAAACGGATAATGGTAGTAGTGAGATGCAAAACAGAAGGGGGCTTAGGGAATCTCCCTGAAATACTCCCCTTCTGAACAATACCGGCTCTGTCTGGACTCTGCTGTTACCTGATGTTATGGTAAAGCGAGTCCTCCAGAGCGGCATGAGTTCTTCGATACATCTCACTACGGGACCTGGCACCGCAAGACATCTGAGCAAGTGGACAATAAGCTCATGGGATGTCATATCAAATGCCTTGCGGTAGTCGATCCAGGCCATAGAGAGGTTACGCTTATACTGCACGGAGTCCTGCGTGATACATCTGTCGATCAGCAGGTTCTCCTTGCAGCCAGCGACACCTCTCTTTGACCCTCGTTGCTCATATATCCGTTCGTAAACCCGTTCAACTGCTTGGAGCACCCGCATGTACAAGATGCGTGTAAACAACTTGTAGCATGCGTTTAAGCAAGTTATCGGCCGGTAATTTTTTGGGTTAGACAAATCTCCGTTCTTCGGGATCAGCACTGTCCGCCCCTCGACAACCCAAGAAGGAATTTGCTGCTCCCCATTTAGCCATGAATTAAAAATTCTGGCCAAATGGTGGTGGGTACTGGAAAACTTTTTCCACCAAAAGTTATTTATCCCATCGGGACCTGGAGCAGCAAAGTTCTTAGAGCCCTCAAGAGCTCTTCGAACCTCTTCTGGGGTTATCGGTTGGCACACCTCGTTTGGTTGTTGAAACCTTTGGCAAAAGGCTTCAAAGTGTGCCAGGGCTGGAGTGTCTCTGTTGAGTGGGAGCTTCTGTCCGTAGAGCGTTTTCCAGAAGTTTTCCACCTGATCTACAGTCGGCGGATTCTCTACAACACGCTGAGGCGGTTCGAAAAGGCGCGAGGGCTTTTTGCGGAATAGATTGTTTTCCGCCAGCCCCCTCGCCCGCCTCACTAGTGACTTTTTACAAGTCACTAGCATCCGTATCCGATCAAGGCAGTGCTGCTTGGTGGTTCGCAGCACTGCCCCATTCAGTGTGTGATGGACGCGTCTTAAATTGGCGGCTATGCGCCTAACCTTAGGCGTGAATGTCTTATTGGCCGCCATATAGTCCATCACACATTGGATACGGGATGCATGTTGCCTCGCCGACCGGATCTTGGCTTCCATCTTATGTATACGCCGCTCCGCTCTCTCCTGTGGGGAGGCAGTGTTCCGCCTCTCCCCTGGGGTTAAGCGCTGTGCAGCAGCGTATACGGCACAGTTTATGCGCCAGATGTCAGCCCCTTCTGGTATCGCTTCACGAAGTTCAGCATCCACTCTGGCTAGGTCTTCTGATCTGGGGGGTCTGATGTAGTGTAACCCCCTTCTTGTGTTGAGGCCCTCTGGTGTTAGTGGAACGTCTAGAACTGCCTCCTCAACCAGTTCATTCAGCGGCTCTTCAACCGCCTCATTTACCGGCTGAGGAACAGCTCTCACGTAGCCCCTGCTACGAAGGTGGGATACATAATCACGCAGATTTTGCGGCGTGAAGGCGCTGTGCTCCGGATGTCTTTCACACCACAGAGCATGCATTCGCGCCATGTACCCCCTTCGTGCGGGCTCACTGCTTTCGTAGCACAGCAGAAGATCATTCCTCAGCTCATCTGTCCACTCAAAGCGTCCATGTGTCTCGCGGTCGTTATTGTCAGGCAATCCGTCCGGTTGGGCCCCACCACCTTGCCTGTGACCCCCATCCGGATGGGGTCGATTGTGGGGGCCCTGTCTTCTGTGGCCTGGAACCAGAAGATTTCAGCTTGTTAGGTGGTTAGCCTAACAAGCCCACGGCCGACACCAGAGGGGAAGTCTCTTTTCCCTCCCGGGTGCGCTAGCACTGTCGGTCCGGATTTTGCACCCGTGGCTGGAGTAAGTGGTGTCGCTACTCACCAAAGGCTAGTTGGATGTAAGGGAGCCCCTCCTGCTTTACTTTATTATTATTATTATTATTATTATTATTATTATTATTATTATTATTATTATTATTATTATTATTATTATTATTATTATTATTATTATTATTATTATTATAATGAACAAACAAAAGGTTTTTTTAATAAAAAGGAAAAGATATAAATGGAATAAATTTAAATAAATAATTATTCTGTAAATAACAAAAGTTACAAACATAAACTCAAATAGGGCATTTACTGAATACCTAATCTAAAAATACAATATTTTTTAAAAATAGCTCATTAAAAGAGCAAGATATTGTCAATGTCTCTCTTACTTGTATTTCTTGGGGCTTGGTGTTTGGGTTTTACTTTTTATAATATTATTTATTTATTGTTAAAAGTGCTCAGTGTTGGGACAGTCACTCTATATTTAGTGAATACTAGTCACTGACATAAATAGAAACGTTGAATACGTGACATATCGTAAGTTCAGAATTTACCAAAATAACCGGTAAAAAATTAAAATAACCGGTAATTATCGGCATGTGTTTTTTGTCCTGTTTACCGGTTAACCGGTTAACTGGTAATGCAATCCCTAAAGCGGGATATTGTGTGAGAGAAAATAAATTACATGTTTTCATGTTTTTTATAATTTTTTCAAGCAAAAGCTCTTCTCCCCAATTTTGCAATTTCGAATTAATTGGCAAACTAGAAATTCGAATCCCACAGAAAATTTTACATAAGAATCTGGTTTTAATTTTTGAATGCCCTTTCTGTATACCCCCTCCCCCTTGTCGGTTTCGAGACCGGAGACTTCAACTATTGTGTATTATTCTAAAACAACAAAACTGCTTCATGCTCTTAATTAATAATCGAGCAACATCGGCAAACATTTTACTTTATTATTCCTCTCTCCTGTGACAGATCGGTATATTTATAGAAAGACGTTCTCTTTGACTTTAAGCTTACAGTAAATAAACCACATTATAAAGTTGAAAAGAACTAAAGTAATCAACATGTTTACAAACTACGAGTGCCAAGTGTACCTTTTCAAGTGTTTGTGTAACCTTTAACCCGAGCAAACTCGCTCTGATAGAGGAAAGACTTTTACAAAAGATAACAGGCGAGTTGGTACGCTTTGAGTGCTTATTCTACTCGATCTGGTAATTCAATTACTATATGTATACGATGAGTTGTAATTGTTACATTTACTAAATTTCGTGCTTTGTACTAATTTTCAAAGCACTGTCCAGGGTCTGACAGCTGCATGCAATGGGGCGTTTTTCTCGTAAAGCATTGAAGGCATAAAAAGAACATCAAGAGTAAACTTTAATTTTTGGACAGATACATAGATAAATTTATTTAAAAATGCAAACACAAATTTATAAATGTCGATGTGCACGGTCAGTTGTTCAAAGTATTTTTCTCTTATAATAATAAATTTATTAATAACACAGGTCAACATTTGATCTAAGAACAATCACCAGACTTCACCAGAGTATACATAGGTTCTTTGGGTCGCTAATTCCGAATCCGAGGTTGGTTAAGCTTCATCACGTCAGGTTCTTGGTCATTTGAAGGTCAAACTGAGAAAAAGTGTTGTAAAAAATTTGAAAAAATGTATGTTCATGTTTCTGAGGTCGCTGAATTCAAATCCGCTGTTATTTTTAACCTTCAAGAACATAAGAAGATGTAGAGCTCATTTCAAGGCATTTTGAGATCATTTTGAGGTCAAATTGAGAAAAAGCGACTAAAAAATCTGGAAAAAATGCTTACATGGGTTTTTTAGGTCGCTGATCTCGAATCCGTGGTTGGCTGGACTCTATCACATCGGATTCAAGGTTATTTGAAGGAGATTTTCATGTTCAAATCATGTAGATTACAAATATTTCAATTCATTCAGTCCATCTGCCTGTCACTCTGTGTTTCTGTTAGCGTTATATATACAAAAGTAGATATAAATTTAGTGAAAAATATAATTAATGAAGAAAATATTACGGAGGGCAATAATATTTGGCATATAGTTAACACAAGTGTCAATGAAGAAGTCTGCTATATTTTTAGTGAAAAATGTACAAGGTGGTAACCCTGGAAAATAATTAGTTAGAAACGATGGTGGAAAATAATATATGAAATGTAGTTGTCAATATTGTAAGGAAGAGAATCTGATACTTTTACTTAAAAAAATATACAGAGTGGCTATTCAATAGAAAAAATAATTAATAAATAAAATGTGTCGAATTGATAAGGAAGTTTTATGTAAATTCATATTCATAAAAGGTGTGTAAGTTGTGGTTTGCTTAATACCTAAATAATATTCTCTAATCACAATGAAAACAAATAAATAAGAAATAATTAATTGTAAAAATAAATCAAGAATAGGCTTGTAAATAATATGTTAAGGTTTCTATACTCTACTGATGAGAACTAACGAGTTTGAAAAAACTTGTACAACTTTTCTAGAGTTGAAATAGAATGTAAGGTTTAATAATTGTTGTGAACGATTGAATTTCAATAAATGATTTACGTATTTTCAATATATTTTATTACCTAAATGCTAGGAATCTTATCATGTAATTC
Organism: Rutpela maculata; assembly: GCA_936432065.2. Lineage (NCBI taxonomy): Eukaryota > Metazoa > Arthropoda > Insecta > Coleoptera > Cerambycidae > Rutpela > Rutpela maculata. The sequence continues at coordinate 86,222,981 of OW386289.2, read as the reverse complement.
AGTACTTCATCAGCATTAGCTAGAAGAATACTTGTTTTGATTGGTTCTCCAATGATGAGTGTTTTAGAGTATTCTCCTAAGTAATATATTAGCGTGACCAGATTAAGGTACTAATATACAGAAAGTAGATAATTTCGTATTAGATACAAAAGTATGAATGACTGAATTTGAATAAGTATTTTCAATTTATTTTTTTGCTTTAAGATGCTATGAATCCTATCATGCAATTCAATACTTCGTCAGTATTACAGAAGAGTAGTTGTTTTGATTGGTTCTCCAATAATGAGTGTTTTAAAGTATTTACCTAAATAGTATATTAGCGTGCCCAGATTAGGGCAACAATATACAGAAATTAGGTAATTTCATAGTAAATAAAAAGTGTGTAAGTTGTGGTTTGCTTAGTACCTAAATAGTATTCACCAATAAGGAAAGCAAATAAATAAAAAATAATTAATTGTAAAAACAAATGAAAAGTTTTGCAAAAACAAAACTAACGTAGGTATTCTCTCGAAGAGTATTTGTTCCAACTCTTCTGCGACTCATGTCAGAATCTGTCTACTCGTTTAGTAAAATATCACTTTCCAAACTAGCGTTTGCAAATTTTATCAAAATATACGAGTAGTAAAGCTTACATCAGTAATGAAATTTTATACATTTAATTCAAATCAGAAGTAAATACTGTCTCGATTACACTAAAAAACAGAATTAGATGAAATTAGATCTCGGTAAAATACATACGTGTACCAAATTTCCAGTCAATATCTTAAACGGTTCCAGAGTAATCATGCGCACAAAAAAGTTACAAATCGACAGACAGACAGAAATTTTTTTGCTCAAACTTAAAATCTCGACGTTTCATGACATTCTAGGCCTATTTGAATAATAAAAAAAGTTTTTTTTGTCGTTACTATACTTCCACTGGATGTGGAAGTAAAATTGTCAAGATTTACCATTAATACTAAATTTTCAATCACACAGTCAGTATCTGGCATTCTCGTATTATATTAAGATCTGAAATATTCTGATAAACATGTACGAATAACATGAATATATATTTGCTTCTAAGTAAGTAGAATAGATAGAGAACAAAATTTAAAAACCCATATTTTATTTATTTCAGAATATTCTCATTTAAGTATTATAAATATGACAGCCGCCTAAATAAACAAAAATGATAAACTAACCAATCAGTGTTCTGGGGTGTGAGCTCTGACTTTTTGACAGATTTCTATATTCTACTATGGATATAATATCTGATAACCTAAAGCACACATTAAACTAAGCAAAAAGTTAATTACTTACTTGATCCGTTTTTACGTTGGCAATAAATCAAGAAAGTTACGTTTTGAACAAACTATATCGTCAAATATAATAAATCTCACTTAACTCCTAATTTATCAAAAACACATTACCTATTTCTTGCCTGGTACACTTTATATGAGAACAGTTTGATTTATAGCAAATTCACACGTCTTTTGTGTATATCCGTTATAACTGTTTAATCCAGGCCCTTATCAAAAGGACAGTGACTCTCACGCACCTAGTTAAATGTTATTTCATCCCTTATTCACAGTAACGTAAGACTGACAATTTATAAATGTGTAGTGTTCTTTAACTCATACTATACTAGCAAAATGCCTGTGTTTGTCAAGGCAGCTAAAAATAGTGAATACTATTCCGTCTCCAATTTTTATAACTTTCTTGAGAGTTTCAAGTTAGTCTCTAACTGCAGAATTTGAAATACTTAGCATGTCTGGAAACGCCAAAACCAACAGATATAGCAATTATATTGCCCGTTTCGTCCCTTCTAGAGGCTTGTATATCAGCTTAGACGTAAAAGCTATGTAATTTGAGACGAGGATTACGTAGTAGGTATAGTGTTGGATATACCTTCCTTTGGAGGATGTAAAATTCTCTTGTCTATTAAATGTTAGGCAAGTAAAAAATTCCCGCTCTTCGACAGAGAAGAAATTCGGTAAAATTTCCAGGTTGGGGGTAGCTCGTCTTGTGGTATTAGTTAAAATATTTTCTCTTATATTAAATGTTTCGATTTATGGCTCACTTTTACCCCTTGGGGGTAAAAGCATATGTTGGGACCATATAGAAACTGAAGATGATACCTTTTGTTCCAAGAATAATGCATACAAAATTATTGTTGCATATAATATTATTTCTAAAATTTCTACATTTTTACTTCTAGATACTCTACGTAAATAGTGTACATTTCAAATATTAATTAACATCTTTGGTCATGTCTTTATTAATTGTTTTTAGAGTGTCAATTACATTCTAAGTATAATTTTCATCATAGTTTCTGAAATCAGTTACCTTTTAGGTGACCACCATGTATATTTTTCATTATAGTACAGCAGATTTATTCCTTGACAGTTGCATTAACCACATGAGAAATATTATTGTCCTATTTCTTTCGTTAGTTATTTGAAATGTGTATATTTTTTCACTAAAAGTACATTAAGTTATTTCCCCAAAATTTTTATTTCAATCGGAAATGATAGATTTATCGATATTATGAACAGGGTCAAGCAAATTAGGTGGGATTTGAGGTTTTCTCTGAAACTATGACAGATAGACAAAAACCAATATACGTGTCCCGATTTTCGAGAAACAAACAATGGCGCAAACTGCGATCGTCTATCTTTTCGACTACTGAGCTACAGAGCGTTTTTGAGAAATTGGCATTTTTGGATAATAATATTAATAAGTTAATTTACATAAGTATTAATACAAAAAATAAACAAGAATAGATAAGAACTTATCATAAATAAACATGAAAACTCACAAAAGAATCCTTGTAAGTGGGATGGTTTCTGCTTATTCAATGCAATCAAATTCAAAATAAAAAGTGAATACTAATTGTAACATTCATTAAACCTAATCAAATAGAAATGTAAATCAAATCCAAACTACATTTATGCTTTAAATAGAACAATTGTAACAATGGTAAGTATATTCAATTATCTCTCTTTATTTTCCTTTTAAATTTAGTTTTTTTAAAAATTAAATTGAATATTAACTTGATCTCTGCCAATATTTATAATATACTTTTTTGCATTATTTTTAAATTAATAGATTGTGTATATTAATTCAGTAGGTAGTTTATTATATAATATAGGAGCTAAATATTCGTAGCACCTTTGTCCAATACATTTTTGAGAGGTTATCGTTTTATAATTGTCATTTAATTTATTCCTTGTTGGATAATTATGATTTATTGGTGTAAGTCTGTTTTACTTCCACATCCAGTGGAAGTATAGTAACGACAAAAAATTTTTTTAAAATTTTTATTGTTCAAATAGGCTTAGAATGTCACGAAACGTCGAGATTTTAAGTTTGAGCGAAAAAAAATTCTGTCTGTCGGTCTGTCTGTCTGTCGGTCTGTCTGTCTGTCTGTCTGTCTGTCTGTCTGTCTGTATGTCGGTCTGTCTGTCGGTCTGTCTGTAACTTTTTTTGTGCGCACGATTACTCTGGAACCGTTTGAGATATTGACTTGAAATTTGGTACACATATGTACTTTAACGAGATCTAGAACTAGATTATATTTTCATCTTTTTCCGTCGAAGGGTTGGGGGGTAAATTGGGGTAAGAGTCCATAAAATTGGTATTTAGTATTGTTAAGAATAGTTTGTATATTTAGATTTAGGCCATATGTTTCCACGGCGATATAAGTTGTTAGAAAAATATAGTTGTCAATTGAAAAATAAAAGTCATACCAAGTAAAAATCTTTCAACTTTAATCAAGTCCTTCACAGTCCACTCAACCAGAATCAGTACACATCTTGTACTGAGCTATCATCCACAACATTTGGTCCAGTTCGAGACGGATTATTTACTGGTAAAAACGCAATATTCTTCAACAAGCAACTAGTGAACTAGTCGAAACACGAAGCTAGTAAGGTAACGTACCAACCTAAGCGACATATCAGTGGTCCAATCAGGAGGTCGTCACCAGCTTGAAGCACGCTATCAGAAATTTGACAACTTAAATTTAACAAATTACAAAATAAAGTGAGTACTCGTACTTATTCAGCATCTCTTTGTGTGAGTTAGGCAATCAACGCTTTATTACAATAATAAATCTTTCATTTCATTCTCCATCATGGATGAAGAAATAAAATCACTTATCAGGAAACGAGGGTCATGTAAGGCAAGACTAACACTTTTTAAGAAACATTTAGATTCAGTTATAAACACTATTGCTAATTTAGGTGAAAATGAAGTTCTTAATATTTCAGAAATTAGAGAATTATAACATAGACTAGAAAAACAAGATTCTCTGTTAGATGATTTTAATAAATGTCAAACAATTCTTGAAATTTCTCACGAAAACTTAGAGGAGCAAATCCAAGAACGCGCATCATTTGAAAACTTGTATTTCAAACTCATTACTGATTGTAAAAATATCATAGCTGAATATATGGAAATAAAATACCGTAATATAAGATCCCGTTCTCCTTATGAAATGTCAGTGCATTCCAACTCCAATAAGTTTGGCGTTAGATTACCACAAATAGAATTACCAAAATTTCAAGGAAATTATGCTCGAGTTTAGAGACACATTTATATCTTTAATCCATGAAAATTCTCAAATACCAGAAATATCAAAATTTCATTATTTACGTGCTCAGCTGCAAGATGATGCGAAGCAGGTAATATGCTCTTTAGATGTGTTAAAAGAAAATTATGCTATAGCATGGCAACTTTTGTGCGATAGGTATAATAATACGAGACTTTTGGTATACAACCATCTTAAGTACTTAGTAGATTCATCAAGCATAAGCACTGGTAGTTCACTAGAATTTCGTAAAATGACAGATGTCATTCTGAAACATTTACGTGCATTGCAATCTTTAAATCAACCAACAGAGCATTGGGGTACATTATTAATCTTTTTACTAAGTCGTAAATTTGATAAACAAACAGAACGTGAATGGGAAAAATACAAAAAAGGCAATGAACTTCCAACTATGGATGAATTTACTAAGTTTATAAAAAATAAAGCTGATTTGCTGGAAACATTAGAATTCAATCGTGTGGATTCTAAACAATCTTCTAAACCCAAAGGTATTTTTCATAAATCAAATCCATCCAAGACATTCAAAGTTTCCACAGATGAGGCAAACAATTCAACTTATTCTTTAGATATAAAGAATATTATCTGTGCCTTTTGCAAAGGTAATCATTACATCAATACATGTAGTAAATTCTTAAATCTGTCAGTAGATGAACGAATGCAACAAGTCAATAATCGAAAGCTGTGCATCAACTGTTTGCGAAGTAATCACTTTATAAACTATTGTAAGGCAGGTAATTGTCGCAAATGCAGATCAAGGCATCACACACTGCTGCACAGTGATAAACAGGTACATGTCAGTGAATCAGATGTTGTTTCACAAAATCAATCACATCTTAATACGAGTAATCAGGCTACTACTAGTGGCGTAAATTCGAATTGTATTTTATCAAATCATAATGTCGAACAATCGTGCGAGGTTTTATTATCTACAGCAGTCATTCAAGTATTGGATGCATCTGGCTGTTCTCATACGTGTAGAGCTCTTCTAGACACTGGTTCACAGTCCAATTTAATTACTCGGGAATTATGTGATAAACTATCTTTGAAAACGGCAGAAGTAAATTTAGCAATCATGGGAATCGGACAAACTATTTCGAAAATCAAAGATAGGTGCACTGTCACTATTCATTCAATTCATACCTATTTCGAAAGCTCCATTTCTTGTTTGATTTTGCCACAAATCACAGATTATTTACCAAGTAAACCAATTAATTTATCATTTGTCAATATTCCTCCACATCTCAAATTAGCTGATCCAAACTTTAACAAACCGGGCCCTATTGACATCCTCTTGGGTGCAGGTTTATTTTATAGATTACTATCCTCTGGACAATTATGTTTGCGTAACAATCAACTAGTTTTGCAGAATTCTTATCTTGGATGGATAATATCAGGTCAGGTATTTTCAAACCCTCAAATTTCCAATATTCACTGTAATTTAGGTATCAACGGCGACATCCAAGAACAGCTATTAAAATTCTGGGAATTAGAAGAGTCTTCTTCAACAACAATTCGTTCAATCGATGAACAAAAATGTGAACAAATTTTCACAAACACAACTTATCGTGATGAGAATGGTAGGTTCGTTGTCACAATTCCATTAAACGCTTCTCCTAGCACATTGGGAAACTCAAAACATATCGCTTTGGATAGATTTCACTATTTAGAACATAAATTAGCAAAAAATGCTAACCTTAATCGAATGTATTGCGAATTCATGTCTGAGTACGAACTTCTAGGGCATATGTCTAACAGTAACGAATCACTTGTTGATAATAACACATCATATTTTCTTCCACACCATGGAGTGTTAAAAGAAAGCAGTTTAACTACTAAACTCAGGGTGGTATTCGATGCATCAGCTCAAACTGACACAGGTTATTCTTTCAATGATATCCAGTTAATTGGACCTACAATCCAAGATCAATTACTTACAATTCTACTTAGGTTTAGGCAACACAAAATTGTTGTGTGTGCGGATGTTGAAAAAATGTATCGACAGGTATTAATCAATCCTGAACAAAGACATTTGCAAAAAATACTTTGGCGATCGGATCCATCTAAGGAAATCAAAACTTACATGCTAAATACCGTTACCTACGGGACAGCATCGGCACCTTTTCTTGCTATTCGCTGTTTAACACAGCTAGCAATTGATAATGCTAATCTATTTCCAAACGCTTCTGAAGTAATCGCTCATGATTTCTACGTTGACGACATGCTATCAGGGGCAGATACAATTGAAAATGCAATCACTTTATGTTCCGAAGTGTCATCAATACTAAAATCTGCTTGTTTTAATCTACGAAAGTGGATATCTAATAGTGATGAAGTTCTCGAAAATATTCGATTTGCTAGTTCTTCTACAGATACTGTGCAATTTGGTGAAATAGAAAATGCGAAAACTTTAGGTATTTATTGGTCTTGTAAAGCTGATGCTCTTATATATAGCATCAATCAAATTTCCTTTTCCAAGCCAATTACAAAACGTGTCATTCTTTCTGAAGTTTCGCAGATATTCGATCCATTAGGTTTATTAAGTCCTTGTATTATCACAGCTAAAATTCTACTTCAACGATTATGGTTGTATAAACTTTCATGGGATGAAATTGTACCGCCTGGGTTGAGCAACAGCTGGCAACAATTTCGAAATCAACTTCATCATTTAAACCAAATGCAAGTTCCTAGACATGTCATATGTACGTCAGCAATCAAACTCGAAATTCATGGTTTCGCTGACAGTTCACAGGATGCATATGGGGCTTGTATTTATATTCGTAGTATTGGTTCAGATGGACATACTCAGGTATCATTATTAATGTCCAAAACAAAGGTAGCACCTTTAAAAACAACCACAATTCCGAGGCTGGAGTTGTGCGCAGCACTCGTTCTTGTTCAATTAGTTAAAAAGGTTACGGCTTCTTTAAGATTAAAATTTCATGGCATATATTTATGGTCTGATTCCACGATAGCACTGTGCTGGATCAAAACTTCCCCTCATTTACTACAAACATTCGTTGCCAATCGAGTAACACAAATTCAGTCTTTAAACGAACCTCATACTTGGCAACATGTTTCAACCAAAGACAATCCAGCTGATTTGTTATCACGTGGTGTGGCACCAAACTTACTACAGAGTTATTCCATGTGGTGGCATGGACCGGCGTGGCTAACTAGTGACGAAGCCACATGGCCAGTTATACAGTCCCAGTTTGATGGAGATCTTCCTGAACTTAAAACAATTACAAAATCCTTTGTAACTGTACCAAACAATGTGTCATATTTATTCAAACGTTTTTCAAATTACAAACGTATGATTCGAGTTATCGCATATTGTATCCGATTCTCATTCAATTGTAAGAATTCCAAATCTCGTATAAAGGGTACTCTAACAATTAGTGAATTAGACAAGGCTGCGAAGTGTCTAATTAAAATATCACAAATTGAGAGTTTCCTTTCAGAGTTACAATGTTTACAACAAGGCAAATCATTGAACTCAAAATCATATATTTTAAGGCTTAATCCCTTTATAGATTCAGAGGGCATTATAAGGGTAGGCGGTAGACTACAGCTTTCTAACTTTGATTATAATAAGAAACATCCGATACTACTTTCATCAAAACATCTCTTAACAAAGTTACTGTTTTCACATGAACACATAAGACTATTACACGCAGGGCCACAATTAATGTTATCATCTTTACGTGAAAACTATTGGCCACTTTGTGGTAGAAATCTCGCCAAGAAAGTCGTTCATGAATGTGTAAAATGTTTTAGAGCTAACCCCAAACAAACACATCCTATAATGGGGGTATTACCTGCATCGCGAGTACAGCCACATCCCCCATTCCATAACGTTGGCGTGGATTACGCTGGCTATTTTTTAATAAAAGACAGAAAGGGGCGTGGCAGCAAAACTATAAAGTGCTACGTTAGTTTATTCATATGTTTTTCTGTAAAGGCAATACATTTAGAACTGGTAACAGAATTAACTACAGAGGCCTTTATTGCCGCATTTCGACGATTCATAGCCAGACGTGGTAAACCTCAATGTGTTTATTCCGATAACGGAAGAAATTTCATTGGTGCACAGTCAGAACTTAAGGAGTTAGGGGATTTTCTCAATGACAATAAGCAAACTCTAACAGAGATTTTTTCAAATGAAGGAGTTACCTGGAAATTTATACCAGCACACAGTCCCCATTTTGGCGGCCTGTGGGAAGCAGGAGTTAAATCCTGCAAACATCACTTGAAAAGAGTTATGTCTAATGCATTGCTGACATTTGAAGAGTTTTATACAACACTCACACAAATTGAGGCTATTTTAAACTCACGACCACTGACTCCACTTTCGACAGACCCTAACGACTTTGACATACTTACACCGGCTCATTTTTTGATTGGCAAACGACTCACTTCGCTACCAGATCCCGAGATCCGAGAATTAAACGAAAACCGTTTATCAAAGTTCCAACGAGCTCAACAACTACAGCAACACTTTTGGTCCCGTTGGTCCAAAGAATACATATCCGAACTCCAACATCGAGTAAAGTGGAAAACCAATAAACTAACATTACGAGAAGGTGCAATGGTTATAATCCAGGAAGACAACGTGCCTCCTCTGCAATGGAAATTAGGACGAATTATGAAGCTTCATCCAGGTTCAGATGGAATTTCCAGGGTTGCGACCATACAAACTCCAAGTGGTTTAGTGAAGCGTTCATTCGCAAAAATATGTGTTCTACCTGTAGAAGTGTAGTTTATTATCATAAACTTTATGAGACATTCATAGCCCTCATCCTTAATGTCGATGATATTTACAAGTATCATTGAAAGTTATCCTTTCAAGGCGGGGGGCATGTTAAGAATAGTTTGTATATTTAGATTTAGGCCATATGTTTCCACGGCGATATAAGTTGTTAGAAAAATATAGTTGTCAATTGAAAAATAAAAGTCATACCAAGTAAAAATCTTTCAACTTTAATCAAGTCCTTCACAGTCCACTCAACCAGAATCAGTACACATCTTGTACTGAGCTATCATCCACAACAAGTATATATAAGAGAAGCTGAGGTCTCAAAAAAAATTTTGGCATTAGCCACCCCCATTACCACCCCCACCCCATTATTAAAGGGGATGAAAAAAAATTGTGATTTAGGGTTGTGTACAAGAACCAGAAACCTCGAAATGTTTTTTTACTACATCCACCCCCACCTCGCTACCGATGTGGGGTGTCATTTTATGGGTTTTTGGGGTAGAGGATTTCAAATATTATATTATTAATGTTCCATGAACAATTATTTCCACGTACAAATTTTTTTCGTTGTGAGTGACTTAGATAAAAAATCTGGATGTGGAAGTAGTGATTCCTTGGGCAGCGGTTTTTATTTTTAAATTGATGAATTATAATTTATAAGAAGTATAACTGTCTTATAATCAAGGATTCCACATTCTCTATAAAGTAAATCTGTTGGGTAGGTACGCTCTTTATTTTATACTATTTTTAAAAACAATTTTTGAATAACCTCTAATTTTTTTAGATGAGTTGTAACTACTCCACCCCAACCGAGAATCCCATACGACAACCTTGATTCAACTAAAGCATAGTACAGAATTTTTAAATGAGATGAGTCCAATATATTTCTGAGATATTTAAATCTAAACAGTAAGGTTCTAAGGGTATTTGTGACGTTAATTATATGTTTATCCCATCTTAGGTGGCAATTAGGGTTTGGGTTCCGGGACGTCTCGTGTCTCGAAGTCCCGGGACTTTTCCCAAATTTAATTGTCTCGCGTCCCGGGACTTTCGGGTCGAAACTTGAGACACGCTTGTAATAATTTTATTAACAAAAGGTCATAATAAGCTTCATTAGTTCAGGCTTCCTGCACTCTGTCACTGAGAGAGCCATCTGTTAGTTTATCCTTGCTAGGGCCAATCTCAAAAAATAACGTATAGGTCTGACCGGGGTGCACGTGCACCCCACCTATATTTTTATATTGTTGTGAAAAAAATTCGAATGTAATAGTTTTTTATTTAATTCATTGCAACATAATTAACACAGTATAAATTCATTTTTATATCATTAACACAAAAAAACCTTTAAATTTCATCAAATAATGATTTAGGATAAATTTTCTCCAGCACATTTATCACACTGCACTTTTCTTGGATTCGAGTGCTCTGGACAGACAAATTTCTTGCAACTTAGGCAATATTTTCTCGATTTTTGATCTCGAGATCTTGGACAGAGGAATCAACGACCTCGAGAGGCAAAAGCCTCTTCGGCTCCTCTCCTTTCATTTTCCACTGCTAAATCGGCAAAAGCGCTTAGTATGTGTTTCTGGATTGTTGAATAAAATAATTTGTTTTCTACAGATGAAGTTCTGCCGATTCTAATATTTTGTCAGATTATGTAAGGGCGAATAATAAGAAGCTACAAAAATTGTCGGTACCCAAAAAAATGTTTCCAAATAGGCCTGGGGTGCATTTACACCCCCCCCCCCCCCCTTGGCCCTAGCACGATTAATTACTTGATGCTCGTATATACGTAACTTACTACACACAATAAAACCGACATCTATTGAAAACAAGAGAGTATTCTCTTTCCGGAGGCATTATTACAAAAATCAGAAACAGATTGTCGGACAAAGTTGTTAATGCACTAATTTTTTAAAAAGAATATTTTATTAAATTAGAAAAAAAGACTAATTGATAGGGCTAGTGCGACGATCGCGGCGAACCGCGACCGCCTAGTAAAGTCTCTCTCGGAACTCCAAAAGATATCGTTGCCACCTTCGACTAGAAAGGATACGGCCATAGAGGAGTTCAGGCATGATCTCACGGATTATGATGCTTCTGGTGCTTCGCACCACCGCCGACTCGAGCGAGTGCGTGAACCAAATGTCCGAACCTGCGGTTCCTTTCGCACTGAGCAGGATTGCTATCGCAACGACGAGTCATCAGTATGGTGAAACTAACCTGTCTTACGACGGTCTAAACCCAGCTCATGTTCCCTATTAACGGAATATTATTTCCTTATATGACTAATGGCTAGAGACTAAATGATGATTACACAAGCACACAAAATAAAAAAAAGGTCTTTTTCTGGTACTCCATTGGGTAACCCATATGTATTTCGACATGCTGAACACGAATTCGGTATCCGTTCAGCTTCATTGGCCACCATTTTTTCATAAATCGCGAAAATAACCTAAACATAAACTCCCAATTTAGATTATTTTCGCGATTTACTAAAAATTGATGGGTAACAGAGCTAAACGGATACCTGATTCGTATTCAGCATGTCGAAATACCTGGGGGTTGTCTAATGGAGTCCCAGAAATCGACCTTTTTTGTGTGTGTGTGTTTGTGTAATATATGAATATCACCAGATCCTCAACCAATGAATCTGTGTATGAGAATTAAACATACGGATTGTTTAGACTGTAATTAACGTTAGAAATGTTAGGATTTGATTTTGTGTTCAATAAATGTTGATTTTTACTAAAATGGCAATACATCTCGCCAAAAATGAACTCGATTCTAATTTTATTTTGATAAGTCTCGAAGTCCAGGGACGTCCCGGGACTTTGATTCAGGGATGTCTCGTGTCCCGGGTCTTTGAGAATGTCGAAACTTCCCAAACCCTAGTGGCAATCAATATATATTCCTAAATATTTTACGCATAATCTTGAATTAATCTCTATAAGATGACCATGATCATTAATTGTTAGCTTATTAAAGGCTGGTGAATGGCGTTTATCGCAACTGAATGGTAAGAACATAGTTTTTTTTTTAAATTATTGTCAAGAGCTTATGATTGAACCAGTCCATAACCTGGCAAAAATCGTTTTCCACTTTTTGCTTTAGGTTTTCCCACGACTCATCTTTGTAAAATAATACTGCATCATCAGCGAAATTTATAATCGAGCCACAGCTACTTAAAGTAAGTAAACTGTTAATATAGATTGTAAATAATACTGGACCAAGACCGTACATTGTGGAACTCCACAGACTACAGTTCTCTCCCTACTAAGTTTAGAATTTATTTTAACATATTGCTTACGATCATGTAGGTAGCTTTCCATTAAATTATATGAATTTCCCCTGAAGCCCATATCTTGCAATACCTCCGACAACTGCGAATGATCTACAGTGTCGAAGGCCTTTGCCAGATCTAGAAAAAGACACAGTGCAGTTTGACCCTCATCCAAGGCCTTATACATTTCAGACGTTAAAGTTACTATTGCATCCTGAGTAGATTTCCCACTGCGAAATCCATATTGTTTATCAGAGAGCAATTTGTTCTTATTGATATAATTTTCTATTCGGATTTTTATAACTTTTTCGAATATTTCGGCAAAATTTGTAATAAAGGAAATTGGCTGGTAATTTGTAGGATTCGTCTTGTCCCCGCTTTTATGTAAACAATTTATTACTGAGATTTTAAATTCGGATGGACACGAACTCGTCTCAATTATTTTATTAATAAGATGTGCTAGGGGTTCCGATATTTCCTCAGAAATATATTTTAAATTTTCAGCTTTCACCGTGTCAATTCCTGGGGCTTTGTTCGATTTGAGAGAATATATTATCTTTTTTATTTCTTGCTTATTTGTAGGCTCGAAAAAGATGGATTGAGGAGTGGAACGTCTAATAGGAGGTAAGGTTTAAGGTTTGGTAATTTTGCTAGCAAGATTAGGTCCAAGGTCAGCAAAAGAGTCATTAAAAATGTTAGCAATTTCGCTTTCATATTCAGTAAATTCATTTGTAGTGGTAAGTATTTGTTTTATATCCTGCTGTTTTTTAACGTTATTAATGGCGTTTATTGTGTTCCATAAGTTTTTTACATTATTTTTGTTTTTGTCGATTTTAGTTTTAAAGTAATTAAATTTTGTTAGTTTAATTAAATCATTCAGGTAATTTCTATATTTTGTAAATTGTTCTTTTGCGTTACTCGATGTTTTTGAACTTTAAATGGTCTTCTGTGATTGCTCCACGGAAACTGTTGTGTAATGAATACGAACTCTTGTGATTATTTTTGTTTTGATTTACGGGTGTGTTTTTTTTTAAATTGGAGCCAATCTGATGATTCTGACTTCGGATTCGCGGATTCAGCGCGGGCCAAATATGTAAAGATATGATGGAAAAATATATTTTTAAATTATTTCCATTCCATCTCACAGCAATTTTCAACGGCTACTGCCAAAAGACAATCAAATTCAGCTTGTAACCACATTTTTCTTATAACTAATCTCTTATTTCTATTATTGACAGCGTTATATTCAATTTGAATCTCTTTCAACAAGAGTTCTAGCAGTCTTATTTTACTACAATCCTTTGTCACTATGCTACTTTAAAAGATACATAAGTAGATTGAATATCCAGAAGTCCTCATGAAATGAGAATAAGAGGTATCGAGTGTTCGTATTATTTCAAGAAGAGGTCAGGTCATGAAACCTCACATTCTAAGTAGTTTTTCATTTTATTTTCTAGATAAATCCTCTTTTTTATCAAATACATTACGATGCACGTTCTCATTTGAAATACTAGCTCGTTACGTATTTTTAACGAAGGATCGTATTTCTGTGATCTCGAATTTATACTATACAAACATGTTTCTGTTTCGAATTTAAAAGTAGAGAAAAATATTTATCTTTGCCATTTTACTGCAGAAAAGAAAAGTCGGTTATTTGTTGCTTGTGCTATACAAGAGCTTAATACTGTTTTATGCAAACGTCTGAGGTTATCAAATAAAAGATATCTTTGGTACGCATGGGGAGTCAATGATGGATTTATTTTATCGTATGGAATCTAACCAAAACCTAAAATATATTTAAGGTGTATATGTGTATTATTAAGCAAATAATAATAATAATAATAATAATAAACGTCTTTATTGTTCGACATGAGACAATGAGACTCACTTTCCATATGGAATTAAATAAAAACAAATTACTCATATTTATCAATGAGGAATTGGTTTTCACTAATTACACAGCCCCACAAAGAAAAAAAAAGTTCAAAGCAGCGAACCAGACCCATGTATTCCTATGTATTTTCAGTCGCTGAATCCGAATCTGGGGTAAAAGAAATCGTACACCCCCAAAATCATTAGCTAGAGCCAAAAAACACCCCTGAAATGGGGTTAAAAAGAATATTAAGCTACGAGAATAGTTGTTACATCTTAATCAGTCAAATTATACAAATCAAGGTTAAACAGCAGCGTACGTACAATAGATACACACCACCAGGGAGGGGCGAAAACTAGCCCCCATATATAAAGAAATCGATCCAAAACAGCAATGACTGCTGAAAAAGCTCAAAATGTCTAAGTTTTCTTAAAGTGATAAGAAACTGCATCAGGTCCGACGTAATATTCATAAACTGCCCCTATAGAGTTGAGAACAACCACCTCCAAGTTTAAAGGACACGAGAAAAATAAGAAAAAATGTAAAATGCAACAGGATTTCTATTTTCATGGATGCTATGATTGGCTGAAATTGCGTAGTACTCTAAAACAGAACTAGAAACTTACGTACCATCAACATTCTACAGTGTCAACCCTCAGTGGGTGTGAAAACTACCCCCTATGTAAGGTTTGACTATAAAAAATTACAGTGACTTCTATAAAAATTCGAAACACCCGCGTTGTATGGAAGAGAGAAGAAACTAGACTATGTTCGACGCTATGCTTGAAAACCACCCCCACGAGGTTGAGAGACACCTCCCCTATAAAAAAAACTATGGAAATGAAACGAATAAGCAACAGTATAGCTTTTTCGTTACATCTTGAATTACGGTAGTTTACATCCTTTCTGAGGGTGTTACTTAATAACATTTATAGGACATGAGTTTCAAACTCTAAGTTTGCAACGTGATTTTTGCCAATCATACCCAGATAGCATTTTTACATTCAGAGCATGTGCTCGGAACGTACTTTATGTACCCATGGAACTAAGAATGAATATTCATTTTGTATTCCGTGTAGAAAATCTGAATGTCAGAGAGACGTACAGATGACCGCCTCTCGATATACGAGTAAGATTCCTACAACGTACCCATAGACCAAAACGGAACTTGATATGAACCAGAAATGTACATTGACATACTGATAGATACATGAGGTATATAGGAGGAAGGTCCATCCTACATTCACAATGTACACTGCATGTTCATGGTATATGAGTACTACCTTCGCAGGAATTAAACCGTAGGTGCCTGGTATGTTACACATGGATCATAAATCTATGATGCACGTATATTGTAGGAATGAACATTAAGTATCAGTGGCAGCTATAAGTACTTCACTCATGTCATGTATTTTCTTCAAAGTTTAATTATTATAAAAATTTATTACTTATTGTAATCATTGATGAGTCGCTGCTTTATTCTGAATATGTTCAGTATGACGCAGCGACTCATCTATGATTATAGCAAATAATAAATTATTATAATAATTAAACTCAAGAGAATACATGATATGAGTGAAGTACTTGCATATAATAAATCCAATATCTAATTTTAAAGTTTAATTGTTACAGTCAATTATTAGGTACTTACTCTAATTTTCCACATTTCATATTCCTTGTGAAGAATATTATGTAAGTAAATGTGAAATATATGCACAGAAAATTTGTTTTTACTATCAGTTTTCCACTAAAGTCAAATGTTTTATTCATCAAATTTTATTGAATGGAGCACACAAATGCTAAATAAACTTAAATAAAACTGTATTTGCTATAACAATACTTTACAAAGGTCCACGAATATATGTAAAAAAAATAGTTTTACGTTAATAAGATCTGTTAAAAACCATTTTAAAATGGATCAAACATTTTCACTCTAAAACTTCAGCTTAAAAATCATATTTAACGTGTTATTTATGAAAAAATCTAATGATCATATTACACTACCTTAAAGTTTTATCTATTTCAAATCGTGTTTTAAATTGCCAAGAACAAAACATGATTTTATTTTATTAATTACTTTACATTGTTGTAACAATTAAGTATGCATCTTAAATTATAAAATAGGAAGAGATATAAATAAAACAGTTGTGTTACTTTAAATATATTTTTATTTTTTGTTACAAAAATGAATTGTAATAATAAAAAACAATTGTGACAAAAATTTCAATCCAGATTTTTTTTAACAAAAAAATTTTCTTTGCAACTTATGAACTGTCATATTTTACTATAACGAATTTTTTGCCAGTAAATAAAAAATAGTAAAAATTGGAGGGCTTACATTTTCAAAACCAAGTGTCCAGGTGTTGCCGATGGTGATACTTGTAATTGCGAAAGTCCACTTTTCATTCTCAACACTTCATCTGTGACTGATCCTATTGGCTGAATACTTTCTTTTGGCTTTTCCAATTTTTAAGAAGGTATTTCCTTCCTGTCCAGAGGAGGAGATACACGTGCTAGTCCAACTACAAAAGAAAATACATTGTATTATATTTGAATAGGTACTTATTTCTCTTTAGAAACTGGCCATGATAAAGTTGAAAAATATAAAAACATCTTACAAAGATCTTACAGAAAAAATAAAACTGATCAAACATAAATTAAACAAATTGATATTATCATAGATAGATAGATAGATAGATAGATAGATACATTTATTTGTTCCTTTTTACATACAATACCTCATTGGGTGTAGAACACGTCAAAAACATTAAGAGAATACAACAGACGTGTGATTTTAAATATACCTGAAGTTTCGAACGTTCACTTGAATGAATTTTAGATGAAAAAGAAAAGTTAATAAAAACCACACATCGATTTAGGCATAAACACTTCATTGCCACATTTGTTGACAATAAATATCCACAATACTTAAGTTTTTACACCTAAATCGAAGTGTGGCTTTTATTAATTTTTCTTTTTCATATGAAATTCGTTCAAGTGAACGTTCGAAATTTCAGGTACTTGATTTTAAATGCCTACCAGAGTTATTAAAAGAACAACATACCTATCTTCTTTCAACTTCTAGTAAAGACAAAATTTCTTGGGAAGTCGACGGCTTCCAATATGTTCTTCGATATCATCTGACGGAAGGAATAACGTGCTTTTTGTACATAGTCCTTTGATTTGTTTTTATCCACTCTGTACATCAGATCTCTGCCCTTTTCAATTAATTGCAGCTCTTCTATAATCCTCTGAAATAGGTATAAAGCAAATTACTACAAATAGGTAAATACCTATCACAACTCGTATGTTGTAATCAAATCCAATGGTTGTGATTTAAATAAGCAAAAGCTCCTTAATATTGAAATAGATCGAACCTACCTTCTTGAAAATAAGATTTAAACACCCCGTAAAGTGTTCACATTTCATCTGCATTTTCACCTGTTTTTCAATGATCAGTCAATTGTTTGAATGGTGACCAATAAGCTTCCTTTTCGTGGACCGAGACCATTACAAAGACACCTCAGTTTCTTTTCTAAAAATCGATACCTACAAACGCCGTAATTATTATAACTAATATAGGTGGTATGCTTAGTATAATATGTACAAAGGGATACACATTAAACTTTAGTGTCTAAATATAAAATATCTGCAAATGACAACAAAACTATGAGGTAGTTATATTGTATACAATTGTAAAATACTTACACCAATGCAATTAATGTATATACTTGGAATAATTATAATAAATCAGGGGAAAACAAAAACAAAACATACATTTGACAGCAAAAGCGTGACGTATACTAATAGCAGTACGATGAGCATGCGCACTAACCTAATGACCGTGGCGCGCATTTAAAAAATTCTACAAGGGGATTGTAATGACATGGAAAACGGAAATCTAAATATAAAAGATAAAAAGTAATTAAATACCCATTCTAAGTCTGAACTATCTGCTTAAGAAATGCCGATAGTTACCGAGATAGTTACTAATTAATTGAACACAGTACATAAATTAAAAAAGGGTTATTATTCATTATTATTTAATATTTCATTCATTATTATTTAATATTTCATATTCATTATTATTCAATATTCGATCACAAATGTAAAGTCTGGATTCAAAATTTAAAACATATTTCATATATACAATAATATTGACGAACGATTTAAAATTTATAAAACGTCATACACCGCACAGGGGATGACTATAAATGTACTTAAATCAAATCTATATAGATAGAGAAATATCATTATTATTTTTGTAGGTAGGTAGGTAGATAGGTACTATAAAACTAGCATTGCTGTCTTATCAGTTGTGATGCAGGTTTATTTTTATTAGTTCAAAAATCGAACCAATCAGCGTTCGCGTTAAAAGTGCTGAACTTTTGATGATATTACTGTCGGCGCGGCGCTCGGGCAATGCAAATATTTCTACAAAAAATATATCTGTATTATACAGATAAAATCATTAACGAATGTCTATACGATGTACTTGAACACATATACGAAGAACGTTCCCTGATACGTGTACACAGTATATGCGACTGTGAATATAAACTTTTCTGTATATTCCATTTATATCGTATGTATAATCATATTGTATATGTGAAAATATTATTTATATGGGAATGTTGAGGGAACATACATGGCAAGTACAGAATGCAATTAGAACATTGGGAATGCAAAATGTACATTCATGCAATAATAAATGCTATCTGGGTAGCATCCATAAAAATGTAAATCCGGTTAGTTTCTCTCTGTTTTTTCAGCATTCTACGTATATAGAAAATGGATCTCGCAACCCTGTAGGGGTCGTTTTCAAGCACATCGTCGAACATAGTCTAGTTTCTGCTCTCTTCCACACAACGCAGGTGTTTTGAATTTTTATAGAAGTCACTATAACTTTTTATAGGCAAATCTTACATAGGGGGTAGTTTTCACACCCTCTGAGGGTGACAGTGTAGGATGTTGATGATACGTAAGTTTCTGGTTCTACGAGTACCACGCAATTTCAGCCAATCATAGCATCCATGAAAATAGAAATCCTGTTGGATTTTACATTTTTTCTTGTTTTTCTCGTGTCCTTTGAACTTAAAGGTGGTTGTTCTCAACTCTATAGGGGCATTTTATGAAGATTACGTTGGACCTGATGTAGTTTCTTAACACTTTAACAAAACTTAGCATTTCGAGCTTTTTCAGCAGTCATTGCTGTTTTGGATCGAATTTTTATATAAAGGGGCTAGTTTTCGCCCCTCCCTGGGGGTGTGTTTCATATCTATTGTATGTACGCTGCTGTTTAACCTTAATTTATATAATTCGATTGATTAAGATGTAACAACTATTCTCGTAGCTTAATCTTCTTTTTACCCCATTCCAGAGGTGTTTTTTGGCTCTAGCTAATGATTTTGGGGGTGTCCGATTTTTTTTGACCTCGGATTCGGATTCAGCGACCGAAAATATATAAGGTTACATGGGTCTGGTTCGCTGCTCTGAACATTTTTTTTTGTGGGGCTGTGTTATGTATGTCCTTGTTGTTTAAAACTAATATGCATTTAAAATAGACTGAGCTTTCATTTTAACTACGGATATCTTAAATATAAACACATTAAAAACGGAGGAGCTGAACAAATTGAAAAAATTATACATTCATTATGTGTCTATTCTAATCCACACTTTGAAATATTAATAATTTACCTTGGACTGTTTTGAAGATCTGTTAAGTAGTGATGGCTTGTCTCATGAGGCAGGTGAGACAGTGCCTCACCTCTCGCCAGTAAATTTGTAGTAAATCTATACCTAATTCATAATTTTATAAACTGAATTAATTTTTACAAATTTATTCAACTAGCTAAGTAGATAATTCCTTATCAGATCTAACTAGGTACTTATACTACCTATCTAATATCTAGAGCCCTACCTCTTCAAGTTGTCATGTCACAAGCCGCCACTGCTGTTGTCATATAAAAAACATCACACTTCAATCATAAAATCACGTTTTTGATAACATGGCTTCGAAATTTTAAAATAAAAAATTACGAAAACATGTGTGTGTGTCACTTAAAACTCCCGAAACCATTTTCTTGAAAACTAAAACAGATACTTAAATTCTATAAAACGTATTCACTAGAATATATAGATGGCTTCAGTACTGAGTAAAAAAGGTCATTTTACAAATTGAAGTATAGATGGCGTTGCGATGCAAAGAAATTATTCGATTCTAGGAACGTTAAAATGTGGAATTACATTCTAAGCAACTTTTCTAATACGAACAATTTTCGAGAAACCACTGGTTTCTGAGGCATTTGAATTTCAATATATTCTTTTAAGGATAAAAATCGCCATAACTTTTCTTAAATAAATTTTAAGCGATAAATCCTTTGGGGCATTTTCCATAGAAAATCAGGCTGATTTAGATAATAACGAATACATTTTTTCAAATCATAAATATTTTCTTCATTTTTTCAATTAAAAAAAAAGTAACTAAAACTGCTATCTGAAAATTAAAAAAATGACATTTCTGTTTATTGTATAATGTTCCAATTTCTGTGTTATATTTATAATGTATATTCGACTGAATTTTATACTATAATTTGTAGACAATATGGTTACATTTGAAAAGAAAAATGCCTTTTTGTTACTTAAGAAATTACATTAAAGTCTCGAAAACCAGTGATTTTTGGAAAATTGTGTGTAGTATAAAAATTGCTTAGCATGTAATTCCCCATCTTATACATCTTTTTAGTGGTGTTCCTGGAATCGAAAAATTTCTTTGGATCGTAACGCCATCTATACCTCGATTTGTAAAATAACCATTTTTACTCAAAACTGAAGTCATTTATATGCTCTAGTGGATACCTTACATAATTCATTATTATTATTATTATTATTAGGGATGCGAGTAGATGTCGAAATCCGCTGTACTCAGGCCTGCCGACCCATTGTACATTCGCCATGTGTAGAATCCTAGAAAAGACCAGTGCTTTCCACAAAGGACAGCAATCTGTTCCAAGGGATATCCCGTAGTTCCTCTGGGTGCATGAATTGCTTCTCGAGGTGCCTATGCCTTGGCGCTCCTAGTGGAGCGCAACTGCATAGGATATGAGTAATGGTTTCATTCTCCACTCCACACATCCTACAAATAGGATCATCTCTCAACCTCATTTTATATAGGTGTTTGTTCATAGGATATTGTCCTGTTATTAGGTCCACCATCCGTCTCGTCGTTTCTCTATCGAGCCCAAGTAGCCTCTTTATGGTAGAGGCAGCCGAGGACCGTTTTATATGGAGCCTCGACTGCCTCATTCCGGGGGACTGAGCCCAATAGTTGTTAAACTGTGCCGCAGCTCAGTCTCGCAGTTCTGAATGAATCAGACTCCTTGGCAGACCTAAGGGTGGCTCAGGGCCAGGGAAGGGAGATTTCGCTCCCTCTCCCGCCAGACAATATGCTTCTTCATTGCCTTCCACACCACTGTATCCGGGCACCCATATGAGTTTAACCGAGTTGGGTTCACAGAGCTCGGTCAAAATATTTCGACAATTCAGCACCAGCCAGAGGTCATCTTGTTTGATGCAAGGGACCTCAGAGCTGCCTGATTGTCGCTGCATATATAAATATGTTTGTCTGCAAACTTCTGCTGAGATTTTCGCTTGCGCGTCGTAGTATGGCATACACTTTTGCTTGGAACACACTGGATTGGAGCACCGATAGATGAGCCCTTGGTTTGCATCCGTGTATGCCTGCACCCGTTGACGAGTCTTGGATTCATCTGTATACCATTCCAGACTACTGGGAGATGCGCTTTATCGCGTTCTCAGACATCCCGACTGGGAAACACGACGGTATATGGAATTGTGAAAGACTAGATGAGTAGACACCGGTCATCACCTGATTGAGCGATAACCTAGTCCCTTGCAGGTGGAGCCAGAGCCTTTATGTGCATTAACCCTTGGCCCGTCATGTTCCACATTCCATTTTTGAACAGTCTGTTTGCTGCTTTTCTGGCTTCAAGCTGCACTTCAACGTGTAAGGGAGTGAGTCCAAGGATGACCTCCATCGAAATCGTTGGAGTGGTTCTGGTTGCACCTGTTATACTTAAACACGCTAGTCTCTGAAATACAAACATAATTCAAATATTTGATTTAGTTATCGAGAAAATGACGCGAGCAGTTTTAAGTGGGACACTATAGCGACTATAGCGACTCACTCACTGGAAATCGAGAAGTTCCAAAAGCGAGAAGTTTCCATGGAGTCGCTAAGAAACAAAAAGGAAAACTCGATCCATAATGGAGAAGTTTCCATGGAGTCGCTAGGAAAAATAAAAACATTCGATATAAAAATATAATATCAATATACTAAAAATACTAATATCACATAAAATATGAACATGTATTAAAAACAATATAAGTATATTTACTTCGATTTTGATTTCATTTATAGCGATAACGCTATAAATTTGGTGACCCCGACGTGATCATTTTATGTCCAACGTGATAAATATATGCCAGAAGTAAAAATTTTATGTCCAACGTCATAAATATATGCCGGAAGTGAAGATTTTATGTCCAACGTGATAAATATATACAGGAAGAGATTCAATATATCAACTATCGTTATAAATTGACCATTTTATGAAGAGAAGAATTTTCCCGATGAATTTTGAATAGAGGTTCCAAATTTGAATAGATGTTCCTATAATTTATGGTAATTTCCTAATTCAATCAACTGAAGTTGTACATTACAAGTACTGTCATCTGTCGGTGAGTGAGTTAAAGTACATTTCCTTTTTTATCTAAGAGAGTAATCAATCAATCAATCAATCACAATCGATTAGTTATGCAAAGACAACCTTCAGACGAGGATTTTCCTCAAACCCATTATGTCACCTCTGTCAAATTACCCCCATTCTGGAAATCAAAACCAGAAATTTGGTTTACCCAGATTGAATCACAGTTTTCTGTTGCAAAAATTGTCAATGACAAGAAAAAGTTTGATCAGGTTATAGCTAATTTGCCATTAGATGTGATAGATAATATATACGATATAATATCTAATCCCCCGGAAACGGATCTCTATATAAATTTAAAGAAAGTTTTAATTTCACGTTTATCATCGAGTGAGGAAAAACGTCTGAATGATCTGTTATCAGGTTCCCAAATGGGCGATCTGAAACCTTCAGATTTTTATAGATCCATGCTGAATATGGTTGGAGGATTCAGCATGGTTAGTCAAGATTTATTGATAAAGCTATGGAAAAGACGTTTGCCTCAAACAGTATATATTGCCATTACAGCTTCAGGGAAAACGGACACAAAAGAGATTCTAGATATTGCGGATCGGATCTGGGAGTCCTGTCAAAATTCAATGGTTGCATCGTACTCCAAAAATCCTCTTGACTCTGAGTCAACCCAGTTATCAGATTTAACTACCACTATCAAAA
This sequence comes from Rutpela maculata, assembly GCA_936432065.2. Lineage (NCBI taxonomy): Eukaryota > Metazoa > Arthropoda > Insecta > Coleoptera > Cerambycidae > Rutpela > Rutpela maculata. The sequence continues at coordinate 86,199,035 of OW386289.2, read as the reverse complement.
ATTTTTCAATCACTTTCCATGATTCAATTAATCAAGTATTACAAAAACAAGAAATTTTTAATTCTCGATTAAACTCTTTACTTTAAGTTCCTTATTTGACGGTTTATCCTTCATTTGCACACTAGTGCCCTCATAGCCCCTTAACGACTATGAGGAGTGGAATTCGGACAAATAAGAATCCAGACTTTCCAATCAATCCTTCGAGCCTCAACCTTCTACTTCATGCTGCAACAATTGCAAAAGTAGAAGCAATTCACAAACTCGTACCACTAATCGCAATCGTTCACCCAGCCGTAATAATGTTTCCAATAAATTTGATCGTACAGACAATACTATTTGTTACTACCATCAACTTTATGGTACCAATGCCTATCGTTGTGGAGGTGAATGGTGCAAATTCAGTAAGAATTGTAAAAAATCTGATAATTCTCAAAGATGACTGAAGTATGATAATTTTATGACGTCTGATTTTGACATTTCTAACAGCAAACGTCGTCGACTTTTTATTTACGATAGATCTAACAACCTGAACTTCCTAATTGACACTGGTGCCGATTTATCTGTGGTGCCACGCAATGCTTTCACAGATTTAAAAAAGAATTTCGATACGATATTAACCGCGGCTAACGGTTCAACCATTGTTACATACGGTAAGAAATTGTTAAAAGTCAATCTAAACTTACGTAGATTATTTCCTTTCGTTTTCAATATAGCAGACGTTGACATACCGATAGTCGGAGCAGATTTCTTGTCTCATTTTGGTTTAGTTGTCGATCTTAAAGGAGCTCGAATAATTGATAACAAGACTAATTTGTCAGTTAATTGTTTTATTAAAAATAGTCCTTTAGACCATTGTAGATTAGATTCACTTAAATTATTTCCTTTGACAGATAAATATAACAAATTACTTTTACAATTTCCTAATTTAATTAGTTCCCCAGATTACAATTTACCTATTAAACATTCTATTGTACATCATATAGTTACTGAAGGTCATTTACCTTTTTCACGACCTCGTAGATTAGACAATCTTAAATTTAAAATAGCTCAAACAGAATTTAATAACATGGTAGAATTAGGTATCTGCAAACCATCATCTTCTCAAGTTTCCTCTCCACTCCATCTAGTGGCGAAAAAAGAGAATGACTGGAGACCTTGTGGAGATTATCGACAACTAAATACGATTACCATTCCAGACAGATATCCATTACCTCATATCCACGACTTTAGCTCTCAGTTGCACGGCTGCACTATTTTCTCCAAGATTGATTTAGTGCGAGCGTACCATCAGATACCTGTCGCTGAAAATGACGTTTATAAGACAGCTATAACAACTCCATTCGGACTGTTTGAATTTTCCCGCATGCCTTTTGGTCTACGCAATGCCGGTCAAACTTTCCAACGTTTTATGAATGAAGTACTTGTCAATTTACCTTTCGTTTTCGTCTATTTGGATGATATATTAATCGCAAGTCAATCAGATGTACAACATTTGGAACATTTGGAAAAGGTTTTCAAGAGATTAGACACATACGGAATTAACATTAAACCATCTAAATGTATCTTGGGAGTTGACAATTTAACCTTTTTAGGTCATCACATCTCTTCATCAGGTATTTTACCATCAACTGAGAGAGTCGAAGTCATTAATAATTTCCCTTTACCGACAACTCTCAAACAACTACAACGTTTCATAGGTATGGTGAATTTTTATCATCGTTTCATACCTCATTTTGCTGAAATATTGCTTCCCCTATATTCTCTTTGTAACAGTTTATCTCATGATAAAATTACAAAGATAAATAGTTGGCCTGATCAATGTTTAGACGGATTTTCGAAAGCCAAAGACGCAATAAGTAATGCAGTAGTTTTAGCTCATCCTTGCAATAATGACGATACTATCTTATCTCTCTCAGTCGATTGTTCTAACCTTGCCATGGGTGCAGTTTTAGAGCAAAAAGATAATAAGGGATTTCTTGCTCCTTTAGCATTCTTTTCCCGTAAATTAACCACAGCACAAACCAATTATTCGGTTTTTGACAAAGAACTTTTAGCATTATATACTGCAATTAAACATTTTAAGTTTATACTTGAAGGTCGAAAGTTTAATTGTTTTACAGATCACAAACCTTTAATCAATGCTTTATTCACAAAAGCAGAAAGATCTCCTCGTCAAATACGTCATTTAGAGTACATAGCTCAATTTTCTTGTAAAATACAACATGTTAAAGGAAAACATAATGTAATAGCTGACAGCTTGTCACGTATTTACGACACTTCTTCCTTAAAACAAGATATTTTACCACTTCAACTTAAAAATTCTCCCTTCCTTAATGTTAACTTTGACCTAAAGTTGCTTAGTGAAGCTCAGGAGAAAGATTCAAATCTCAACTATTTATTGTCAGATAAATCATCACTAACTAAAACCAATTTCATTTTAAAAAAGATACAAATTCCAGATTCAAATGATTTTATTTGGTGTGACGTTTCTCGTGCAAAAGTCAGACCTTTTGTCCCACTTGTTTACAGGCGAACGATATTCGATATTTTTCACAACTTATCTCATCCTGGTATTAAAGCCACTAGACTGTTGATTTCAAATAACTATTTTTGGCCGAAAATGAACACAGATTGCAATTTATGGTCAAAATCGTGCATTAACTGTCAAGCTGTCAAAGTCAGTCGACATACGCGAAGTGCTCTCGGGAACTTCACCATTCCGAAAATCAGATTCGACCACATCCACATAGATTTGGTAGGACCATTACCTCCATCCAAAGGTAACTCTTACATTCTTACGGTGATTGAACGATTCACTAGGTGGCCGGAAGCGTACCCTCTTCGCGACATCACAGCAGAAACAGTTGCGCGTACTTTATTCCAAAACTTTGTTTGTCGATTCGGTGTTCCCTTGTCAGTAACTACTGATCAAGGAGTACAATTCGAGTCAAGATTATTTAATGAATTTGCAAAGTTTTTAGGTTTTCATAGAATACGTACAACTCCATATCACCCAGAAAGCAACTCTTTAATTGAAAGATTTCATCGCTCACTTAAAACTTCCTTGTTAACTAGAGCCAATACATCACATTGGACAGATGAATTACCCATCATTTTATTAGCATTTAGAACAACTCCCAAGGAAGATCTGCAATGTTCACCTGCTGAACTCATTTATGGTCAAACCCTTCGTTTACCTGGCGAATTTTTCGTTGAATCGTATAATTCCCCAGATATTCCTTATTTCATTGACAAATTACGCATTTATTTTAATAATTTAAAATTTGTTCCTCCAACTTCGCATGGCAATTACAAAACTTTTGTTAGTTCAGATCTTGCCTCTTGCTTGCTATGCTATTTTCGTTCGCATTGAACGTTTAAAACGTTCATTTACTCCTTTATATGAAGGACCGTTTAAAGTTTTATCTCGTTCAGATAAGTTATTTACCTTTAAGAAAGGAGCCAAAGTCATAACTGTCAATATTGATAGGGTTAAACCGGCTTTTGTATTAGTTGACAGATGTGACACTTTGCCTACCTCGATTAAAAAAGTACGTTTTGCGATCGACACGTTGATTGATTAACTATTTTCTTTTTTAACGAGGGGGTGTATATAGCGACTATAGCGACTCACTCACTGGAAATCGAGAAGTTCCAAAAGCGAGAAGTTTCCATGGAGTCGCTAAGAAACAAAAAGGAAAACTCGATCCATAATGGAGAAGTTTCCATGGAGTCGCTAGGAAAAATAAAAACATTCGATATAAAAATATAATATCAATATACTAAAAATACTAATATCACATAAAATATGAACATGTATTAAAAACAATATAAGTATATTTACTTCCATTTTAATTTTATTTATAGCGATAACGCTATAGACACCATCTTTACTCCCTGTTTTTGAAAGTTTTCGATGTCTTTTATACGAAAACCAGGATCTTTGAACTACACAAGGCTGAAACACCCCGCATAATGAACTATAATTGTGTCTACTATCTGCTCCTGAAATATTTCACCAAAATTACGAACTACACTGTATATAATTTTATTTTCTTTAGTACTTATATATCAATATTATTTTATTATTATTTATTTAGGTATCGACAAAATATGTCTTTTTTGTATGTTGAAAAGACATATTTTATGGATACCTAAAATATTAACCACATATGCCCATTTTCTGAGATATAACGGATTAAAAGCTGGTATGGTCAACATACTCTCAAAAAGTGGGACATTTTTCAATATAACTTAGCAGACTTTCAAAACTATTCAACATAAGTTATTCAAATAACGAGTGGTTTAAAATAGACACGTAATAAACACATTTTTTTTTCAATTTTTTTTTTCGTTCCTGCATTTTTGAAATATTTGCAATTAAAGTGAAGGCTTAATGTGTTTGAATCCGCTAAGGTCTCAATATATCTGAATCTTATATTAATTAGTTCTAGCAAATAAACTATTTGGGAGGGTGTTTTAATATAAATTATTCTTAAAACCCGAAATAATTTGAAAATTAAAAAGATTTGGATTTTAATAAAGAAGTTTCACTGTTTGGAACAATGTGGCACAGTCTCAGGTAGCTAAATACAGATTTACAGGTCTGCGTCTGGAGAGAATAGGGGTTTCAGAAATATATTTCAAGTTATGCCGGAGGTGCCGGTGAATATCAATACCTTTATCACAAACCATGCAGGCAATCTAAGTAACACAAATGGAACTCGTATTAGCATAAAGCTTAATAAAAGGTATATTATGGCAATTTATAGAGGTAATTGGTTATATTGTAGCCTTATTCAGCTCTAAGTTGCTTATAAAACAATTCGGTGGAATATTGCTGGTGAAATGTTTCCATAGTAAAACTATGGGGCTACTTTAGGAAAGGATCTTATATATATTTTTTTTTACTTCATAAAATACTTAGTACTAATAATACATGTATTTATTTCCAACAGACCATTACAATGTCATAGGACATTTCAAAGAACAGAAAGGTGCAGTTGCGCAAATTGAACGAGATAACTTAACACTAGATTAAAAAACCGCTGCCCAAGGAATTACTACTTCCACATCCGAATTTCCTATACAAGTCACACAACTAAAAAATTTTGTATCTGGAAATAATTGTTTATGAAACTTTAATAATATAATATTTGAAATCCTCTACCCCAATAACCCATAAAACAATACCCCAAATCGGTAGTGGGGTGGGGGTGTTGACAGGGGGTGGGAGTGGGGGGTGGATAAAGTAAAAAAATATTTTGAGGTTTCTGGTTCTTGTACACACACTAAATCACATTTTTTTTTCATCCCCTTTAATAATGGGGTGGTGGTGGTAATGGCTAATGCCAAATTTTTTTTTTGAGACCTCAGCTTCTCTTGTCTATACTAAATATCAATTTTATGAACTCTTACCTGCTTGATTTACCTATTTACTCCAAATTTATCTCAATTTACCCCCCAACCCTTCGACGGAACAAGATGAAAATATAATCTAGTTCCAGATCTCGTTAAAGTACATATGTGTACCAAATTTCAAGTCAATATCTCAAACGGTTCCAGAGTAAACGTGCGCACAAAAAAGTTACAGACCAACAGACAGACAGAATTTTTCGCTCAAACTTGAAATCTCCACGTTTCATGACATTCTAAGCCTATTTGAACAATAAAAATTTTTAAAAATTTTTTTGTCATTACTATACTTCGGACTTGATGTGGAAGTAATTACCAAAAAGTTCTAGCTATATTATAACATCTTAACATAAAAATGTGTATGAAACAAACTTTATAATATAAGTAAATACAAAAGACCAACGAACAAAATACAAAATAAAACAGAAATAAATATGAAAATAGATGTTATGAATTTAAATATTCTGAAGCAGTGTAAAAACTATAATTTAATAATAAGTCGAATGTTTTTTTTAAATACTTTAATATTATTTATAGATTTTACATCATTAGGTAATTTATTATAACATTTATTACCCATGTATTTAGGAGATTTTTCATATAGTACCAAATTATGTGCTGGTATAGTTAAAAGCTGATTATGTTTAGTATTACACTCATGAAAATCGTTATTTAAAGAATTTGGAACTCATTATTTTTGACAAATATTAATATTTCCAAAATGTATATGTAATGGTAGAATATTCAGCTCTTTAAATAATGTCCTACATGACTGTGTACTTTTAATGCCAACTATGGTTCAAACTATCCTCTTTTGCATTTTGAATACTCTATTAAAATGACTTGAATTTCTCCAAAATAACCATACCATAACGTAAACGTGACAGGATATGAGCGAAATAAAATGTTAGAACTATTGACCTGTTTGTAACTTGTTTCAGTCTCCGTAATGCAAAACATAGAAATGACATTTTGTTACATAGTGAGTCAGCATGCTTTTCCTAGCTAAGCATGTCGTCAATATATATTCCCAGAAATTTCGTGTTTTCTACTTGCTCAGTGGATTTATGTTTGATTCTTAATAGGTAACTGGTGCTTATAGCGTTTGTTCTTAGAGTAAAATTAATGAAAGCTATTTTTGATGTATTCAAGTGTAGTCTATAATTCTTTATTCATTTTACAAATCTATCAATCATATTTTGCAGTTACTTTGCAGTAGAGTCTATCGAAGGACCTGACTTTAAGTAAGTATTATCATCCGCAAACATTGGTTAATTGTTGTGGGTATCAATTCAAGGTAAATCGTTGACAAATATTAAAAATAATAAAGGTCCTAATACAGATCTTTGTGGTACACCTATATTTATATTCTTCACATTCGACCTTATACCAACAATTTCTACTATTTACTTCCGATCAGACAGGTAAGATTTTACCTCTCAATCCATATTTGAAGAGTTTTTAACTAAGTAAATCATGATTAACTAAATCGAAAGCTTTGCTTAGGTCCATGAAAAGACCAATGCATTTTTTATTATTATTCAGATTTTCATATAAATTCATGATGAATTGTAGAATTACAGAGTGTGTAGCTTTTCCCTTCCTACAGCCATACTGACAGTTGCCCAAAATATTATAAATAGTTAAAAACAAGCTAAAAACGTACTCTTCGCCGATTTACTAAACTTTTTATATAATTGTTACACATTCTATAGGACACTCTTCGCAGTTTTTTTGTTAGTTTTAGACATTTTTAATTTTATAGTACTAACTTAGTTCGTGTAAAATAAAGTAAAAATAAAAAAAACTATATCATACCCCATGTGGGGTTTCGAACCTGGGACCCTTGGATTCCGAGTCAAAAGCGTAAGAATTACCTAACACGTAAAAAAATGTAAATTTTTACATAAACATAAAACTCGAACAAAAAAATTCTCAAATTTAAATCATTAATAACGTTTTTATTTACTGATCGATTTTGATGAAAAACAATAGCTAACACTAAATCCAAATTTCAGTACAATTGGATTTTTCTTTCTCGAGATGGGCTTACAAGAAACGTGACGGACGGACAGACGAACATTTTGAAAGTTGTTCAGAATTCGTTCACTAACACAATGATATGAACATTTTTTGTCTGCAAGCGATATTTACGGTTTTAGAAATGTGCCGATCAAATACAATATACTCTTCGTTTTCGTATTTGCGAAGAGTATAAGACAATTTTATCAAAAATTATTTTTTCCAATTCTTTTGACAATGTACACAGAAGTGAAATAGGTCTATAATTTTCCATTAGTAATTTATCGCCATTTTTATGTAGAGGAATAACTTTGGCTGTTTTATATTTCGGGGAAAATACCAACTTCTAACGAGCAATTTATAAGAGAAGTCAAAGGTTATACTAAGTAATTAACACTTATTTTTACAAATTAGAAGATAATTAATCAATTCCACATGAATTTGAATTTTTTGAACACATTATTGCATTGCTCAGTCTTCTCGGCAACAGATTCTAATCGTCTTATTTATTTTAATGTCCTGGCGGAGTTTAGCCAATGGCTATTCTACCACTCAACCAGGACGGACACACACATAGACAACATCACAACACCCATTCCCTGCGACATTGCCATCTGCCGCAGCTGAGACTCGAACTCAGGAAAGGAGAGCGGCTAGACCGTGTTGTCTCTCACACAACCGCAGTCTAGCCCAATGCTACCGTCTCGGTAACACGTGAAAAACGCCACTACACATACATACCATAGCCAGGATTCGAACCCGGGACCATGTGGTCGTAAGCCTAACACCTTAAGCATTGCGCCACCGAGCCGGATTCAATAGAGATATTGGGATAATTTTTTACTGGACGAAATATTGTATTTTCTTGTGTTTCATATTTGGCATTTATTTTTAGTGGCAAATCCACAAAAAAGTCAAAACTATTAACAATTAAGCTAGGTTCCTTTATCAGTGAATCATTAGATTTTATTTCGTAAATGCCTCTATCTTGATTTTTTCCTACTGAATTGTTAATTACTTTCCAAACTTCTTTATTTTTATTATTTTTTTCGTTTTATAACTTTTTTGAATGACTTTTCTGTAAATTTTTTTATATCTCTTATAATATTCTTAATCTGCATCTTTTCTCGTTTGAGTCATTATTTTATAATTTATGGGATAAATTATGATCCCACGAGTTAACCACAATTTATTATTTTTATTGGTATTTTTTAACTTCTTCATTGGAAACAAAATTTGAAAGTAGTGCCTTAGAGTATCTAAAAATAAGTCTTCATCCACACTCTGACAATTGTAAGTGTCGACGACCATGATTCCAGACTTAAATAATTTAGAAATGTGTTATAAGAATAGTCATTAAATACTCTGGTATATACACAGTTATAAGATTTCTCAGGTTTGCAGAATTCATAATTTAAAATTTGTAAGGTCTTTCGTAAGATTGAAACCAGGTGGATTTATAATAAAGGCATAAACTTTTATATAACTTTTATAAAACTGTTTTACATCTTAGCCATTTATGTATAGTGGCTATATGACAGAGCTGCTGTAAGTACCGATAAAATGTACTTAAGTATTAAGTACCAGTATTTTCTAAAAATATAAATAAGTACCAGTACCCAGTACAAGTCTCTTAGGTGATACTTAAAAATTTAAGTAAGTATTACTTGAATTCGGTTAATTCAAGTACTAAGTATTAAGTTCATCAATTTGCTACTTTAAGTATTTAAAAAAGTACTTAGTACTTAAATAATCCACCATTTTAAGTACAAGTACTTGAAGTGTCGAATTTAAATACCAGTACTTTTATATTTTGTCGCAAAAAGCTGTCTTCATCAGTTATCATCATATTGTATTATTATATTATATTTATATGTATTATTTTTGATGTAATGAGTGAAACAAATTTTTGTAAAAAAAATGTTACTAGTCAAATTATATGAAAGACAGATTCAATTGCAAGGTAGGGGTGACAGTTGAAAGATTTTTTTAAGTTTCCTAAGAGCTAAGAAGCTCTTAAATGAAGAGGACATATACCTATCAAATCTCTTTTTAATAAAATTACATATAATACCTATAATCTCCTTCCAAACCTAAAAAAAAAATAAAATAGTTTGGCAGTGATCAGTGAGTGAGTGTTTTCGTCATCGATCTGCAGCTATATTCGTTGGAACGATGATAGTAAACGGACAACATGCAATAGATCAAACAAAAAATGTATTGTACATTGTACTTAAAAAAAGAACATAGGTATTTCATATAAAAAACTTACAGCTCTACCAAGTAAAGAAACAAGAAACATTTAAACCAATAAACAATAGATAAACCAATAAAGTATAAGTATAAGTTAATAGATATACTAATGTAATATTAATATTTATTATGATTGGCTTTAAGAACAACCAATTTTTGAAAAGGACGCTCGACAGCAGCGGAAGATGGGAGTATTGTATTGTATTTTATAAAAACTAATTTGAGATATTTATAATCATCCAGCATGTCCAAATTAACCCTTGTATCATTTAAATACTTCAAAACTTCTAGTTCACTTAAAGAAGTAGAAGTATTTATAGAAGTTGTGGATGTTTTTGATATCGAGGCTAATAAAGACGAAGATTGTTGTTGTGTCATATCTTCGTCTTTTTGAAAATCAAAAAATGGATCATCTTTAAAAATCTAACACTGAGCTAGAAAAGACTTGCCAAGACATGAATTTATACATGCGTAGTAGATACTGAAAGACATATTTATCATGTGTTAATTTTAAGTCCTAAAAAATATTTATGTACATTTCCATATTAAGTACGTCTTTTTTCTTCGAGTACGTATAAGTATAAATTACTTAAAATAAAAAGTTAAGTATTAAGTACAAGTACCATGGCCAATACTTAAAAGTTTAAGTACCAGTACCTGCATTTTTGTTGGGACTTGAAGTAAAAATACTTAAGTACTTTTTGTACTTAAGTACAAATTTTAAGTACTTAGGTAATTCAGTACCGCAGCTCTGCTATATGACATGACTTTTAAAGGTTTTTAAAGCCAGATTTTACAATAATACTCAGCCCTAATATAAGTTAATTATTAAAGATTTTTACTCGCAGGAGAAGTGAGAATTTCAAATAGATACTATATACAACAATACAATATATAGATGAAAGTGATCATCCATACATATTATTAAAATTTGAAGAAAAATACTGTTCAAAATTGTAAAAATCATTGGTTATTAAAAAAGCTTTGACAGTATTGTTAAATAAATTGTACTCAAATTCTTTGATTTCAGAAGGCAAATAATTAAAAAACCATATGGCATAATAATTTGTTCCGTTACGAGATTTAAAAAGTCTTAAAAAGTTAGAATATAGGTTGTTGTTGTTTCTCGTGGAATATCTGTGCACTTCGTTACGAGAAGTATAGTTTGATTTGTGTACCTTAATGTACAAGAGACAATGCAAAATGTACACTCTAGGCAACGTTAATATTTTTAAGTTTTTGAAAGATTGTCTTTAATCGTCTCTGTATTTTAGGCCGCACAAAATCCGTACTGCTTTCCTTTGTAACCCGAAAACATTAGCGCTATTAGTGGAATGTCCCCAAATTACTGTGGTATATGATAGTTGAGAATGAATAAGAGCAATAATCAGTGTTTCTTGAGAAACCTCATTTACAAGGTTTCGTAATAGGTAAATATTGACTGAAATTTTATTACAGACAAAGTGTACATGTTTCCACGACAATTTCTTATCTAGGTGTACCCCGAGAAACTTAATGCTGTTAGTGTTGTTTGCTCCAGTTACATTTCTTAGACTAAAAACCATAGTCTCAGTTTTGGACTCATTTAAGCTATGTTGGTTTGCTGTAAACCATTCCTGAGCTACTGACAATGTCTCCCTCATATTTGTACGCAAAGTTTCAACATTTTGGTGTGAGTGAATGATGGTGGTATCATTTGCAAATAGGTCAAATTGACATGAAGATATATCTGTCACCTCATTGATGTATATTGAGAATAATATCGGTCCCAAAACAGAACCTTGTGGCACTCCATGTTCCAGAGGTAGTAAATCAGAATTCGTATTTTGATTTGTAACAAACTGGGATTTATTCGTCAGATATGACTGAATTAAGTTGATGCTGCTACTATGAAAATTGCAATACGCTAGTTTATCAACTAAAATATGTCAAAAGCTCTAGAAAGGTCTAGAAACTGTGCATACACATGTTCACCAAATTCAAAGCTATAACTTGTTGTTTTGGTTAACTTATTTACGGCTAATGTTGTAGAGGATTTAGCTCTAAAGCCAAACTGACTAGAACTAAATATATTATTGGATTCAAAATAGCAAGTAACTGCATTTTTAACAATGTTTCTAAAATTTTTGAGAACAGGTAAAATTGAAATGGGTTTGAAGTTTCCAACATCGTTTAATGAGTCCTTTTTACCTAATGGAATGATTGGATAAGTAATAGGAATACAATTATTTTTCCGTTTAACTTGTTCTAGCACCTTCCAGAACCTTTTTATTTACTGATCAATCTTGCTAAAAAAAACAATAGGATTCTTCCTCTCGCAAACTAACACTAACTTGTCAAGATTTCAATAGAAAATGTCTCATTATTAGAGACATTTCCTTCTGAAATTATCGTGCTTACAATAAATGTGATGGAAGGACAGACAGACGGACATTTTGAAAGTTGTTCCGGATTCGTTCACTAACACAGTGATATGAATTGCCCATATCACTTATAGTATTAGAAATGTGCTAATCAAATGCAATAAGTGCCATATACTTCTCATTTTCGTATTTGCGAAGAGTATTATAATACATTAAAAAATAAACTATAACGTTATATGCATAGCACTTATTGTATAAAATAACTTGAGGCGTGCGCACTTTTAGTCTGACCAACTATTAGTTTCTTCGAATTCTTCCATACTATTTTTTCTAAAAGTAAATCTGATGGAGCACCCATTGTTATCAATTCGAGGTGCAATTTACTTTTTATCACCTGAAATGATATATAGAATGGATTATAAACTATCCTGAATATTTGTAAAGAGAATGAAAAACAGTTTTTAGATGGTTGATCAGTCGAAAGTAGAAGGAGATATATTATTTATTAAGGCATGCATTCGGTGAGTGAAGTTTTAGACTCCTGTTCATTGTGTTTTTTAATAATTCTTGGCTTTGAAATGTTACAAATATTTATTTACCTAGGTAGGGCTAGAGACAGTTGATAAGATGTCTTATAGAGGGACTTCTTGTAGATATATTAATTTGATCAGACTTGGACCAATAATATACGGAAACAACGACCCATACAGCACACCAAATAACGATTACGATGTGTTCGCATTGTGACGATGTATCTAGATGCAGACACAAGGTTACACAATTCTACGATGTAAATGTGCTACGTTTACACATTGTAAGCACACACGTATGCACAAAGGTTAAACGTCCGCCTCACAATGTAGCCACAGTATACCATTTACATATACACAAATAATTTGATCCACAGTGTGTTATCGGATGCACAGTGATTGACTTCCTAATGTCTCAGACGAATGACGTCTTATGCTAGACGTTAATTTGATGTCTTTTTCAGGTTATATTTGGTAATCCCCCCACAGGTTTTTAGTAATAGGAACATATAAAACTACATACTAGTTAGTAAGTCTACTTGATAAAAATAAAGTAATTAATGCATAAATACGTTTTGTCCTATGAATTTGTTTGTTAGCCATCCGTATATTTTATTTACATTAACATATCTAATATTGTTTACCATCACTCCAATTTTTTCTCACAAGGGTTGCCTGCAAATTACAATGTTTATTAAGTTATTAAATTCATTTTTACTTACCTTTGCCAATTGCGGTGGGTAGGGGTCGGACCTACATGTCTGCGTTGTCCGTATTACAGTACTGACGCTTCTACCAACTGAGCTATCTTAGTGACCGTTATTTCGGATGCTAAAAGCTGTATTTATGGTGATGTGTATGAAGTCTTTATTATGTGAAATTGAGTTTCCAGCCTTATTTAAAATATATGAAAATCTTTCAGGTTCTCATTTTTTTCTATTTTTTTACGTGTTCCCAAACCTGAATTTTTCGAGTTACTAGTATTTTTATTTATTTACAATTATTAAGAAGAACTTATTTCATTTAATTAAACTGTCACCAGTGTCACCTGAGAAGTACGAGTAGTTGTTGAACAACGTAATTATTACATTAATTCAGTGGCAGTTCGTTAAAAAAAATGTTTTGCCCAGATCTCGAAATTGAAGAGCAGAGAGGGAGAAATCCGAAAAAAAAATTTCCTCATCTCAAATTTGATGAGCGGTGGGGGGGAAGTCAGGAGTCAACTATTTTAAGAATTTAAGTTTTAAGTTGAAGTAGGTACTTATACAAACCTGGGAAACGTGTTGGAGAAAAAACGGTCAGGTATAATATATCATCTAGAACATAAATACAATATTTATTGGTCTAACACAGACCTAAAATTGAAAAGAAGTATATTCGTAAATCGGTTTTATAAGCAATTATTACCTTGAAAAAAACAACTAAGTTTTTTTGCAATTATTTTAACAAAAAAAAATAAAGACAGAGTGAGCACGGATCGAACCTCTTGACTCGCCGCTTAATGCTTAACTCGCTCAACTACTGACTTCTGTTTGAATACTTGCTTAAAGACTTTACAGTAGAACACGCTACGGCTAGATTTTGCTTCTTAATGCATTTTAATTTAATTTTATTATTAAAAGAACTCGATATCTTTAAAACTGCTGAATCTTTGCAAACTCTTTCGAATATAAATTATTTTGGATATTGTTAAAAAACAAAAATGCTTGCTATATGTGTGGCTATGACCACTCTTATAGAGGAAAGAGGACACATGAGATACACATGGCCGGTATGCTCACGCTGACGCTTTGCGCGCGCACACTGTTCCATGCTCGAATAGTCGAATGTAGACACGACAAGACAGAACTAAAAAGTGTATATATAGTTATTTGTATCATGTGTATATATCGCACTTTTATGTGGTGTATGCAGTAGGCACAAGTATTATATAAAGCATCACACATACATATGACTTAAACCTTGTAGGCATCTTCTACGGACGTCAAATTTCAACATTCTAATGATCCTTCTTTACGTTATATAAAAATGTTTAAAATCTTGAGGGCATACGGTATACAATTATTAAACATTGTATCACATAATTCTGTCAATATGAACATAAGTGTATCTCATATGTGTACGTCAGTACTAGTTTAACAATTAGATCCACCTTAACATATTTTGTTTCTCATGTGTATATCTTGTAGAGGCATAATTACAATTGGACGTGCTGTTTGGGGAATGGTTTTTTGAAAGTTATCTGTTGAATACCCAAAACAATGCTTTTCAATAATTGTGTAAGTAGAAATTAAAAATAATTTTTTTTTAATACTTCCTACTTTTTTCAAACCAGCGTGAATTCTAGCAGCTGTAATTAATAAATATTCTTATTATTCCCCAAGGAATAGATTAAAAGTCTAGTCACCAACAGAACAGCCGATAAATTGTATGTCTAGTCACACTTTCCCAAGTTGACTAGGGTCAAATAAAGTGCGTGATTGAATGAAGCCAAAACTACAGCAATTTTCACGCGCACGTATCTAAAACCTTTCGGCTAATGCTCGGGATGTCGTCCTTTATCTCACTTTTGCCCTTCCACCCAACACGCAATTATCACTAGCAGCAGATGGCTGAAATGTTCATGTTATTGCACGCAATGAAATCATCCGGTCTTGATTAATTTGGTAGTTAAAACAGCAAAGTAAATTTTATCGCCAAGTATTTTCTGCATTTCATTTATTGCGAATTTGAATAGGTTATGTAGATAAATTATTAAAATTTAATCTGGGCAGAGGATTAAATGGAAACATATTAAATTTTAAAATACTTGTTTATTTAATCATTTAATTCGCAATACACGAACCGCGTATTCGGTTAACTTCAGGAAAAGTTTTCGTTTGTTTTATATACAAAATAATTTATACGGTAACACAATTTTCTTGAACCTAGGGATTTTGACCATCGAACTAAATTTTGCAGAATATTTTTTTCAGAATATTTAGTGTTTGATACGTACATACTGAAAATGAGAAGTATCCCAATTAAGGTTGTTCAAAAAATGACATGTGAAAATTATTTTCCTTGAATTCACAGGTCTACAAAAAAAAAAGGTCTTGTTCTAAGGATCTAATCCAACTTTTCTGAAGTATTTTGACGCGCTGAAGCTAATTTTGGACAAAAAATTTTTTCTATGGGCTCAGTTTCCCTCTACCGGAAAAAATATCGACCATATTTTGTAAAATATTACACATTTCTCATAAAAAAATATCTTTTCTAAACAATCTTTGTCAAAGAACTTTTATAGTCTAATGCCGGCCTTATACAGACGCAGTTTAGTAAAATATGTAAATTATGAGATAAAGCTATATTCTGTGGTAACAATACTTTTTCGAAATATTAAAATCGGTTCGTAAATACACAGGTCTACAAAAAAAAGAAGGACTTGTCCTAAGGTTCTTATCTAACTTTTTAGAAGTATCTTGACGCGCTGAAGCCAATTTTGGGAAAAAAAATTTCTACCGTCTTATTTTTTCTCTACCACCCTAAAAAAGGGCGAAATAAAATCTCGTCCTAAGGTTCTGATCTAACTTTTCTAAAGTATTTTGATGCGCTGAAGCCAATTTTAGACAAAAAAAATTTATATCGTGTCAGTTTCCCTCTGACCTAAAAAAGACAAAAATGAGGTCTTGCTTGTCCCAAGGTTCTGATCAAACTTTTTTAAAATATTTTGACGCGTTGAAGCCAATTTTGAACAAAATATTTTTTCTACCGTGTCAGTTTCCCTCTACCGTGTCAGTTTCCCTCTACCACCCCTTTTGTAAAAAGGGCAAAAGGTCTTGTCCTAAGGTTCTCATCTAATCTTTCTCAAGTAATTTGATGCGCTGAAATTAATTTTGGACAAAAAAAATAGGGGATGAAGGGTAGAGGAAAACTGAGCAGATAGAAAATTTTTTTTTGTCCAAAATTGGCTTCAGCGCATCAAAATACTTCAGAAAAATTAGGTCAGAACCTTCGGACAAGACCCTTTTTTTTGCCCTTTTTTAGGGGACAAAAGGGACGGTAGAGGAAAACTGACACGGCAGAAAAAAATATTTTGTCCAAAATTGGCTTCAATGCGTCAAAATACTTTAAAAAAGTTTGATCAGAACTTTGGGACAAGCAAGACCTCATTTACAAATCAGAAGCTTAGGACAAGATTTTTTTGCCTTTTTAGTAGATAAAAGAGGTGGTAGAGAAAAAATGAGACGGTAGAAATTTTTTCCCCCAAAATTGGATTCAGCGCGTCAAGATACTTCTAAAAATTTAGATGAGAACCTTAGGACAAGACCTTTTTTTGTAGACCTGTGTATTTATGAACCGATTTTAATATTCCGAAAAAGTATTGTTACCACAGAATATAGCTTTAACACATAATTTATTTATTTTACTAAACTGCGTCTGTATAAGGCTGGCGTTAGACTACAAAAGTTCTTTGACAAAGGTTGTTTATAAAAGATATTTTTTTATGAGAAATGTGTAATATTTTATAAAATTTGGTACCTATATTACACTATCACATTTCTTATAAAATATCTTTTATAAAAGATCTTTGTCAAATGACTTTTATTGTCTAATGCCAGCCTGATAAAATATTAACCAAAATGATATAACTTGATAAATAACGGAGATAGAGCATTTCCTTTAAATATAAAACAGTATGGAGGATCGTTAAAATCAAAATAAAAAAGGTAAGATGTGTATTTCTTGTCAGATGATTTCACTTCTGAATGCCAAGGAGAGCTCGTTTCTTGACAACGTCATAATTAGTGGTAAATTGGCGTAGATCGGCTCTTGATAATACCAACACGAAAAATTATCGCTGTAATTTTCTCTATCGACGGATCGACAGATTTATCATGGTAATATTTTGACATAAATCATGTTTTGTTTCGTGAAATATTTTCCGTAAATAGGGCTACTCGTGCTTTTAATTTTTGCCTATAAACTTTTTCTCTAGCTTATTGTGTATTGTTAACGTAATTTGTAAATTATAGTATTGTATTATACAGTGTCCACTAAAAAGTCTGTACCAACAAATTCAGCATTTTTTCCCAAAAAACTTGTTTGGTTAAAAAGTTCTGCTAAAAGTTCTTCAAAGTGAATTTCAATCCGTTACTTAGGCTGAGAATAGTAAACATGGAGAATTATTAATAACATTTTTTCATTAATTAATATACAGTGTGTTTCAGTTAACATTCCCACAGCCGATATTTCGGAAACTAAGAAATATATTTTTATTCTGTAAACGGTAATAAGTTTCTGTGGTTAATGCTTTCTTCGAGAAGTATAATTTACTATTATAACATTGTCACCAGAGATGGCGCTGCAGTTTAAAAATATTTTTCGATCAAGGAAGTTTTGAAACATATGCCATTCGATTAAGAATTAAATTTTAAACAAAATTGTTCTTATTCCAAAAAGTTAGATCTGCAGTAGTTTTTTTGTCTAATATTTGAGTGTTATATTTTTTCTTTAATAGCTGTAACTTTTTTAATCTTAATTTTAGGATGTAGGTTCTTAGTATTTTTTTTGCCTACTATAAGAGAATTATTTACTGGTGGGAATTTTTTTTTAATAGCACTACCGATTTTATCGGAAATTACTTTAAATTGAGAAATTTAAATTAAATTAATTGAATAATTTGCAATTGTTTATTTATTAACTGTCAGAAGTTTAATTTTCCAATTTGTGTAACAACTTATTACAATATGGTAGTTTTAAAAAGTTGAAACGTGAAAGAATACGAACAACAAGAAGCAAGGAGAATACGGCTTTAGTTTTACAAACCGTTAACAATGATTCCCACTGATCATTGCGAAAATAAGAGCCTCCACCAATATATCACCATCGTTGTGTCAAAGAATCGTACAGCCAGTTTTCTATTTGAGAATATGCACTAATGTTTATCAAAAGTAAAATTTTCCAGAAAGTCAATCAGAGCAGAGTTTCTCATATGGTACAGACTTCTTGACGGACAATGTATAGGTAGTAATATAATAATATAAACATAACATAAACACACCACACATGGAAGACAACTCCCAATTCCAAAGCCAAGGCTGTCTGGAATATATAGGCTAGGGACACGTTAAACACAGCTTTCAATGACGTAAATAGTAGTTCAAAATAATTATCACTGCGGCAACTAAAATTAGAAATGCCTACCAAGCAGGCAAATCAATTATTACATGTATACAAGTTAAATACACTCGCTCCCGAAACAAATAAACTAAAAATATGCTTCCATACGGCAATCCATCATAAAGTAACAACACGTTATAATTCGGTGAATCAGAACTATGCGCTATACATTATAAGTCTTTGTACTTAAAGTTCTCTTTGTTTAATCGAGCAAACTTTAACTTAATTGGTAAACTTAAACTAAAAATAAGGATTAAATAGGTAAATATATATCAATAAACACTCTAATATAATAATTCATGAATAATCCTCTGAGTACACTGCGCGGCATATAAATATGGTACAGCACTTGTGAACTGAAAACCATTAATTAAATTTATTGGTAGATTGTGATGTTCTTTCAAGCTTCTGAATATTACTTAACTATCTGACATCGTTATTGTTTGAAATACTGATTTTAATTTGTGATAGATCTTGTTATTGTTAAATGTGACCAGTCTAGTCTCCTTTGCATTGATAAAATCGAAGTGTACCACATTAATATGACGCACAGTGTACATAATTTGGAGTGTGGTTCCAATGTTACTAGATGGCGGTAGTAGAACAATATTTCCTTTCTACTTCTGATTTCAGCAACCTTAGAACATAGTAAAGGCAGAAGACTGGCAAATGCAGCAGTGCTCTCTCTCTCTATCTCTCTTTATCTTTCTCTGTCTTAATATAATTGGTCGAAGCGTGCCCGAAAACTCTTTTAATAATTGTTTATGGAACTTTAATACTATAATATTTGAAGTCTTCTGCCCCAGAAACCCACAAAACGATACCCCACATCGGTAGTGGGGTGGGGGTGGTGATAGGGGGTGGTAACGGGGATGGATGAAGAAAAAAATATTTTGAGGTTTCTGGTTCTTGTACACACACTAAATCACTTTTTTTTTCATCCCCTTTAATAATGAGGTGGGGGTGGCTAATGCCAAAATTTTTTTGAGACCTTAGCTTCTCTTGTATATACTAAATACCAATTTTATGGACTCTTACCTCCTTGATTTACCTATTTACCCCAAATTTACCCCAATTTACCCCCAACCCTTCGACGGAACAAGATGAAAATATAATCTGGTTCTAGATCTCGTTAAAGTACATATGTGTACAAAATTTCAAGTCAATATCTCAAACGGTTCCAGAGTAAACGTGCGCACAAAAAAAGTTACAGACAGACCGACAGACAGACAGAATTTTTTTTTGCTGAAACTTAAAATCTCGACGTTTCATGACATTCTAAGCCTATTTGAACAATAAAATTTTTTTGTCGTTACTATACTTCCACTGGATGTGGAAGTAATAGGAAAAACAATGTTTCATTAAAACCTAATTATTTAGTTTTTGGTTTCAGACAGAATTCAGACGTATTTCGTCATTATCTATTTTTGACTTATTTTGATTTAAGAAATCAGATTTCGGGAGATAGGGTGGGACTTATGAAACACTATGTGTATGTACATAGTTATAAATATACTTGAGTTCAACGAATTCAAGCAATCCTGTTTATAACTGCTTTTGTCACACGCAGTGGCAGGAAGCGCCGCTAGGGAGAATGCCGTATGAAATGATAATGAAGGTAGGGATCGTCCCTGCTACATATAATAGGTGTTTATAACATTATATAAGGCTTATTTTGCAATATACGTATGCTAGCGTTGGATAAAAATACAGAAGCGAACGCCCCATTAAATCTTATTCTTGAATATTAAATGGAGATCGTGTAAATTATTATAACGATTGCATTTTTGCAGATTGAGAAGGACGAAAATTTAAACTTGCTGTTAGTGTTTAATGAGATACTTGAATAATTTCGTAGCTAATTGGATCGATAGAAACACAATTAACTATTTAGAGCATGCCGTAGCATCTTCCTTTTTCAGAATCTCTATTTATTGACTTTCGTGGATACAGCGGCTAAACAGGAGGTTATAAGGAGACTAACTAACCTTATATGTGAATTATTTCATTTATTTTTAAAAACACACCAGCTAATTTATCTTTTTTTCGAAATTATAACGCTACCTGTGATTCAATTTTATAATGAATCCAAGTAAGAAAAAATATATACATAAGAACCATTGGCACTGACGGAGAATAAAATTTTGAGAAAAAAGATTCTATGTAATTCTTCACATAAATTGATAGTTCTTAAGTTATGGCAACTTGAAAATCAATTGTTATCTGCTATTTTTTCGTTCAATGTGATATTCCAGTTACTCGACGAAAATCATTTTTCAAGTCATTATAAGCTAAAAACTGTTGTATTTATGAGAAAAGTATATATAAAATCTTTTTTCACAGAATTTGATTCTCTTCTAGTTTCAATGCATAATACAGAAACGTTTCTTTGATGCATTCACTATTAAACTGTATAAAAAAACTAAATTTAATCAGTATGGCAATCTTTGTAAATTAAAGACTTCAATTACTGCACTATTATCATTATAGGTGCCATATTATGTTAAGGACCCCGGAACAAAACCCATGAAAATGTTGATTCGGTGGAATCGGCTGAAATTCTGGTATTTTGTAGTTCATGTTATGCTGATCAAAAGTTCTTATCACATCGAGCCAATCCTATGGACAGTTTTTGAGATACAGCTTGTTAAAGTTAGGTTATTTGCGTCATTTTTGACATTCAAGAACTGTTTACTCCTAAACTATTAACTTTAGCAAAAAATTGCAAGGGTCGAAATAGTTTTTATTCTAGTCCAATAAAGCTCAAGAATTTTTTTCAAATTTTTTTTATCAATATTTTGGTTAGGTACAATATATATATATATATATATATATATATATATATATATATATATATATGTCATATTTCGGCATGCTTCGGTGGGATTGGCTGAAACTATGCTATTTTGTAGTTAAAGTCATGCCGATCAAAAATTCCTATTGCACTGAAACTATCCTATGACTGGTTTTCGCTCCAGGAGTGCCTGAAGGTCTTAACAACGAGGTAACGGGTGATCTATATGTACGTGTTTATGAATGGCTTTCAGCGTGTCTGTGTACGTGCGTGCGTGTGTGTGTGATTATTTTTATGAAAGAACCTGCTCTTACCGGCACTATGTTTCTTATGAGAGCGTTCTCATTGCCAACCAGCCTGATCTCATTTTTTTGATTTCACTTTGTATCTGTTTATTTTTGTTTTTTGTTGTTTTTTGATATTTCTTTTTAGTTTTTAAATATTGAGAACATCCATATGATTTTCAGAAACAATTGCTCTGTTTCCAGCATCATGTATCGTTCGAAGAAGAATCATTGATGGATATTTTATGTGGTTTTCATGCCGTGCTTACCTTAAAAACCATAATACGCTTGTGTTTTCAGCGGTTCCGCATCAAACTCATTAAAACGATTTTTCTCACAAACGGTGCGTCCTATGACTAAAATGAAAGAGGACATTTTTTGTGTATTCTTAATTAGTGAATGACATTCTTGTACCAAAGTAAAAAAAATAAAAGACAAGAAATTAATGCAAAATATCAACAGCCCCCCTCAATACCACCCACTTACGGTAAAAAATATTTTTAAAAAATAATGTAAAAATAAGCTTGTATTATTGTTCAATATAGTATAAAGTCGGGTCCCTGTAAACCAAAAGGTTTCTGAAATATAAAATAAAAATCAATTTTTGGGTGCCATTTTCAAAGGGCCGTAGCTCAAGTTATTTGCGAACATATTTTTACACGCAGAATCTGCACTAGAAGTTTGTCATCAATATTTCCGGAGAACCCTGTATACACTGGCACATACATACACACATTACACAAACACGCTGGAAGCCATTCATAAACACGTTTATGTACATATATAGATTACCTCGTTGTTAAGACCTTCAGGTACTCCTGGATAGACTCAGTGCAATGGGAATTTTTGATCAGCATGACTTTAACTACAAAATAGCAAAGTTTCAGCCAATACTACCGAAGCATGCCAGAATATGACATATATATATATTTTACCTAACCTACAAATTGATAAAAAAATTCTGAAAAAATTTCTTGAGCTTCATTGGACTTGAACAAAAATATTTCGACCCTTGCAATTTTTTGCTAAAGTTAATAGTTTAGGAGCAAAAAGTTCTTAAATGTCTAAAATTACGCAAATTACCTAATTTTGACAAGCTGTATCTCAAAAACTGTCCATAGGATTGGCTCGATGTGATAAGAACTTTTGATCAGCATGACTTAAACTACAAAATACCAAAATTTCAACCGATTCCACCGAATCAACATTTTCATGGGTTTTGTTCCGGGGTGCTTTCTTGAAACTAACTATGGCCTTCAAAAGGTATTATGCTAGAAAATGTTTTGTGACTTGCTTCAGACTTTTCTTGAATAAATTCGCATTGTAGTTGAAATTTGTTATTTTTTTTGTGATTGTTCTAATTCTAGCCGAAATATTTAACTTTCTACTATTCTTAATGAAAGTTTTACGCCCCTAAAGCATTTTTTCCATTGTAAACAAAATTTTTGAGGACTTTGGTTCTTGTGCACACACCAAATCACAACTTTATTTCTTTACCCCCTGTACTAATGAGGTGGGAGTGGTGCTAATTCTAAAAAAAATATGTTTCATGATATTTTAAGCTTATTTGAGGAAGAAAAATAAGTTTTTTGTACCGTTACTGTAGATCCACTCCACTACATGGATGCGGAGTAAATTGAAAATCAAAATTTGGTACCACTTTCGGTATCAAGTGCAAAATATGGTCATTTTGGTCAAAAATTATATTGACAATTTTTTTTGATTTGCATAACATACTAAAAGTCTGGATGAACTCAAATTGACCTTTCGCCGCCATATTGGTAAAATGACTTACGTGCACCCTTGAAGAAAATATTTTTTCTTCAAGCGTATTAAAATGTTTAAATTATGTCACCAAAAATAGAAGTAGAAGTAGGACATTGTTTTACTAGTAACAAAATGTTAGTACCGAACGCCACCGTAGTGGACATTGTTTTACTAGTAACATAATGTTAGTTCCGAAAGCGCCACCGCAGTGGGTATTGTTTTACTAGTAACATAATGTTAATACAGAAAGCCACCGGTGGGGCGCTATCCACTAGCCACTTGTCATATTGTGTCAACATGTAAGACTGTAGTTTGAATATTTGTACATTTATGATAAATAAATGAATTTTTGCATTTTAATACGCTTGAAGAAAAAATAGTATATATTACACGGAGTAGAACGCCTTTTTTTGTGTTTCGCCCAGTTTGCAAATCCTGGGCTCAACACAAAAAAAGAGTGCGTTCTATTCCTAGTAATATAATATACTATTTTCTTGCCTTATTTCTTAACCAATTTTAATTTAAAAAAAAATATATTAATATGGCTGTAATACGTATTAAAAAAACTACTAAATTGTAAAATAATACTGAAAAAAATTAGTTCAAATGAAAAATTACTTTTAGATAATGTAATTTTTTATTTATAAACATATTCGCTCATTTTAGAAACATATTTATTAAGTAAATATACCGTTCAATGATATAGAATATCCTTTTTTAGTGTTTTTTCCTAGCTCTAAAATTAGCTATGATACGAAATTTTGAACACGTATGGCCACATGCAAAGATAGTTAAAGAAGTAAATGTGTACAGATATGTTCATATCCCATCGTCTCAGCCAGAAGAGGTACACTTAGATATATTTCTATACGTACTGTCTGTCTAGTGAAAGAACCAACGCGACGAAAGGTGGAAGATAGTCAGCTTATGTCAGCTGGTCGCATAGAGGTCGCATTATTTTGCCGCTTTTACGGTAATTCCTTTGTCAGCGGTGTTTCTTTTATTGTTCGTTTTACAATAAGTTTTACTATTGACAATTAATCATCTAGTAAACAAAAGTAAGAAAACATATAGCCGCAAATTACTGCACCTAAACTATAATAAAAGTCAATTGTCGGGTACATGGGAATTAATGCCTCTATTCAGCTTTGAATTTAACAACTTGTTTTTATATAAGAACCCAGCAAACACACATAATTGGTCCATCATTAATAAACTACCTACATGTCTTCACTGTATCGTTGGGAAACTACTGACAAGGAACGCTAAATTATTGAATAAAGTGCAACACCGACCAACGCTCGGCCATCACACACTTTGCTAATAATAATGGTGGAATACTGGATTTTTAGTATTAACTTATTTTTTACTTACCGTTAATGAAAAGTATCATTAATTTACTATTGCCTTGATATATGATAGCATACTGGTATACGAGGATTGCAGATATAGTTCGAGAGAGATAAATGCAGAGAATGACGAATGTATCCACTACATAATACAGTAAAGTACTATTTTAGAAAATTGTATCAACATAATTTATACATCTTCGTATACTCGAAATATATTTGCACATCCAGTTTTACTGTCAACATATATAAAATAGTCACAGAAAACAAAGGGGCCTCATGAAATAACCTGTAGGAGGTTATAATGTTTTATAGACAAGTAATTTGTATTTGCTTCTTAGGTATTCGCAAAAAGTGCTTTTATAAATTTAATATACCAGTGATGGTTAAATATTTTCAAATACGCAATAACAAAAGGGCCATCAGTTTACCATTACAACAAGGGAGCATCAGGGCCGGATAATCTATAAGGCTAGGCTATAGCCTAGGGACGCCGAAGCACTAGGGGGCGCTTCGGCAAATCAAAACTAACTAATTTTATCTTCCGATGGTAGGGATGGCTGATCCGAATATTTTAATCCAGTCCAGAGAAGAACCTAGTTCAAAGATCAGTTTCAGTTCCTAGTCCATGCTAACCAACTCACACGGTGAACGGCTGAGCGGACTGGCAGACAAACTGGACTAACTATCTAACTATTCATTTATTTATATTTAATTTTCAGAGATATCAGGATCTGAGAGAAAAGTAAATACTTAATATGAAGTAGAAAATGCGATATAATTTTAATTAGAATCCAATTCATACGTTTAAAGTAATTATCCAATATGAAGTTTTTATTGCCGTAACCTTTCCGGGTATAGCCTGAAGCCTTCCTTATACCCACGTCGGTACTTTTTTTATACAAGAAAATTATTTATTTGTTATTTGATTATTTTATTTTGATAAAATTGTCGAATTTATTACCACAACCAACCAACCGACCTTCTCGGTACACTTTGAATATTGCCATGCGAACGAGTAAAAGTGAGCTGGTCTGCTGTAGCCAACATTGTCGGTACGCTTTGAAGACACTGGACTTCCAGCAGACCAGCTCACTTTTACTAGTTGTCATGGCAATTCTCAAAGTGTACCGAGAAGGTTGGTTGGTTGAGTGGTTGGATCGTCTGTACAACTCTTTATACCTTCCGCGCCGGTCTCATTATTCGTCCAAAAGCGCGAAAGCAAAAAACGCCGCAATGTGACCGGCAAGCGCCAGCTCAACTTTTTCTGCCAATTAAGGAAATGTATACGTCTCTTATATGTTCCTTTCCAATATATCAACATTTTACAGGATTATTTAGAGGAAAATAAGAACGTAAAGAGATAGATGTTATATCTTTCTGCTCCTATAGTCATGCCTCTGCCTTTATTGTAGCCGCTGGCCAGGGAGCTATAATGGTTAGACAGTTCTTTGTATTAGCTTTTTTGGTATTAACAAAAGAGTGCTTTTATATATTTAACGAACCAACGATGGTGAAATAATTCCAAGTATGCAATAACAAAATGGCGTATTAAACACATAGGGCCATCAACTTGTCATTACAGGACAGATGATATAATATTAAGCAATACGTCATATTCGCCTTTCAGCTATTGACAAAAGTTTTCAACACTTTAGCAGTCGTAAATCTAATGGTCCATTGCTTTCCAACTATTATAGTGTTTTGCTGGGAAGGCGATGTTTAATAAATAGCATTTTTTGAGCACTTGCCAATCATGATACAAATATGCCCAATACACACTGGACATGCAAGCATATTGTAATAAGTAAATGATTTAGTTTAGTAGTCTATGAACAATTTTCAAATCACTAATTAGCACTGTCATTTTTTTCTGTTAATTAATTTTGAACTTTCAATCTAACAGAATGCACAGATTTATTCTATTCTTGAATATTCACTTGGCGCATATAATGAAAGTGTTATAGGTACTAAGATTTATTATGCAGGGCGATTTTTTAATAGCTATCATATCATTCAGATCATAAATATTGTAACGTTGGTTAAGTTTGCCCGTGATGTGATAATGTTTAAGGAAATGAGAAAGAGGATAATACTGACACGGTCAATGCTCAGGGATTATAAGGGACATCTCTAGGTAGTGACCGAACATATCGTCCTCTGCCGAGGGAACTATTGTAATTAATTTGAGGAATTTAATGTGTTGTATAATTGGTGATTATCTAAATGCTGTTGAGGATTTTATATTATCATAAAAATTGTGATGCCCTATTCTAAACTATTAATAGAGTTAAATAGGGAAAATTGAAGGAAGATAATTGATAGTGTTTAAACTTGGCAAATATTCTCATTCAGGCGTACTACTATTAAATATACTAAAAGTCCCGAACTTAATCAGTTGCATATGAGCCGCCATTTAGAAGAAAATGGTGCTCTGATTAAGTTTTTTTCTAACCATTTATTAGCTTAGTCGGATTTATATTGCATATGAAAAATAAAACTTATGAAACTATCTAGAAAGAAAGTTACACACATTTTTTCCGCATCTATTACACAGGTCCACAAAAAGAACATTTTTTTAATTTCATTAGAATATGTGGGCTTTATGGTTTTTGGTACACTGAGTCATAATCTAGAATTCGTTTTGCTCTAATAGATTTCAATTTTTTTGTAGCCAACCCAAAAATTATAAAAAATAATCGGTCATTAAATATAATTCGCACAACAGTAAATTTATATCCCAAAGGCCAGTTTGTACGTCATTACTACCCACATAGCACACGACATCCCAAAGACTTCCAGTTTTGATCCTCATATGGTCTGAACGTCTTAGATCTAATATGGACGTCTTTAAGACGTCCTTGGGAAGTCAAAGAATGTACATCTTTAGTACGTCCATATTAGGCCCCCTGTCATTTTCATATTCTCTGGATTTGGAAAATGATACATTTTTTATCCAAATGGATTATTCTTTACGTGAAATAAGAATTTCCACGAATAAAAATGACCGAGTTCAATTTTCAATATGAAACTTTAATTAAACATTAGTCTAAGATTCGGCAGCTTATTTGTGCAGGTATCGAGTTCCTTTAATAAAATTAGATGAAAATGATAGATTAATGATAACATATTAAATTACAGCCGGGTTGCTGACTTGCTACTTCCATCTATACAGTCTATAAGTACATAATAAGAAAGCCGTTCAGTGGCCGAGTGACTTAAGGCGTTGACTTACACTGTTTCCCCGTATCAGCAACCAAAAATTTCGTAAAGTGCATCGCCTAGTGAGTTTAGTCATCTATAGTGTTTATTTCATAAATTAGTTTTAGGCCCATGTGAGCACATGTTCCCATCTTAATTAGCTCTTAAGTCTACCTATGGCAGACAGTTATTCTTAAGCCAAATCAGACCTACCTCGCCCAGCACCACCCCCACCTCGGCAATATACACCGTGGTTGTCTGGCTGGCTTCGAGGCTAGGATCTGATGCGACATGTTGTATTGAAAATACTTTCAATAAAATCTCGTTGAGTTGAGTTGACTCACAAATCAAAAGGTCGGCGGTTCGATCCCCACTCATTCCGTTTTTTTTTCTCTTTAAAATAATTGCGAAAAAGTTTTAGTTGTTTTTTTATAAAGGTTAATTTCTTATAATAAAACCGATATATCCCATGATGGTTTTTTGAAACGTGAAGGTCTTTCGTGGGTCTAGAACGGACTAGAATAGGTCGTCCCAGGGACATGCTGATTTGTAACAATGGACGTCCCAAAGACGTCTTCTGTATGCCTTACGTCAAAGCGGACGTCTCTAAGATATCTCGAATGTCCTATGCAAACGTCCCTTGACGTTTTTAGTACGTCCTTGTGCTATCTGGGTAGGCTTCAGAGTCAACTAAAAGATATTGTGTATATCAGCCTCATCATAAACTACCTTCTCACCCCACTCATTCAGTGGGTGAGAAAATCTATTCTTTCAGCACACCAAGACATGTTTTTCGAAAAAAATGTATACAGCCAATAGTCTTGTGAAGAAAAAAATACGCTATTCACCAGACTTACCACAAAATAACCCATCATCTCTTTCAACCTCTTTCAGGAAGTGAGAAAATTATATTTTTCTAAAAAACAGGGTCAGAAAAAATGTAGGCAGCCGAAAGTCTAGGCCGCCAAATAAAGAGAAAGGCGTATGTACATAATATATACAATACTTATTATGAAACTCCTTTCTACTCTTTTCAACCCGTGTAAGGGGTGAAAAAATCACTTCTATATCTATACAATGGAAGTTACTGTATGTACAGCCAATCAGTCTGTGCATCAATATGAAGGGAAATATGTATTATACCCTAGACTTACCATAGGTGGGGAAATCATATTCTTCTATACATCAGAACTTACTGACGAAGTGGTACAAAATGTGTTAATATACCATATTGTATACCAGGCTTCTGTTGTATACAAGAATACTGCAATCGCCACGAGTGTTGGTGGGAAAAGGGTAATCTCTATGTAGAGAGTAGTATAGGTCCAGTGCATGCACCACTACCATGACTAGTGTTGCACATTGACAAATTATTAAAGGAAGTGGACGCGCAGTTCTCCGATAGGCCGCTACGTTCCCCTACAACCCGTGCCGCTCGCCAAAATCCGCGACAGGTGCATTAATTATTTGTTTAACTAAGCAGCAAGGTAGTAGATTGCCGGAATACAGCTAAGACAGTCAATCTATTTTGCTCCACAGTGAACATTTTATGTTTTTCGCCGATTATTTAAATATATTTTAAAATATTTAAACTATTAAAACTTCCATAATCTTTTTATTTTTGTTGTTGTGATAAATTCAATAAAAATCCACTAAAAATCGCAGTTGCGATGTCAATAGTCACCGTAATAATCAAAGTTTGACAAGTTACAAAAGTTCTTATGAGTTTCGAAATAGCTATTTACGTAACCAGTTATAAAAAGACTAATTTTATTTGATGAATGTTATATTTGTCAAAACGAGCGAGCGAAGCGAGTTTTGCAAATTACATGAGTCAAATAAAATTACTTTTTATAACGCGTTAAGTAGAAAATTTTATCTAAACCCGCTTTAAAACGGAAAAGAAATGGCAATTTATTTTGAACACTATTTTGCGGTTCCAAACATAGCTGCGCTTGTAGTCGCTTTACCTAAGCGTTACTGTGGATTGACATTGATATACAGCGTGATCTACCAAGAAATGCGGAAAATAAAATGGTGTACTAGTCTTCAATGTGGGAAAGCCCCTGCAAAATTTTAGAGGATTCTGAGGTAATTTAGTATATTAAATTATCAGTAAATTTGCGAAGATACACTACTGATGTTGAGTAAGTCCTGACCTACTCCTGAATAGGTCGACGAACTTACTTGTGAAAGAACGTATTCAAGTTGTTACATTTCCTTAATTGGCATAAAAAGTGAAGCCGGCCGGCGAGATCAAAATCCAGCGGCAGGGAGCCAACATTGTCGGTACGCTTTGAAGATAATTGGAATTCCAGTGGAAGAACAATAGAGACACCGCGCGCCCTGTCATTGACCGGTTTAACTAAATATCTCGTATATCTGCTTGTCGTTTCAACGTGGGGTCAATGTCTTCGATTTATTTCGATTTATTTCGCTATTTTTGTAGTTTGATCTGATTAAAACCAAAAAGTCACTTCTATCTTATTATCCAGCTTTGCTGTCAGTAGTGTCAATTCCAAGTCTGATAAAGTGATATGGTTGGACCGCGTTACGTTAGAATAGTTAAAGTCATTGGCGGCGCATTTCTACAAAAAAATTACAAAAAAAAAAGTAATCTACAAAAAAAGGTAATTTTTTTGGTCATTTTTTTTTAATTCTTCATTTTTTTGAACTCCATTCGGTGGGGACAACCTACTGCTAAATTTTCCGCATATCATGGTAGATCACGTTGTATAAACAAACTTTAATTGTCAATCTTCTGAATTTTTTTAAGGAAATTAAGTTCGAAAATGGTTGATTTAGATATGTACATAGAGCAAATTCAATAATATCTGGTAAATCAAAAAGCAGGAATGAAGAAGAATATGAGAAATTTGAAAATTGGTGTCAACAAATGGGTTTAATAATCAGTAACGGAAAAACTCATTGCATAACCAGTTATGACAGATAGAAAAAATTTGAAGTTTCGTAACGTCAAAAATGCATTTAAAATTTGACACTTCATAACGGGGTTACATAAGAATACTTATTCAAAATTGTACTAGTTTTACTGTCAATGTTAAAAGTAACTAAAAAGCGTTATTAATTTTTATTGGAATGTTTCTGTAATTATGTTTCTTAATAAATGGTACTTGCCAAGAAATGTCAAATATTTAGTTACCATGACGAATAAGAATTTTGCTGCCTAGATAGGAAAAATTACACTTTGCTGATTGACATTAGTCATGTAAATTAGTAATTTGCTGTCAATCGGCGAAAAAAAGATTTTCTCCATCTTCATCTCCATCTAAAGAAGGTTGAAAGAAGGACGTGTTTTATGGTAAATCTAGTACATTTTTCCTTCATGTTGATGCACAGACTGTTGGCTGTACATTTTTTTCGTCAATAACTCGTATTATACAGATCTAAGTGATTTTTTCACCCTCTTACAAGGACTGAAAAGAGTGGAAAGAAGTTTTATAAAATGTATGGCATATACCCGTGTACCTTTGTTTCGATTTGGCGGTCTAGTCTTTTATACTGTTTTATATACAGATATAATTTTCTCACTCTATGAGATGGGTTGAAAAATATAACGGGTTATTTTGAGGGCCCAGACTATTGGTTTTATATCTTTTTCTCCAACATGCCCTGTTGTATAGTAAGAAACGATTTTCTCATCCCCCGAAAGCAGGTGAATGTAGTGAGAAAGTAATTTATGGCAAGGCTGATTTTCACAACGTCTTTTAGTTGACTTTGAAGTCTAATATTGCCGTACAAACTGATTTTTGGGATATAAATTTACTGTTGTGCCAAATTATACATTTGTTTTATAATTTTTATGCCACAAAAAATTGAGGTCTATTAAGGCAAAATGGACTTCAGAAGCAGAGGGTATTATGAGATTCCCTGCACAAAAAATTAGCGCAAGTGTACTCGAATTATGGGTGTATGTATGTTGTCTTTGATTACCGTACACTAAAAAAGTCAACTGAGTAATACAATAATAAATAAAAAAAAAAGTGAAAAATAGTAAATTGTAATACAAGTGTTTCAAGGGCTTCATTGCAAAACGATGTATGAAAGTAGGAACCCTTTTGCAGCGAGTGTTCCTATCATATGAGTTTTGCAATGAAGCTTGCCACATGTGTGTTACACACTATTTTTTCTACGGTTGAGAAGTTATTTCCCTTTTTTAAAGTCTTTCCAAAATTTTAAATTTGCTGCCTGTCAGATTTTATTTAAAATGACATTTTCCGCAGTCATTCTGAAGTTAGAAAATTTGACTTTCAGCACAATCGTAGAAAAAATGTATTTTTATTGATATTTAAAACTCTCTCGATATTTAAAACTTGATATTTAAAACGTGATATTTAAAACTTATTGATATTGAAAATTCTTGATATTTAAAACGTTTGACATTGATATTTAAAACTTAAGAAAATGTATAATTCCCCTTAATGAAATGTATAGTTGTGAATTTATTGGATATGATTTAAATTTATCTATTAATGTGACTTAGAAACGCAACGACTAGCGATTTCTTTATTACCATGAAGTTTATGGCAAGCTCAGTTAAGAAACATATAAATTTCTAGGAATTAAAAAAAATCCCGTTATCCCGGTCTTATCATCGGGTTGTAAATCTCAATGAAAAATTGAGGAGAGACAAATATTCCCTAAAGACAAATAAGAGAAGCTGTAAACATTTTCACAAATAGCTTTCTCACAAATCCTACATATCAACACATTTATTTCTTGCTAAAATGCTAAATGCAGACTTTAATTTTATAATACTATTAGTATTACTTATTGTGGAGATGTTAGAAAATAGCTATTTAAAATATTTGTAGGCTTCGTGTGAAGATAATGTCAACACAGGTTATACAATTTTTTTTTTTTTTTGGTTTGACATTCTCAAAAGTGAAAGTTTTGATAACGGAAAAAGAACTATTTTCCGAAGCGTCAACTGCCTTCGTTTTAATTTTTCAATTTATCATTTAACAATTTTGTTTCAGTTTGTATATTTTTAGGTGTGAGACATTTTGTAATAGAAGTATAAAAACCAGCCTCTGTCTGATCCTTTTGGCGCAGAGGTTTATTTCATCAAAATTTTTAAATATTTTTACAGTGGCAAAATACCCAACAAACTAAGAAATCATGAATATGCCACAAATAATAAATTATAAACAATATCAGGTTATACAATAATACATAAAACGAAATAAACGCAAGAGAATCAGGTTAGAGAGAAGAATCAACCACTTATAAATAAATATAAAATGTGTAAAATCATCGTAAATGTGTTTCCTTTCTACAACCTCAAATAAACCAGGAATTTAAAAGTTTTACAGCAAAAAACCCATGACTACTTATTGACGGATTTGATTTGATTTTATTTAGTTTTCGCCTATCACGAAACAGTAATAAATATATTTTTTTTATATTTATTCATTTAACGTCGGCCTATTGCCTTTACCGACACCAGGAGGCGAGCTACCCCCGATCTGGAAATTTTGCCGAACCTCTCCTGTCTTTCGAAAAGTAATGATATTTTACTTGCCTAACATTTATCAGACAAGGGATCGACTGCTTTACATCCCCTCCGAAGCTCGTAGTTCTTGTCTCAAACTACATAGCTTCTACGTATACACTGATATACAAGCTGCTAGAAATTATAAATTATTTTATGTTGGTTTCGTATTTTTCCCCATCTCAAAATAACTTCTGTTATCTAGTTTATTCTATATGAAGAAAACTTTGCTTTGGTGAGAGTTGATGTAAAGTGGACAAAAGCGTTAGTTAGGACTGTGCTGTCACCAATCCTCGTTAACATGTATTGTATTATTGTATATTGAACACGTGCTACAGGACTGACAGAGTGGAGTAGTTATGAGCGAAAGCAATATTTTTAATCTGTAGTCCATTCATTAGTTTAATAATCTCCTGATGATGCCAACATGGCTGGCGAAACTTACGTCGAGTAATAGTATTCGAGTGTACTGCTCAACTGTTTTGGTATTTGTGGAAACGGCTTCAGAGAAACTGATGGGATAAGCTTCGATGACACAGTATGCCTAGCAGGCAATAGCGAAAGATAGCGTGATGTTGTCAGACGTGCCATATAGCAAAGGAAGGTCAAGATCCATAAAACGTCTGCTAAGACACTGTAAACAACTTACTTCATAAATCAGTTGTGTTCCACAAGGATATTTCCTTAGGCCATTTCCATCTAATATAATTGCTGTAGATATCTCAAGACTTCCACTATATTGTAAACTGTATGTATACCCTGACGATATTCAGATAATATATAGCTAAAATATAGTTTTTCTTCTTTGGAATTTCGAAGGGCGGAATGAGAGAGCACACTCTGCTGAGTTCAAAACACCCCCACACTTACTCTTGAAAGTGAATGATTTTCGAGATACGGGGTGTTTTATGATTCTTGACTGAATCTAAAATGCACCATATTTTGGAATTGGTGGACGTATTTGGATAAAAGTTGGTACATATAGTACACTCCTAGTCCAATCAACAGCATAATTTATTTTGGAAAAATTCCATGACAGGACTCAATTTTTATTATTTTACATTTACAATTATATCACCCTGTATATCTGTTTGTAAATGGCGGATAACTATTGAAATATCTATGGATTATTGTGCAAATACTGTCATAATATTTGATGGTACGTTTATGGTTACTTCCTAGCAAATTTTCGAAAATAATGGTGAATTATATTTAAATTCTACAAAATGCACAAACAACTAGTTAACGTCGCTATTTTATTAATTTTACTTAAACACTTGTTTAATAAAATTATTTAATGTATTATTGTTACTTAAATTTGATTCTAATTGCACTTAAAATTTGTACGGCTATATGCAATATTCCATAGAAAAACAATTTGTTTAATAAAAAAAGTAGGCGTGTGTCAATTCTGTCATTTATAGTTTAATACACAGTAATGCAAGTTACCTTTAGAAATTAAGCTTAAAGTATTCAAGGAAGTCGTTTGTGTCATTAAAATAAGGTTTTATATTAACAAATCTAATAATTTCAAGATGCCATTCCAATTTACAAATGAAGAGTATGCAGATATGATTTATGTGTATGGTTTTTGCGACGGAAATGGATGAGATGCAGAGAGAGAATATAGAAGACGTTTTCGAAATCGTCGTATACCAAATCATACAATATTTTCAGAGGTGTATCAATTTAGTAAGAAACATGGGCAATTTCTCTCACAGGCAAGACATGAACAAGGTCCCAGAAATTTTCAGCAGCGAGAGGAAGTATTACAGATTGTTCATATGAATCAAACTGTAATCGTCAGGAAAATGAGTCATCAATTAAAAATTCCCCGAACAAGAGTATGACGAACTTTAAAAAAAGAAAATTTATTCCTTTTCATGTTCAAGTAGTTCAACGACTTGAAGACGGTGACAGCGTTCCGCGTTTAACATTTTGTAGGTGGGTAGTTGCGCACAGACGAACAGTGTCTAGAATTCT
This sequence comes from Rutpela maculata, assembly GCA_936432065.2. Taxonomy (NCBI): domain Eukaryota; kingdom Metazoa; phylum Arthropoda; class Insecta; order Coleoptera; family Cerambycidae; genus Rutpela; species Rutpela maculata. The sequence continues at coordinate 86,163,397 of OW386289.2, read as the reverse complement.
GTTCACGGACGAAGCTCAATTCACGCGTGATGGAATAAACAACACCAGAAATCAACATCTTTGGGCAACTGAAAATCCACATGCTACGCTTCAGAAAAATTCCCAACACAGATTCAACATAAACGTCTGGTGTGGAATATACAATAGTCACCTAATAGGGCCACACATTTTTGAAGGGAGACTAACGGGTGAAGTTTATTTAAATTTCTTAATAGATGTGTTACCAAATTTATTAGAAAACATCAATGCCAGAGGTATGTGGTTTCTACACGAGGACCTCATTTTTCTGTACCGGCGTGGGAGCATCTTAATCAACGTTACACCAACAGATGGATTGGTAGAGGGGGTCCAGTTAACTGGCCATCGAGATCTCCTGATCTCACCCCAGTGGATTATTATTTATGGGGCCATCTGAAGTCACAGGTGTAAAGTGAAAATATCAATACCCGTGAACAATTACAATAAAAATTATTTAATGTATGCGACAATATTAGACACAACCCGGCTATTACCGATAGATAGATTAAGTGTTCACAAAAATTTATGTACGCTGGGGGTGTTCATTTCAAAAATTTATTACAATTTTAATTAATTGTACCAGTGTATAAAAAAGAATTAGTGTCTTTTTAAAATTTGTGCTATAAATTATAATTAAGCAAACTGTTTTTCTTTATTTTTTCCTTTTTTCCTTTTTTTAGTTTTTCTCTTTAAGTAACAATAATACATTAAATAATTATTAAACAACTGTTTAAGTAGAATTAATGAAATAACGACGTTAACTAGCTGTTTGTGTATTTTGTAGAATTTAAATATTATTCACCATTTTTTTTTGAAAATTTGCTAGAAAGTAACCATAAACGTGGCATCAAATACTATGACAGTATTTTGCACAATAATCAATAGACATTTCAATAGTTATCCGCCATTTACAAAAAACTGATATACAGGGTGATGGAATTGGCCCTAAATGTAAAATAATGATAACTGAATCCTGTCCTGGAATTTTTCCAAAATAAATTATGCTATTGATGTGTACAACTTTTATCCAAATACGTCCACCCATTCCAAAATATGGTGAATTTTTGTTTCAGTCAAGAATCATAAAACACGTATCTCGAAAACCATTCACTTTCAAGGGTAAGTGTGGGGGTGTTTTGAACTCAGCAAAGTGTACTCTATCTCTCATTAGTCTATGTCACTTTAAATCTGGTACACTCTGTATAGGAATGGATAATAGACAATCCAAAATGCTGTTAATTTTGATTCTTTACTAAGCTTGTCTGGTCACATTGATATTATTTGTAAAAAAGATTTGTATGCTTTAAAATTGTTATATCCCTTTAAAATATCTGGATACAAATACTAAAATAATAATAAAGTTATTATTTGAAAAATTGAAGTGGTAGTGATATGAACATACCAGTGAAAAGATCAACATTTTTTGGATTAAATTTCTGAGCATATACGTATTTTGGTTATACTGTTTTAATTGTGACGTGCAATATACTAAGTTTGAAATAATTATAACTTTATTTGTGGTTCATTAAATTAATACCAAAAACTTTTATTCATTCAATTTCTAATTATTTTGAGAGCATTTGTTTCTCTTAAAGTTTCAATTTTTTTCTGTTAGGTGCGAACTTGTATACTCCATTTAAGACATATTTTGAAATTATTTTAAAAGAAAATCATAATGCTCTAGCCCCTGTAGGTAATATGTCTTTTTCCCATTCTCGTTTATTACATACCCGATATACCTTCATAATACAAACAAGGAATGACGAGGAGTCTATAGCCGTTTATATCTAATAATGTTTCATCAACTTTACTCCATTACAACACCCTGTTTTCATTACATTAGCGGGTGTATTACGGTATACCGGCTGCCATTAGAGACTGTTGAAGAATGTGTTTTGCCACATTAAACCTCAATATAATCTGGGAGCGAATTTCAGTATACCCAATTCGTGGAATATCATGAAAATTGGTAATTATAATTTCATAAAATATACGTGCCACATTTCTAGGCTAAGTAGTACATAAAAAAAATAAACGTTCTTTTAATGCACGTCTTAACGTCAACAGATCCTACATGTTTTGTAATTCAATTTTTTAACTCATTTTTTGTTACAAACTGAACACTACAACAGATAACAAGTATACAAATACGATTAAGATCCTAATTTAACCATGTAATATAAAAAAAATTCCTCAGTGTAAGAAATCAGATATATAAACTTAACGACGCACAGTGGCACGAATCGTGATTTTTTTTCGTTCAAAATTATCTGGAGCACTTGTTTCGCAACCGATTGGGATATATTTTTTGTTTAAATACTCGTTATTTAATTTCCAAAAAACGAAAAAGAGCTGATTTTTTAATTATGCTAACCAAAATTATTGAGCTTTGCCAAAATGGTCAATTTTTTATTTAAATCTTAATAAAACTTACAAATAAGAACTTTTTTTCTTATGTAATGTAATAAATGTAATAAATTAATTGTTTTAAAAGCTTATCGCGTGAACAGAAAAAAAATACTTATTTAGGTACTTACAATCTCTGTCAAACAAAATTAATGCCTGTATGAACTTCTCGCGCGCGACATATAATAATAAAAGCATGCTTTAAAATTTTGTTTACATATAATTTTACTATTCATATCTTTTCCATTCAACCCTGTTTAATTCATTGTTACTTGATTTTGTCTTTGTAATGTGACATATAAAATTTTATTATTTTTATTATCAATATTATTTATATATACAGGGTGTCCCGAAACTCCCGCCTTCCCCTTTAGATGCTAATTCTCCATGAAAAAATAGTAAGAAAAGTTCCTATAAACATGTGTCCGGAAATGCTTCCTAAGGGAGCTACGCCCCTCTAAGGATGGCGCAAAAATAGGTGTTTTTACTAATTATCTCGGAAATGATTTGGGACAACTTTATGAAACTTGGTTAACTTCTTTCGATTAATAAAGGTTATTGTTGTACGCCTACTTTGAAAAATAAATAATGCGCATTTAGCAAACGAATACGCAATATTTCGTTTAGACTGCTATTACTCGAAAACGGCTTGCCATATGGCTAATTGTAAAGAGGCCCTTTTTTATGCAGAATTAACCAGGGAACCATAATCAGAGATTAAAATACTAAAACTGTCAAATGGAAAAATTTATATGTAGGTATGTTTGTGGGCGCATCATGTCCTTGAGACTGCCAGCGTCTGCAAATTATAAATTATAAATTTTTTACACACCTTAATAAAATAAATGAAATACTTTATGAAATGTACATATAAAACTGAATAAAGATTTTTAATTGGAATTGGAATTGGCTTTAGTTCGATTATCATAATCTCAGTTGACAGTTTGGCCATTAATGTCAATAAATGTTTTTCGTGTTCTCTGACCAAAAACTGATGAAAAAGTAATTTTATTTTAAGTTGTGATTTGCTTAATACCTAAATAATATTCTCTATTCATATTTACACAGTTTAGTGACAATATATTTTGTGCAAATAAATAGTGCTGTGCCGTTTGCAGAAAGCAGTTTAGAAAAGAAGAAAATCGATCGTTCCATAGTCGTAACATGATGAAGTTCAGTTTACAGTTATAAAGTAAATAGCAATTAAATTTTAATATCCTTTCAATACATATTTATCTTACTGTTTTATCTTACTGTAATATCGTATGCCTACATCACGTTATATAAAGAGCCGGTAATGCAGGAATTGCAATAATTCATTTTAATGAAAATATTTACCATTCTACACATTTTCTACACACACAACGCCACTGTTGCCTATGGGATGTGATGTTCATCTATCCATTTTAATGCACATATAATGTGACTATGTTAGGAGCAAACAAGGTATATAGTGAAAAGATAGCCTGTTATGTATCTAGATATAAGTTCTTTAATCGGAGGTCCTAGCCAAGTTAATCTTGGACTCTTTATATATTTAACAATGCCAGTTCCTTCATTCAATTACACAGGTCTACAAAAAAATAAAAATTTCGTCTCCAACGACTAAACCTATCATGCCTTAAGTATTTTTGTGTGCTGAATTCTCCGAATTCTCAATTTAAAAAATTTTCTACCGCTTAGATTTCGAGTAAATTGTGGTTTTTATTGTCAAAATACGGTTTTTTGACAATTTTTGACATTTACGCGAAATCCACGTGGTGGAAAATTTTTTAAATTGAAAATTCGGTTTCAGCACGCAAAAATGCTTAAGGCATGATAGATTTAGTTCTTGGACCAGAATTTTTTTTTTTTTTTTTTTTTTTTCGTAGAGCTGTGTTAGTTTAGTTCCGCATTCATTCAGTTTCTCCATGTTCTATCAGCGTTCTGGATTGGCCCATATATCTTTCGCAGTATTTTTCTCTAGAATATCCGAAGCATTTCCTTATCTCTTTTTGTCATGGTCCAGGTCTCACATCTATATGTTACTAAAGGTCGAATTAAGGCACGTGATTTAATTTCACTGCTTATTAAATTAGTCTGTGAAAGCTTCCACGTGTTCAAAGTTATCGATTTTTATACTATTATTGTTATTAGTTTATGTTCTTTTGGCATCCTATTCTGTTTTGCTTTCGTTAATTATAAGACCCTTTTCTTGTGACTCTTGGTCAATTTGCTGACCAGTCCTTCTAAGTTGGTTTTATTCCTGCTGATAATAGCTACCTCATCAGCACAGGCACATATTTGAGATGATTTGATTACTATGATATGACCTTGGCGAGGCCTCGCACAGACCTCGAGCTCTGGCTAACAACCGACGCTGCCCTCTTTCCAGCAACAACAATATGAAATTGGCTGCTGGGTACAGGGAGTTGGCCTACAAGGCTCCTTGGACGAAATTGCCTATAGTAGTGTGGACAAAACGAAAGTTTCGAAAGAAATCCGACTTCAAACACCCAGTATATTAATATATTTCAGACGCCTGTCTAAATATATAATGTTGCGAAGAAGAAAGTATACCCGGCAAAAAGAGTAGGTCAAAGTAGAAAAATGTAATAAAGAGAAGTTTGTAAAAGTAATTAGGTCGGAAAATATAATTAAAATTTCAAAGAAAATAAGAAAGTTGTACTTTACAGCACATCAGAAAGGATGAAATTTAATGATGTTGAAACTTCTGAAATGTTTCAGTTTCAAGGATTATATTGGAGGAATACATTCAAAGAGGCCTGTTATGTAAACTCGACATGAATAATTTAAGGTTACAAAACTTCTGCTGTCATTTTAAAAGTAAAAACTTTGTATTTTGTAACTCCATTCCAAAAAATTTCTAAACTAATATAATACAATACATAACTTATTAGTCATATATTATTTCTACACAGGGTGTTTTGTGAGAGACTGATCATACGCTAGTGAGGAGTGCAGTAACCTGAGAAGATTTCAAAATGGCCTTTATTATATCTCGAGTACCCTTCGTTTCTGATATACAGCGTGTTTTCTATTTTTTGCCAAAATTTCGATCGGTTATATTTTTTTATTGGTTGCATCAAATCGAACAAAATTTAGTAGGCATGTTTCACTAATAGAGGTCTTCATAATTCAATACTCCAAACGAAAAAAATATCTGGAACAGGCTCAACTATTTTTCTTTTGGCATTGGCCTAAAAATATTACCTTGTGTATGGATTTTTGGAATTTGCAACACCGAATTTAAAAATACTCAAGTAACGTATTTAAATCATGTAATTAGTTTATTGGACGCACTTTTAATGCTTCGAGAATTAACAACTGAGTTTCATAATAAATCAATTTTTAAAATATCTGGGAGCTTTCCGGCTACAAAACCATTAGTAACTACATCATAGGTGATCTTAATTTTGTGGTAAAAAATCGGCAGCTACTGGAAGCGACTGGAACCTCCCCATACGGTGGATCTTTATAAGGTATATTTGGATATTGCATCGGAAATCAGAGCACTGAGCAAACAGATAAATTACACGTGACTTTGGAGCCATTTATTTAATGAACAAATATCGAACGAACTGAAGTGAACTACAAGCAATCTGTTAATACATAACCTCTCATGTTTGTTTATGTTGTATGTTAATCAATTGCCGGATATTATAAGGGTATTAACAGATAACGTTTCGAAGATTTTGTAGAACATTGGATAGCGAAAAAAATCATAACACAGAATTTAGCCCAAATGACACTCTAACCTTAAGTCAATAACATTATGGACAATTCAAGCAGACTACGCATGCGTCAAATTAAAATCTTCCTGCTCGATCAAAAAGGTCCGAGCAAGTCGAGCTTCTTCCGAGGCCTTTATTTTGTAATATTCGAACGTTTCAGATTTAGCTCGGTTAGCACGATTTGCATTAAATAAACGATTGTGAGGCGTTCCATCAATCAGACGTAATATCCGAACACGGCTATAAATATTACCTTTTAAAAAAACAACTAAAATAAGTTTTGACATTGTCAAAAATATTTGGGTTGGTAAGCTTTACGAATGTTGATTTTTAGGTTACGAAATATATTTAGGGACATAACATATACAATACGGCATCTGCATCATGTTTAAATTTTTCAAGTTCATTCTCATTTTTAATGTTTGTATGCGCATTTCTTGCTTGAAGCCACAGTGGCTCCAAGCAAATATTTAAATTTCAAGTGTTGGTCGTCCCTATAAAGACCACCCTGAGTAAGGTCAGTAATTGGTTGACCGATCGCGCCATTTTTGGCCTAACTGATAAGTTATATACATATTAGGAATACAAGTTTTGCATCTTAAAGGGTTTTAAAAATTCACGCAAATAATTTTTCTATATTGTTGATTAATAAAAAACATTTGTATGCCTTTAACTGCTGGCCTTTGTAGAAGCTGTGAGTCAACACTAAGTAATTTACCATATATATTACGGATAAACAAGGTAAAATAGACAAATCTGCAGAAAGGTCTCTAGTCTCCTCTCCAAGGGTGTATGGGTCAATATCGTCTATTATTTTGATTCTCTCATCATAGAGACACTTTACATCACCCATAAAGGTTGAATAATATTCACTACATGACATTTTTATGAAAACATTAACAATTTCTTGCGTTTGGTTGTCCCTCAAGCGACTTGTCAAAACCACGTGACCTAAAATGGTCTATTGGTGATTAATAAAAATAGACTGTTAATTACATGTTAGATTTTCAACCTACAAAAAGAGTCCTATTTTATTAGGACAAAGTATTTAGAACTTCATAAACATTACACTGTACTAGATTTTAGTTGAAAGTACGAGAACCAGGCACACATTTTAATAATAGCTACGTTATATAGACCATTCCAGAACACGTGACTTTGACAGATCCGCCATTTTGTCTGGGTGGCACACAAACCGATTATTCTCCGTTTGTTTACGTGCGTTTCTGTGTTCTTTTGTGCTGTGAATTGATTTATTTTGTGATTTTTTGCAATTTTTTTCGCTAAGATGTCTCGAAGTGTATACTATTCAACACTTGATGGGATAAAAAAATCGAAATTATAGACATGCAATTCCTCCTGAGGAATGCAGGGTTGAAATTTATAAGTTGCCCAATATTACCATGATGGACTTAGTGAATTATTTAATACTAACCCATAGTTATTACACTGGTCAATAATTGAAGGCTTATAAAAGTTGGCAAGCCTACAAACATTATGAATCTGGCTCTGTTCAAGGGATTTTGGCAAAACAAAACAATGATGAGGCATTTATTGTCATTGGCAAGGTAAGAAATCAAAGTAAATGTGTAATTTTACATTATAATTAGATTCTGTATATTAATGTTTATCATTTTAATATGCCACAAAGGTTTTAAGCATGGACTTTTCAAATCTCGAGGATGCAGATTGAATCGGTTGGATGCTGGAAACGTATCCCAAATTCTGGTTGGGTATCCAGTCTGGATTAGTTTTATCCTCTAGGGCAGCTGGTTTTCCTAAAATCGTACATATTATTATAATACTTAATATTTATAAATTTCCACATTTAATTTTATCCTCGATTCTAACTTTAAAATCTAAAAGGAATTTTGTACGAAAATTAGGTACTTACCAGTTATAAAATGTTTGGAACAAATACGGCCGTTTTTTAGATGGCTTTCACTTAGGGGCCCCCGTTTCAAACTATTAATCCAAGCATTTCTTCTTTCTCTAGACAATGCATTAAGATAATCTCCTCTATTAGTTAAAATTGCGGGAAATCGAAAAAAACGATACATTATCTCTTTCAGCACGCATTGAACATTTAACAACACTACAAAAATGAGGCATTTTTTATAAATTAGACCAGGATTAAACAACTTTGTAATGAAATACTCTTAATGTTTACATACACAAATGGTATTGTGTGCCACCCAGCAAATATGGCCGAACTGTCAATGACGTCATTCTGGAATGGTCTATCTTAAATCTTAAGAAATATATATTTTTCAGGTTAGCTGTTACGTCACGTACCATAACCTATAAATCAACATTCACAAAGGTTACCAACCCAAATATTTTTGACAGATGGCAAAATATATTTTCCCCTAACAATAATACCAATAATATTTTTTGGATGCTGTCATGTGTCCACATATAACGAATTCTTTTTAATTTTTTTCACGGAAACCAAATCGAAAGGTGTGATATATCGTTGAAATTGTAATTTTTATTGCTTTTCAATGGTTCGATTATAAATTGTAAATAATCAGAAAATAAGCAACTTGTTGTGCCAAAATGGCACTAAACGTAATCCGATCTCAACCAAAACCTTTTCAGATCTTCTGGAGCAGTAAAGAAACCCTCATGCAAAGTTTCATCCAAGTCCGTTTAGTAGTTTCGCCGCTATCGTGCTAATATACATACACACATACACACACACATACAGACATTTTTCAAAAACTACTTTTTTGGGTTCCTGGGACCTCAAAAAGTAAAGATTTGATGTTATCTCAATTTTAGATTTTGGACCAATTTCAGTAATAACCCACAAATTTATTGTGGGGAGGTTAAACTTGAAATTTACCCTTTGTTAGAATTTGTTACAGCAGCATTTTACCGTTTGCCAAACAGTGGCGGCTGGTGAAATTTCAATATTTTTTTTCTCGTCTCTACAATGAACTGAAATTTTGTAATTTACAATTTAACAAATTACAATATTTCAATTCGTTATATCTCAGTTAGTAATGAAAATATTTTCATAAACTCCAAAATCTGTTGTATTTTTATGAAAAGTCAAATGCACAAAAAAAAAATAAAAGTAAACAGGAGTTCCTAGACCCAAGGGAGGCTAACGAATTTTCAAAAATTTTTTCGCAAACTGCTTTTTCAAAATTTTTTAGGGGTCATTAGAGAAGTGCTTCTCTAGGTGTTATTTCTCAAATTTCGTATGGGTCCCATGCGCCACAGACGAGAAAAAAAATATTGAAATTTCACCAGCCGCCACTGTTGCCAAAATAGTAAAAAGGTAAAAATGTCAACAATCATTAAAAAAAAAAAATAGTTTTTTAGAATTAATGCAAAAGAGTAACAATTATATAGAAGTGAAGTAACTGAGGAAATAACACTCCTAATATTTGGTTTAATTAATTAATAATGATTTTATCAAAAACAATTTCACAAAATTAAAATGTAATGAACAAAAATAATACAAAAAAAAAATTACAATTTTGTTTTTGAAATGGAGCTTTTAATGTCTTTTGCAGATTTTTTTTAATTTATATTTTTATCTTTTCAAATAACAAAGATCGCCTGTTAGCGTAATTCTGAGACACCCGATATATTAATGTAGGTAGTAACGTTAAACTGATAAATATAATAGGTATATTTTCAATACACGTGAAGTTACCACCGCGCCTACGTCCTTCATTTCCTATTCGTTGGCAGGTACCTGTGTAGAGTTTCATTTATTTTATAGCATTTTATCCAATTGGAAGTGCGGTGGAAAGTGACAGATTTACAACACTAGGGGAGAGTTATATGTTACGATCATGCCACTGGAACAGTAAAGTACTTTAGCCTACGAGAGATGTTTTTTATTCTGTATTATTTTACCAGAGTTTTAATATTGATTACAAAATAAAACTTGTTAGAGGCTATCAACACAAAGTTTGCTATTTGGAGACCATTTATTTGTGTGAACGGGAAGATACTATTTTACTTTTAACATAAGACTTTTATGGTATTTTCAATAAATGCGATCTCTTTTAACTAGAAATGAATAAAAAATAACTAATTTAAAAATTATTTATGTTTTTAAAATTGCATGTTCATGTGCTATTTACCTTTAGAAATGTATATCGTTTTTTTATACAACTTTCAAATAATAATCACAACTCTATGCTTCTTGATTACCATCTAATACCCCTAGATTAAAATATTCGCCTTGAAAAATTGTGTAGAAAGATATCATCAATGTCAGAATTATTTAAGTTGTTATATAGCAATTTCGTTATTATAGATAATGATCAATAAAAGAAAATATTCCGTTTCACGTCCCACTTCATTCATTCATAGCAATATCGACCATTTCCATTTCCTTAATCGAGTCGTCTGTTTCCTTTACGTCACATTTCATTCAAAGTTGTCGTGTTTCCTTAGAAGTTTTACAAAAAGCGTCTTATTTATTTTTATAAAATCAATGTGCTACCAACTAAAATTTCATGCGACTTAGAAAGTTTATTATTAGTGTATCAATCACAATATTTTGCAGTTGTACAATGTTTACTGATTATTTATTTAATTAACATTGTACTGTTAACAATGGTTTTAGCGAAACCTTGAAAACTAACATGGGTGTGAAGGGAACAGTTTTAGGTGTATTTTTTTTCCTTGTGTACATAAACTCAATATAGTCTAGGAGATAGCTACATACAGTGTCAGAAAATTTTTCATTTGGGTCGGCAATGAGAGCAAGCGAGAGCGAAGCTATTCTTTTTTATCGTATAACACATCCTACTGGCGCCACCTGCTTTCCCCACCACATGTGCGTGGGCAATTCTGCTTGCGGAATTTCAATTTGTTTCCGTCATGTACCCTTCATTTCTCGAATAGCCTAATAAGCAAAAGGTTGATTTGTTTTTATTTAGTAGCTGCTCAAAATGTCAGTTTATACGCCTGCTAAAAAGGTCCAGATACTTAAATGGTATTTTAGCGGCAACACTTCGCAGAATGTTGTAGATTTATTCTCTGTTTATTTCGAAGATCGTCCTATTCCCACTAGTCAAACAGTTTTAAATATTGTTCATACGTTCGAGTCTGTGGGATGTTTGAGAGGTTGCCGTAAATGCCATGAAAATAATCGTGAACCACGAGTACCCCAATTAAATCCTGAGCGAGTTGACAGGGAAGCAGATATTTGTGGATTTGTTACTGTTAGTGACCCCTGCTCTAGCAGAGAAATTGCCGAAGAAGTTGGCATGAATGAAAGAACAGTTCGAAATATTTTAAAAAGGAATAAGTTTCGTTGTTTTAAAGTGCAAAATGTCCAAGAAATATTCCCAGAGGATAATTTTAAGCGAATGGAGTTTTGTGAGGCTATGATGGAACGGTGCAACCAAAATGAAAATTTCTGTAGAAATATTTTATTTACGGATGAATCTTCATTCCCCATTCATGGTCGCCATAATCCTTCCATTGTACGTTACTGGGCTGAGGAAAATAAACATTTGTATGTTGATAAACGGACACAATATCCTCGAAAATTGAACTTTTGGACCGGCATATTGGGTGATTTCATCATTGGACCCTATTTCATTGATGCCAATCTCAATGCCGAAAAATATTTAAGCTTACTCCAAAATGAAGCAATTCCGGCTGTGCCAATTCTTTCTGTAAACTTTGAGGAAATTTGGTTTCAACAGGATGGTTGTCCCGCTCATAATGCGCTCAGTGTACAAGGGTATCTTAACAACACTTTTCCTGAACGTATTATTAACGGGAAAGGCACTACAAAATGGTCACCTAGATCTCCAGATCTTACTCCAAGTGATTTATTTTTATGGGGGGTACTTAAAAGGAACCAGTTATAAACACAGCCACGAAAGAGCCAACACATTGGATGAGCTCAGGCTTAAAATAATTGATGCTCACGGGAATGTCACCCCAGTAATGCTCTCAAATGTTAGGACAGCATTTTATGACAGATTAGGGTATTGTTTCGCCGAACAAGGTGGTATTTTTGAGCCTCTCATAAACTGACATTTTGAGTGGTGTTTTTAACAGTTTTAGAATATTTTTTTTTCTCATTTTAATATTTTATCAAACATATTTTTACGTTTAAGAATATTTTTATTTTATTCTCATGTTTCATATTTTACGAATCAAATTTTTGTTTGTGCCTAACGGCTTAAAATATTTTAATAGCACGGAAATGTAAAGAATTATTTAACTCATTTTGAAAGTTAAACGGGTTAAATAATTTCAGTTATTAAAGCACGTAATAATATTACCTATACTGAACAGAGCCAACTACATCCTTCCTTTGAATAAATGGTACTGAAATTTTTAATAGCAATGATCAGTGTTGCCAACAGAGCTTTCTAAAATTCTCCGTCCACTGCCTTAAAATTCTCCGCAAATCGAAGAAATCCTCCGCCAAAAATAAATATCAAAATCTTTCATACAACAAAAATTATATTGACCATTTATTTGTTTCTCAATATGTAATCCATTATTAATTTGCACAAAACGATATTTTAATTCATCAGTGATGAATAATTAATAAAACCTCGTTTTGATGAATCATCAAAACCAGGTTTGGAGCACGCTTAAGATCATTGGTAGACAAACGGCCTCAGTTGACCGTTAGTGTAACTGAATTCGCAAGAGGTATGCCTTGCCAAAATTCTTTTTTCCATATTTTCTCCTCCCCCTCCTTCATCAGACATGAGATTTGAATAAAACATGTTTTTTTCAGGTCCCCCCCCCCCTGCTCATCAATTTTGAGACCGGAACAATTTTTTTTCCGATTTCTCACCCACCCCCCCTCGTTCATCAATTATTAAACGTGGATTTTTTTTCTTTAATGTCCCGCATTAGCTAGATTCAAATATGGTCTCTTTACGTAAACTACTAAACTGCAAGAAAACAGAAAACTACATTATTTTGTTATTTGTTTTAATAAAGATATAATTTTAAATTTTGTCATCCTACATTATCCGCCAATTCTCCGTCAAGAAGACATTCTCCGCCATATTCTCCGCAGGTAGCCAAATTCTCCGAAAAGCGGAGAATTCTCCGGCAATTGGCAACACTGGCAATGATGTACGTGTTTTCTTGATAGCACGTCATTATTTGCTCCCTCTACTAGAGCACTGGTACACGCCTTTATTGTAGGCGGTCTGTCAAGCCGTTGAAACTATGCCTACCACCCAAATCCAAAATCTTCCGACACTGTATATGGGGCCTGGGATATGACCTGTTGGCATTGCTGTTATGTTTTAGCAAATATTTTTTTGAGTATTTTATCTTAAGTAAGTCAGACCTCCCCCCCCCATAACCGTTTTGGCGCTAGCCGCCACCGAAAATATTCAATTGTGGAACAGAGTATAACACTTTGGGGCTTGGTGTTAGTTGAAGAGGATATCTTGGTGATCAACATTCGATATGTGCCAACATTTCTTCTCCGTACAATTGGCAGCACTGGCTACATCAATTATAGCCAAAATTGGAACGCTTTCTGACCAGGTGGATAATTCTCGTTGTCAATGCTCGTTGCTGGAAAACCATATGCCAACATTTTCTGCTTGACCATTTTCCAGATTTTTTTAGCAAAAGATTGGACTTTTGACCTAAAACTGGATAAAACTGGTGCTTTTCAAAAAAGAATGTTGGCACCTTCTCAGACTTGTAGTTTTTCTACCAAATAATAGTCTCTGTGAGTGCCAACATTTTTTTCTCAATGTAACATAACAGAAATGCCAACAGGTTATATCCCAGGCCCCAGATATGTAGCTATCTCCTAGACTAATAGTAAATGTACTGAATTTTGATGCAATATAATGTCATACGCAGATGATACTGGCCTAGTTTTTGAAAGAGACGCGTGGACAAACACAGTCCCAAAAGCCGAACAAAGTATATCTTCTATATTATTATATTAATGGTTAAACTATAGTCTGCTTTCCTTAAATATTGAAAAAAGTGAATTTATGACTTTCATTCTTTTAAAAGCAGATCAACCCAATACGGAAATATATTTATACACAAAAGAAACTGTCAAAATCATAATAATTGTATGTGCCACATTATAAAGAAAACAAATAAAAAAATACCTTGGTGTAATGATAGACCAACATTTAAGAGGGAATCAGCATATTACTTTTCTAAACATACGTATGAAACAATTAATTCCAAAATTTTACTCTTTGAGAGAAACACTAAATGTAAAAATTTGCCTATGGTTTAGCAGGACCTTCTATAGTCTATCGTATGATATTGTATTTTAGCCTGGAGTGACCTGTTTAATAACGTTTTGGATAATTTGCAAGTTACCCAAAATAAACTAATCAAAATAATATTTAAGAAAAACAGACATTCATTTTATGTACCAATCAGTGCGTTGTGTGGACATTTAGATCTCGTAGTTCCTTAAAAATCTGTTGCAGTTATGAAACAAGAACTCTTGAGAATGAATTATTAAGGGTTCCATCATTTATAAAAACCTGTACACAGCTTTTCGTTTTTTATTTTGGCCCTAAATTCTATAATGTATTGCACGTCAACCTGAAAAAGAAAATAAGAAATATTAATAATTTTAAAAAAGAAATTAGGATATACCGTGTGTGTAGTGGCGGGCTAGGCATAGGGAGTAAGAATTACAACATCGCGTGTGCCAGCTGGCTGAAATGAAATTACTGAGAGCTAGGATACTCCGCTGACGGCCGAGTTTACTGCAGTTTGTTGTCATATCTTTCGCGCTACGTAAATGTACATGCCTAATGGGCAATTACACGCACGGTGTATTTTAAAAATAAGCACATATTATATTAAGTAACAATACCAGTTTACACTTACCTGCGTATATACAGTACAGTATGTCCCACTTTTCATGGAGCCATCCTCATATCTCGCTCACCTGATATTCGAATATTTTGAAATTTTTTCAGATATTTGTAAAGTGAGTCTTTTGGATGGATGTAACCACATTTGATTTTAGTCAGAGGCATCCAATTCTAGGATCGAAAAAGGAGGTCGATTTTCAAAGATAAGTATCAGACATTTTTTTAGGAAAAACTAGTAAGATATTCTTGATCCGCATCTTTAGAAACCCCTTTGTACAAGATTACATCGTAGTGAGTTCAAAGGTGTTTGAGGTATATGCCGTCAAAACAATTTTTTCAACTAAAATAATTTTTATCGGTAAAACGGATTCTCAAATGAAAAAGATGTATTCTTCATTTTTTGTTCAGAATAATGTACTAGTTTGAATTAATTTTACAACAAAATAATTAATTATTTAACACGGCAAAAGTTCTAATTCATACGTACTTACCTATTTTTCTAACAAATAATCTTCAATAAAGACCTAAGTAAGCCATGAAAACAAAAATTATTGCAAGTGTCAATTTAATTCTACAATTCTTTGCGTTTCGAATACATTGCTCAATCCTCTTTCTTATATGGCGTATAACTTTTCCAATCTCAGCCGGAGTGATTTGTAAGTACAGTAGGTATGTCAAAATTAGTATACAAAATTTACACTTTACTTATTATCTAACATTAAACCAGCATTCACATGAACTTTTAAGTAATTAACTAATTTACGTTCAACAATAAATTGACCCTTGCAATAGTTTTTGTTTTCATGGCTTACTTAGGTCTTTATTGAAGATTATTTGTTAGAAAAATGATAGGTATGTACGAATTAGAATTTTTGCCTTATTAAAAAAATGATTATTTTGTTGTGAAATCAATGGGCTCATTCAATGAATTTCATTTAGTAGTTGTTACTTCTTGTGGATAAAGTATTACTAAAATTAAACGATATTGAAAATTTCAGATGAATCCGATATGTGGTTTGCGAAATGTACGACTTTTAAGAGCACGGTGCGATCAACATCGTAACGTCAGGGGATAGTAATATAAATCGGTGAAAATAGTTGATAAAATGAAATTCTTCAAACACGCATAAGTTTCAAAACACACTGCGTAAGTTAACGATTTGTAATATTTTGAAACTATAATAACGCGCTGCAGCTAGCCGCTTCGGCTAGCTGGTTCCTATCAAGTGACGTCACGGCTGATACTCGACCGTGGGTGTGGTCCATTTTTATGATTTTTTTAGACAATTTATAGGTCTCGCAAAACTCTAGTTTTTTGCACAGGGTCTTAAAATGATAAGATCTTTCAGATAATCAGATAAAAAAAAGTGCTAAATGAGCCCATTAAAGCTAGTACAATACATTATTCTGTACAAAAAATGGAGAATACATTTTTTTTCATTTGAGAATCCGTTTTACAGATAAAAATTATTTTTAGTTGAAAAAATTGTTTTTTTGACGGCCCTTATCTCAAACACCTTTGAACCCACTACGATGTAATCTTGTACATAGGGGTTTCTAAAGGTGCTAATTAAGAATATCTTTTTCTAAAAAAAAATCGCTAATGTATATTTTTTGAAAATCTTTTTCCATTCTAGAGTTGGACGCCTCTGACTAAAACCAATGTGTATACGCCTAAAGACTCACTTTGTAGGTATATATTCATCACCAAAATTTCAAAATATTCGGATGTCAGATATGAGCGAGATATGAGGGTGACTCCATGAAAAGTGGGACACACTGTATACGCATATGTTTGTACATGCCTTACAGTATTCTAATGCTCCCCAATATTCCAATATTTTGTATTCAACACAAAACGTATTTTATCACTTATTTTTTTTTGTGTTCTGTTTTATTATTCTTGATTTCCTCTGTTATCTTTATTTATAATATATAACCGTAATTTCATCCATACTCTTATACTCAGATGAGATAGATATGAACATATGTAAGTATGTAGACGTGTCTTAATCTATACCAAAAAGAAAAGTTATATTCGACTAGGTAAGTTGCGAGGAATTTTACAAACAAGCATATCTTGTGCTTACGTAATTTCTTAGCAATAAATTTTAAAAAGTAGGAACTTTTTGTTTAATATATTTTATATTATGTATTTTCTTTAAGCTAATTGTCTCTTGTATTTTTTATAATCCTATAATTATAGATATATTGAAATTGTACTTATAGAGCGGGAGCTAGGTGGCTTTTTCGGCAGCTCATCGTTTTATGAACTTTGAGATATTTTTATAGTTCAATAGATGATACGATTCATAAAATCGACTTCTGGCGGGGCACATCCTGTCAGGAGCGTCACGAACACTGTTTAAAAATCAGTGAAATCATGTCATCGTTACAAGGCTAATTTTTTTGTGTTTACACATTTTATGTTTAGAATGAATAAAATAAGATCGTCAGAAAGTGTGGGCCGTCAGGAGGCGCGGCCAGAAAGGTAATAATGATACAATACATCTGAGGCACGGTACGGAGTCAAGTTAGCCGAAAGTGTTAAATTCCTGTATATCTAAGAGCCTATGGTACTTTTGTTGACACTAAGAACTTTACGGGGAGGCTATTCTATTGTTGAAGGGGCTTATATTTACGTTTTAAAAAGGAGCCAGAACTTGTAACGATGAGTTGAGAGTTCTGAGATGAAATATGCGAAAAAAAATCCAATTTTCTTAAAAAATCCTAAACATTTTCTTTCTGGCTAGCCTTACTGACGGGAGTTTCTTTCTGGGAATTTTTTCTGTGTTCAAGATATTTAAATAAACATGCTCAACCTTAAAAAAGTTTGTAACGATCATGTTATATAACTCCGTTTTTTTACCTCTTTGACATTTCTGGTTGCGCCCCTGATGGCCCACACTTTCTGGCGATCTTATTTTATTCATTATAAACTTAAAATGTGTATACACAAAAAAAATGGCTTTGTAACGATGATATAATTTCACTGATTTTTATATCTTGAACCATGGCCAACTCGACGGGCTGACATATGCCAGAAGTCTATTTTGTCATTATTTAAGTTCGATAGAATTAATCAGCGCATAGAAAATGCTTGTAACGATGAGTGTCCGAAAAAGCCACTTAACTCCCGCACCATTATGTAACCATTTAAAATGAAAGATTTTACTTACTTATTACTTACATACTGGGATCGAAGCTGTGATCTGTGCGAGAAATTTCCATTCTTTTTTCATTTTGAGCCAAAGTTGTTCATATCATTTTGTCATAATTTGAAGAAATATATAACAAAATTTATGAGATTATACAGGGTGTTCAGAAATGCCAGTTACAAACTTCTGATGCAGATTTTACATATGTGGAGCCCTAGAGTTTTCATTTAATATCTCAAGAATCCTAAACATGAAAAATATGCAGGGTGGTTACATAAAAATATAGTTATAGTGGAAATATTACAACTGTTGTTACCGCCTTTACCGAGGATGAAACCTGACATACTTTTATGAAAGTATACAGCGTTGTCATTCTAAAAACCGCTGCCCAAGGAATCACTAATTCCACATCCAAATTTTCTATCCAAGTCACTCACAACGAAAAAATTTTATATGTGGAAATAATTGTTTATGGAACTTTAGTAATATAATATTTGAAATCCTCTACCCCAAAAACCCATAAAACGATACCCCACAACGGTAGTGTGGTGGGGGTTGTGATAGGTGGTGGTAGTAGAGGTAGATGAAATAAAAAAATATTTTGTGGTTTCTGGTTCTTGCACACACACTAAATCATAATTTTTTTCCATCCCCTTCCACCCCCACCCCATTGGGGTGGGGGTGGCTAATGCCAATTTCTTCTTCAAGCTTCTTTTGTATATACTAAATACCAATTTTATGGACTCTTACCTGCTTGACTTACCTATTTACCCCAAACCTTCAACGGAACAAGATGAAAATATAATCTAGTTCTAGATCTCGTTAAAGTACATATGTGTACCAAATTTCAAGTCAATATCTCAAACGGTTCCAGAGTAAATTTGCGCACAAAAAAAAGTTACAGACAGACCGACAGACAGAAAATTTTTTTTCGCTCAAACTTAAAATTTCGACGTTTCATGACATTCTAAGCCTATTTGAACAATAAAAATTTTTTTGTCGTTACCATACTTCCACTGGATGTGGAAGTAAAAATAACTAATGTGGCGAGAATAATAATATTTGGATGTAGTTGTCACTATTATTGCCAATAAGAGAATCTTATATACTTTTAGTAATAAAAAATATACAGGGCATTCATCCTACAGAAATGGTAATGAATAAATGAAAGGTGCTAAATAGAACACTTTTACAGAATATTCGAAGAACACGATTTCAAGTTATCAATTATTGCTAATTAATATCCGAAGATTGTGATTTTAAAAGGTCTGTAATTCGAAAACCATAAATCAAAATGTCGTTACATTTTGAATATGCGGATTCTAAGGCAGGCTGATCAATAATATTGCTTTAGTTTTTCAATAAAAAAAATTTTCTCTAAAAATCAACCTTTTTTTCTTAATAAAAATGAAATCCAGTGACTGACATAAGTTTTACTTTGCTTAAAAAAGACATAGTAAAGGTTTTTGATGCAGATCCGAATTTGGTTGAAATTGAATGACCAATAACTGAGCTACGAAGATGTTACCACACTGTATATAAAACAACATACATGCGATTCTAATTGACAACTTTCTCCTTTTTAAATTTTACTAAATCGGTTAAGAAATGACTTCCATCAACAAAAATGAGATCTGACGCGCTGAGCTAGAATAGAGGACACATCCAAAATGATATAATTTACTCCTAGAGGAGGCTGAAACCTTCGGTGTGAGGCTGCCTCTGAAGTAGTTTCCACAAATATGAAAACACTTGAACGCTGTTACTCGATGGGTGTTTCGCCAACCATGTAGGCATCATCTGGGGACGATTAATCTAAAACGACGTAAATAATTTCTGGAATACATTTTTAAACATTTCCAATCCGTCGAATCTCGACCTGATTAGTCTACTGTTTTCAAATCTTTAGTTGCTCGTGTAATGTATTGTTATAGTTGTGAGATTTGGTATTTGCTGTGGCATCATTCAGTATAATTGAATTCAGAATCACTGAACCATATATAGGTTTGAAGATCATTCTTTACAAGAAAATTGCATAGTTGCTCACTTATCAGAAAACATATTATATTCATAAACTGGCGAAAATAACCAATTTATCAAAACCACTAAATGAGAACGACAAAAATTACGTTCCTCTGTTCTCTGTAATTTAGATGAAGTAAGTAGAGCGTCATATGAAACCAACTGTGTATCTACATTAATTTGTCATATAGAGAGGCATTAATTTCCCTAATTACAGAATTCAATAAAACTGTTAGCAATTAACAGACAAGTATATATGATTTTAATTAACGTTCCTAGTTCTGATTGAATGTCGTGTCTGAGGACGTATTTGAATAATGTCAGGCTCTATTTGTATTGCAAAGTGAACGTTGGAACTGAAGTTTTATTATTAATTCCGCTGTACATTATTTATTAAAACGTTATGTTCATTGTCATATTTCTTGAAACGTGAGGTAGTATTTAATGTAATTGTCATCTAAGAAATGTTCAATTATACTAAGTCGATGACAACTTATAATTTTGATATTATATTGATTATGGGAAATAATTACGTTTTGTGAAAAGTTGCTGCCTCAGTTAACGAAAAATTAAAAACATTGGAAAAACTCCTGGACAGGTACATTAGAGACGAAATACTAAGGGAAAATCCCCTTAGTGAGCATCAATACGCATACCAGTAGGGGAAGTCAACAGACCTTGCGCTGGATAATAATTTGAATAGGTTACTGACCAAGCCATTAGATGACAGTGGGAATATTTCTAGATATAAACGGAGCGTTTAATAATGCGACAACGCAATCATTAACGAATGCTTTGGCAAATAATGCTAGCCTAGAGAAAAGGATAATAGTGTCCACTCTAGATGAGGCTACTATTGAGGCTACTCCGAAAAATTTTTGCACAAGGCTTCTATTGCTTAGAATATTCTGGCTGTCTAGTAATATTAGTTAAGGGGCGATTTGTGCACACTATATCAAAGCGTTCACAAAGAGCCCTAAATATTGTCGACAAGTGTTGTAGTGAGGAAGGACTCTCTATAAATTCTCACAAAACTGCAGTCGTCACTATTACATGAAAAAAACCTTGGGTGGGCTAAATCCCCTGAGGCCCAAGGGAGTAGAAATTCCATTTTCATTCCAACGAGGTTAAATACCTAATTTCCATTTTGAACCAAAAGCTGACATGGAATACCCACGTCCAAAAGTCACACAGGAAGCAACAGTTGCCCTCGGAAGGTGCAGGCAGATGTCTGGGAAATACTGGGGGTTAAGCCCCAAGATCACCCTATGGTTATACTACAGTCGTAAGACCGATGTTAACCTATAGCTCGGTGATATGGTGAACCAGGACATTGCTATTAAGTGGTGTACAGAGGCTTGCTTGTCTGAGCATCACGGAGGCTATAATAACTGCTCCCACGGCTGAATTGAAAATCCTTTTACACCTGCCACCACTACACATATTTAGCTAAGGAGAAGCTCGTTCAGTGGTACACATGCTAATGTAAGGTACAACACCCACAAAGCAACAACATAGAACAGAGCACCAAAAGTTATACTCACAGTTGCAGGCAGATCCCATTCTAGAAATGCCCACGGATACCATAGTCGCCAAGTATAACTTTGATAAAAGTTTTCATAAAATACCAAACAGGAGGAATGAAAAGTCGGTCCTCCAATATCGGCAAACCAGAGTATTTCAGGCAGAAGTGGCCGCTTTACAGAGATGTGAAAAGGAAATAATGAGGCAAGTAACTGTTAACTAGTTCATTCAATACTAGTATGGGATTGCATAAATGCACTCATTGACCTAGTGAGTCAGACGAGAGTAACTGTGGCGTGGATACCAGGACACAGGGAAAATGAAAAGGCTAGTGAACTGACCAGGGAACGTGTGTCTCCTAGTAGGACCCGATGGGTTACCGATGTAACAAATTCTCAATTTAATTGCTAATATCTCAAAAATAGAGGACCGGAAAAAATTTAAAATATTATGAATTCATTGTGTCTATTGTAATGAATATTGAATAACTTACATTAAACAATTTTAAAGATCTGCTAAGTTATACAGAAAAATATCCCACTTTTCAAAGAGATTTTAACCAACCGAATAAGAATGAAGTAATGTCTCTCACAATAACTCCGAAATTTTAAAATAAAAATGATGAAAATATGTTATCGTATGAAAGAGACTGCCCAAGATATTGTGCACATAGAATACAAATTTTTCGAGATATAATTGATTAAAAGCTGGTATGGCAAATTTTTCAATATAACTAGTAGATCTTCAAAACTGTTCAACCTAAGTTATTCAAATTGCAGTGGATTGGTTTACAATAAAAATATAATTTTTTCAATTTTATCAGGTTCTCTGTTTGTGAAATATTCACGGTGAAAGTAAGAGCCTCAATTGTGAAATGACTCAATACATTTAAACCGTATATTAGGTAATAAAATTCTTAAATTATTATATCGCTTATATGCAGTTATTTTGAAAAATCGATTCACTTTCTTTCGCACAAAAATGTCATCCTTTCATTAATATTAATTTAATTCTCAGTCATATTAAAACAAATATTATCTTTGCATACACCACTGGAAAGTGAAAGGTTTGAATATTGTAATACTATAATATGATGTTATGGCAACAAATGACAGATATAGAGGAGTGGGAACATGACAAATGTGAAAATAGTATTTTTCTCTAAAAAAATGGAAACATTTTTTCCAATTTCGCAATTCCAAATCAAATCGCGACCTCAATAATATATTTCTCTACGACAACATCGAAATATGACCATTAAACGATCGTAAATTCAATCATAATCAGCTATGTTTTGCACATAATAGCTAACCTTACACGTTATGATTCATACTGCATTTATTGCCTAGCAACTTGCCTAGCAACCGTTTCATTATGAACGATTATGTTAGGAGGGCGGTCTGTTGTGGCTAGTGTGACGACTAGAACGACGGCGGCTTTGAGAATATGACACCAACGACGGGATTTTTGAATATGTCATCAGTATTTCTGTCAACATTATTATAGTTACATTACGGATATTTGCATATTTCTCTATATCAATGTTTGTTAGAATATTAAACGTAAGTAGTAGGTTGTCGTAGAAAAAGTATAGTATGCAACTAGCACAAAATGGAAATGTTGCACTCGTATGAATTGCAGCCCTCGCCTTTGGTTCGTGCTGCAAACTTTCACACTCTGCAAAATGAGTCTCATTTTGTGCTTATTGCATAATATACTATTAGTGGTCTGTTATATTCATAAAAATCAACTGTCTGTTTTGTATGATCGAAATAGTAGTTTGTGCAACAAGAGTGGATATGGTATCCATATCGCACGATAAAGAAGTTTGAGCACGACGCCGTAGGCGGAATGCTTCAAATCTTTTGAATTTGCATTTGCATTTAGTTACTGAAAGTTACTTTGACAGCTTACGCACTAATTTGATTTTAAAACGAATAATTGTCTATGTACATAATACACGAACTGTGATTGGTCGGTTTCATTTCATATCCATCCTAGAATTGACATGAAATATATCCGTTCAGTTAACTGGAATTGCCTACTTATCCATTGTACAGACTGTACAGAAAACAGCAAATTTACATAAGGCAGTAGAAAAAATGCATAGCATATGTCGAATTAAGTGGTCTCGCTCTTCAGATATATTTTTTTGATTAGCTCTGAAATTGTTAGCAACGAATTGGCGTCTTCTTATAACATATATAATTATTTATTGATTCATGCTCAAACAAATAAAATCTAGTTTATATTTGGTTATAAAATATCTATTTTTTTTAATCAAATAGATATATTAAAATGAGGAAACGGTAAGCATTAAAACAATGTTCAAATCAATGTTTGAGGAAACGGTAGTAGCAGTATGCGAGAGAAAGTTAAATAACTTAAAGCCTTTGACAAAAAAAAATCGCGTCTCCGAGACAACAGATTTGTGGATGCCAAATTCTCGTGCATTCTTAGTGGATTTGCCGGCTGAGGGAGCGCTTCGTAGGCAGTATCAGGAAATCCTTTATATAAAAACCTTTTTCACAAAGCCCATCAATTTCCAGAGGGAATGAAATATCAAATTCCCTATTGACATTTCCAAATGGAAACGAACAATGCCGCCAGTAATTAGTGCGAAATTATGTCGCGCTAATGGGAAATCTATTTCACATTGTCAATATACTAATTTACGGTTTGAATTTTAATCATCAGTACTACATACGCAAGCAGTTAAACATTTTATTTAGGGCTTGATGCATTTTTATAGAGAATTGACTATTGACTAATACTAATTTGACTCCCTTCTTCTACGCCTGGACAGACTTCTTTCAGAACTGTCTGTCGTTTTTCGAATTTAGTATTTTATTCCCCATATATTTATACTAACGAATTTACAGGTATTGATTTTTTTTTAAATCGACTCTTGGTATACTTCTGCTATTGGCAATTGAAAAACCGACGTTGATTTTTATAGTCTAGGAGATAGCTACATATATGGGACCTGTGATATAACATGTTGGCATTGCTGTTATGTTTTAGCAAGTATTTTTCTCAGTATTTTAACTTATGTAAGTCAGACCTCCCCCTTGGTCGTTTTGACGTTAGCCGCCCCAGAAAATATTCAATTGTCGAACACAGTACAACACTTTCCGGCTTGGTGTTAGTTGAAGAGGGTATCTTGGCGAACAACATTCGATATATCCCAACATTTTTTCTAAGTGCAATTGGCAGCACCCCTTTGACACCCATTACCGATAAATTGGAACGTAGTATAGAGCGGGAGCTAGGTGGCTTTTTCGGCACGTCATCGTTTTATGAAATTTGAGATATTTTAATGGTTAAATGGATGATAACGGTTCATAAAATCGACTTCTGGCGGGGCACCTCCTGTCAGGTACGTCACGAACACTGTCTAGAAAGCAATGAAATTATGCCATCGTTACAAGGCTCATTTTTTTTGTGTGTACGCATTTTATGTTTAAAATGAATAAAATAAGATCGCCAGAAAGTGTGGGCCGTCAGGAGGCGAAGCCAGAAAGGTGAAAGTTGTAAAAAAACGGAGTTATATCAAGTGATCGTTACAAGCATTTTTTTAGGCGGAGCATGTTTATTTAAATGTTTTGAACGCAGAAAAATTCCCAGAAAGAAACTTCTGTCAGTAAGGCTAGCCAGAAAGAAAATGTTTCGAATTTTTGAAGAAAATTGGATTTATTTTCGCATATTTCACCTCAGAACTCTAAACCCATCGTTACAAGTTATGGCTCCTTTTTAAAACGTAAATATAAGCTCCTTTAACAATAAACTAGCCTCCCCAGAAAGTTCTAAGTGTCAACAAAAGTATTGCATGAGATGTATTGCATCACTATTACAAGGTCATTTTTATATTTAAGAAGTAATTATAAGTCACTTGAATAATAAAGTATGCATCTTAAGACCAAATTCCAGTCAAAAAAATTTCTACACGTATTTAAAAACGAAGAAATGGACGATTTTGCGCGAAATTGCAGTTACCGTCGCGTCTCGGAGGTTATAAGTCATTGTTAAAAGATTCGTCATTTTCTTGGTACCTTAATACAAGTCTCATTAACAAAAAAATATGCTCTACAGGACAAAATTACCGTCAAACAAATTTTTACACTAAGATATAAGTACCACATTTTGCTCATTTCAGTCAATTTCCAGCTTCTGTTATATCTCGGGGTTTAGATGTCACTGATAGATGTTCTGTCACTCACTTGTCATGTTGACAAAACTCCCCTTAACAAATAAATATGCTCCCCAGAACAAGGTGACCGTCAAACAATTTTTCACGGGCATATAAAAGGCACTGTATCCTTCCCATTTCACCCAAATGAATGCGATCTCCAGCTTCCGTTGTATCTCAGACTTCGGATATCATTGTTAAACATTCTGTCTCTCTTTCGTTATGTTAATAAATGTCCCTTTAACAAAAAAAATATACTCCCCAGAACGAGATATCCGTCAAACAAATTTTTACCCGCAGATAAAAGGTAATGCATCCTATTCAAATCAGCCAAATATTATTTCGAGCTTTTCTTGTATGTTAGAGTCCTGACGGATACCTCGTTCTGGTGAGCATGTCTGTCTATTAAAGGAACTTTCATCAACGTAACAAAAGAGAGACAGAACGTTTAATAATGATATCTGCAGTCTGAGATACCACTGAAGCTGGAAATTGTATTAATTTGGTTGAAATGGGAAGGATACATTGCCTCTCTTATATGTACGTGAAAATTTGCTTAACGATCACGTCATTCTGGCGAGTATTTCTGTTTGTTAAAAGAAGTTTTATCAAAGTAACAAAGAAGATACAGAATATTAATAATGATAATGATAAGAGAAGCTCGAAATAACATCAATTCGGCTGATTTGAACAGAATGCGTTACCTTTTACCTGCAGGTAAAAATTTGTTTGACGGATATCTCGTTCTGGGGAGTATATTTTTTTGTAACGAGCCTTTTAATATAACGAAAGAGAGACAGAACGTTTAACAATGATATCCGAAGTCTGAGATACTACGGAAGCTGGAGATCGCATGCATTTGGGTGAAATGGGAAGGATACAGTGCTTTTTATATGCCCGTGAAAAATTGTTTGACGGTCACCTTATTCTGGGGAGCATATTTATTTGTTAAGGAGAGTTTTGTCAACATGACAAGTGAGTGACAGAACATCTAAACCCTGTGATATAACGGAAGCTGGAAATTGATTAAAATGAGCAGGTTGCGGTCCTTATCTTAGCGTAAAAACTTGTTTGACGGTCATTTTGTTCTATAGAGCATATTTTTTTTGTTAATGAGACTTGTATTAAGGTATCAAAAAAATTACAAAACTTTTAACAATGACTTATAACCTCCGAGACGCGACGATAACTGCAATTTCGCGCAAAATCGTCCATTTCTAATTCTATTTTGCAATATAGTTTATGTTGTTACTTTTACATTATATTTATATTTATCAACGATGTAAGATAATTTAAATTTTCTTAATTACAAGATAGTTTTGTGCTGTTCCAAATTTACAGATTTTGAATTATGTTATTACTAAATGGTATGTATACAGGGTGATTCGTGAGGATAGGGTCGTATTTTACTAAAAAATAGAGAACATTGAGGTGATCTTAAATCCCCATACAGTAATGGCTAAAGCGGACCAGTTTTCGAAATATAGAGCGTTCATGTTTTTTTGAAGAATTTTCTTTTCGCCCTGCAATGCCTAGACGGAATCCAATGAAATTTTGTACTTTAGTTACAGTATTCATTCATCATCAAATGCCTGGAATCTTAATAATATATCTGGGCCGGACCTAGAATAAAAATATTTTTCATTTATCTCTAGAAAATAATACTCTCTATGTCGTTTATAAAATCTTTGATATTGAAATATTAATTTACACTTAGGAAGATACAAAATTCCATAAAAAATATTTTGACACCATTTCAATGTTTAAATAAAAAAATTAAATTGTTGAGGAATCTTTTTTTTATTGAGAAATTGAGAGAAAGAAGTCACTCCAGCTAATAGCAATATTTTTGTTTGTTTTCTATTTGCACTGCCTTTTGCTCATATCACATATACCTAATAAAATAATAAAAATATTTTGTAATGAATATGTAATTAATAAACTTATCAAAATGACAATTAATAAAAATTAACAATTTTACTACAACATAAGAAATCAGTAGTCAAATATACTAAATCCAATTAAATTTTTTGATTCACAGTCTATTTTCTAAGTGACCACCGCCAAATTCAATACTGTTCTTGGTCGATTTGATATTTGATTTATACTTTTTCTAATAATCTCTAAAGTGTTTTCAACTTCATTGCAAAAGTGCTCAGTTCTTGTAATCAGCTTCTGGTGCTTATTTCTTCTGTGTATACTTAGTTTTTAAATAGTCCTACAAAAGATAGTCAAGGGCTGTGAGATCTGGTGAGATTAGGGTCTATGCAATGGGGCCACTCCGACCAATCTACCTATTTGGATATTGTTCATTTGGATAGTTTCTGACTCCTACCGAAAAATGCAGCGTAGCCCCATCATATTGAAACCACATTCCTCTTGTGTTTACATTATTTAATTAATTTGGTAGAATATTTTGTAAAAAATCTAAATAATTCATTTCACACACCATTTAAGCGACTTTCAAAAATATGAGGACCTATGAGATTATTATTGAACATCCCATCCCGCACCACACATTTACAGATAATCTATGTTGTGAATTCTTTTGGATTATTGCCCAGGGATTTTCGAATATCATTTATACCATGACGGGTAAATTGAGATTCGTCGGTAAACAATACTCTTAACATAGTTCGTCTATGGGACAAAATCCAGTGGTAGAAAGTTAACCGAAATACTTCATCATCTGGCGTCAATCGTTGTACAATTTGTATATGATAAGGATGCATTTGTTCACTTTAATAATTATCCAAACACTGGTTTGAGGAATATTTAATTGTTGAACAATTCTTCTTGTGATAATTCTTGAGTTCCGATCAACTATATTTAAAATCAAATCTTTTTCTTGCCGAGTCTTCCTAAGAGGACGTTCTATTTTCTTGAATGAACGAACGGTTCCAGTTTCAGAAAGATGTCTAAACACTCTATAAAATGTTTTATAATCTGATACACGTCGATTCCCAAATCGACGTCTGGATTCCCTTTCAGCAGCTTTCGCATTGCCAATCGAATATCCATAGAAAAAAACCATATTTGCGTATTCTCTACTCGTATATGTAAACGGCATGATTTAGAATTATTACAAGACAATATTGTAAGCAGTAGAAGCAACAGTGGTGTCGACACTCCTTAATTACAATATAACTACATACAATATTATAACTGATTTTGACAGCCATAACTTTTAAAACAAATGTAACGATAAGAGCAGATGATTACTCTTGCAATCAAATTAAAAATTAATTAGATTAATAGAATAGTATAAGCCATATAACACGATTAAGAAAATATACTGCATTTGGCGTGGTGGTCACTTTAAAATAGGTGATTAAAAAATTACATTTACTTTAAATTATCTAATTTAAAATACAAATTGAAGTTTATCCTCATAATGGAACCACCAGCGAGTACAGTAATATGTCACTAATACCTGGAGTGACTTTTTTCTCTCAACTTCTCATTGAAGAAAAAATTGAATCCTCAATAATTTAATTTTTTAATTTAAACAATAAAATGGTGCCAAAATATTTTTTTATGGGATTTTGTATCTTTCTAGGTGTAAATATAATATTTTAATGTCAAAATTTTTATGAACAGTATAATTTTTATTCTGGGTCCGGCCCTGATATTTATTAAAAACCCAGGTCTTTGATGGTAAATGACTACTGTAGTCAAGATATAAAATTTCATTGGATTCCGTTTACGCTTTGTAGATATATGGCGAAAAGGAAATTCTTCAAAAAAATATAGAACACCTTGTATTTATGGGGAGTTAAGATCACCTCAATGTTCTCTATCTTTTGGTAAAGTACGACTCTCTCCTCATGAATCACACTGTACATCTACCTATATAATTATGAGATTTAGGAAATGTTAAAAAAATCAGAACGCTGACGATTTAGTTATATAACATCTTTCTGCTAATAATATACTATTTTGAAAACTAAACTAGCTGAAAATAATTAAGAATCGTGTACCTTTGTGTTTCATATAATTTAACGTTTCTCTAGATTGTTTCCTTCAGTATACTACATTCGAAAAATGACCTTTAAACTTAGCTGAGGCTAGAATACAATCAATCATTTCTGAGTGATTGCTAGAGCAATGCGGCATTTTCTCAGTTAGCGAGGTAGTTTTATTATTCAGTTTGTCGGAATTTCATTATTAAAATTATACAGAAACTTCTTCCTCCTTCTTATTTGAAATCAACAACAAATTATTAATAATTAAGACATACACTTAATATCTAACATTCAATGAAAGAAGTTGATAAGGTGTCTCATAACAGAGATTTCTTTTTGTTATACTTTTGTTTTGTGCGGTGGGGGGGGGGGGAAGGGGAAATCCATCATGGACACCCAGCGCCCTGGATCTATCACGCTGGGTAGTGCTGGTCTCTAACCGAGCTAAAACCACTCCGGAATAATTGCCCCCTACCTGTCTTCAGTGTTTCCTCATATCCTGGAACCGCTCTTGCTTGACATCAGAATATCAGGCCAATCTTATTGTTAAGTGTTAGAAATGATCTGCCTCCGCAGAGATGTCCTCCCTTTACTTCCCAACTTCGTTGATTAGAGGTTCAAGTTTCTTTCGTCTACTTCCTTGGTTTTCATGACTGATGTTATCATGTCTGCCAAGAGTTGCCAGTTTTTCTCTGATTCTAGCATCCTCAACACCATGTCATCTGGTGTAACTGGGCCGCCTAGCCTATCTATGGCTCGTTGCCTTTCTTCTCTCCACCTGTTACAGGGGAACACGTCTATCTCTCCACAGTACATGCATTCTCGATCTTCGATCTTCCCGATGTCGTAAATGTACTCTGCAAAGCATTCAGTTAGGGCCCGTGTAACGTAGTGCCCAACCTCCCCGTGTCCACTCTCTCTCTTTTAATATCTGGAATGAGCCTCCTCGTCCATCTTCCCTTACTCGAGATATTCCATCTTTCCTGCCACATCTGATAGAGTCTATCGTTGGCCTCCTTCCTGCTAGTTCCCTTGTATATCTCCCACCTTTCCTTTGCTAGAAGGTCGACGGGGGGATCCCTGCCACTATTAGCACTGCCTCGTAGGAGACCGTTCTCTAGGCACTGCAGACTCTCAGTGCCACACATCGCTGTACCCTAGCCAGTCTTCTTCGCGTTCTTTCCACTGCCATCGCACTTACCCATACCACCATCAGCCCATACCGGGGCTACATACAGAGAATGGAGGGCACCACGCTGCACAGCATCCTCCTCTTGCTGGCCCTCGGTCCGCTGGTATTATGCATCAGTCTGCCTATGGCCGTTGCCACTCACCCAGCTTTTTCCTCCATTTTCGTCACATGCACCCTGTATGTCAATTTTGAATCAAGCTTATGACCAGTTACTTTATCGCCTGGCTCGGGCCGATTTCCAGCTCCCCTACCCTTATTTTCACGTCAGGGAGGTTCCTCTTTCTGGTTATGACCACCAGCTCGGTTTTTCCAGGAGCAAGTTCCAGCTTCTTGTCCCTTACCCATCTCTCTATTTTTGCAATGGCCATGTTAGCCGGCTCCTCGATTTCCCTCGCCGTTCTGGCCGTGACTGTTCTTGTTAGATCGTTGGCATATCCAGTCATCTCAACGTTCTCCGGTTGGGGTAAGTATAATGCGTCATCAAACATTATATTCTACAAGGTTGGGCCCAAGATCAATCTCTGTGGAACACCACAAGTCGTCTTCCTCCACTGGGTAGTGCCCTCTAGCTCCAGCCCTAACCACCTGTTCTCAATGTAGCTCTTTACTATGATGAGCAGGTACGGGGTTATTCTCAACTTTTGTAACTTCTTAACTATCTCGCCCCAATCCGCAATGTTGAAAGCGTTTCACACATCCAGCTTTACTACTGCACAGATCTTGGCCCTCATAGCCTCCCCAGATATCTCGGTTAGGCGCCTTATCGCTCCTACCGTGGATCTCCCTTTCCTGAAACCGAACTGGATGTCCGACAACCCTCCCTTCTCTTTAATGTCTGCCTCCAGCCTCACCAGAAACAGATATTCCATTAGCTTTCCCATTGTATCGAGCAAACATACCGGCCTATTTGAGGAAGGTTAATCTGGTGACTTGTCCCTTTTCTTTATCAACACCAGTCTTGCCTTCTTCCATCTCTCGGGGATTTCCGGGGTGATTTCATCCGGTCCCGAAGCCTTTCTGTTCTTGAGTCTGCCACACGCCTCCGACATTTCCTCCTTAGTAAAACGGGGAACCTCTCCCACTCTCTCCACACGTCTCTATCTATGTCTTGGCACAACTCTTTCCATTTGTCATTTTTTGACTTCTTGATTGCGTCTTTTAATCTCTTCTTTGCCTCCCGGTTGTGTTGGGAGGCAAAGGTTGTTATACTAGCGTAATCGGATCTGGATCAATAGTATATGAAAAAAATGAACGCTTTCCTTGAAAGTTACCTGCTGAATATCCAAACTAATATTTTTCAACAACTGCGTAAGCAGAAATGGAAGATATTCATTTTTTAAATAGATTACTTTTGTTCTAAAAGGAAAACCTGTTTCCTGACAAGCTAAAGACTACAAATTTAACACTCATATAGATGCTTTCAAAATAAAGGAAAAACTCCAAAATTCTTAAACTGTTAGCCGAGGAGTAAGATATAAGAGTAAGATATAAGGGTTGAAAAGTACTTCAGGGCAAAGCCAAATTTAATGCTTTCAATGTAAAAAAATATTCGAAGTTTTAGAAAAAGTGAATTTAAATAGAAAATGAAAATGCGCTTTTTTCAAAATACAATTCGTTTTCAAGTTATTGTTTAATTTTTGAAAAGTGTAATTCTAAAGAGGTCGTAATTCTAAAACCATAAATCAAAATCATTTTCCTTAATAAAAATGCACGCCAATGACTGAAATAAGTTTTGTTTTACTCAAAAAAGGCAAAGTAAAAGTCTTTGAAATTGGATGTCTAATAACTGAGCTACGATGGTGTTACCGTGAATCGTGGGATACACAGTGTATTACGATCCTAAGAGTAAATTTCCTAAATTTCGGTAATGCTAACTTAATTGGCGAAAGGCAGGTCGAGTGTAGAATTCAGTGAATTGGCGTTTGTGAAAATTATTTCAGTGTCAGTTTTAATGGGGAACTTGCCCATTTTTTTTTTTATTTCATTAAAGTGTGTATTTATGTATAAAAACACGCCACACCGAATATCAGCTCTTAAATCGCAGTACTTACTTTGCAATAAATAATTAAAGTTAAAATCCTCGCCACTCCTCACGAAAAGCACTCTGACGTCACCGGGTGAAAACTGGTCTCGCGTGGTGTCCAACAGATGGCGTACTTTAGCCATTCACCCTAATTAATAGACTGGGCGGCGGTTAGCTTTGAGACGTCCGCATATTCAATCATAAGTCTTTTGTTTTTTATGTTAGAGAAAAAATAAAGAAAAGTGTCGGAAAGCTCAATTAATTCTCTTTACATAAGCTGTCTACAAATTTTTCGAAAAAAACAGTAATTATCGAGATATTCGAGGAAATGTAGGAAATTACACGTTTTCCTATAGAGTGTATGTAAATCTTAAAAAAATAATTTTTCTCAGAAACCTTCGTTTCGAAGGGCCGAGATTAACGGAGCGTCAAAATAGTACATGATATTAAGTGAACATCGTAAATGAGATCAATTTTAGTTAATTACCGATTAATTACGGTGACAAAATGGAGAAATTTTACTGAAAAAAAAAGTCCCAAATCGCGCCCCCTCTAATTCCTTAATTTTTGTCGGAATTCAAAAAATAAAAAAAAGTGTTTTAGAAAATTCAATTATATTTAAATTCGCTAGAGTAGTGTTTTGGCGTAGGAGCAAATATTAAAAAGTTGCCAACTGTAGAAGCTCAAAATTTGTGATTTTTTGCCTTACGTGGCCGACATTTCTGTAGTTATCTCCGAAACGAAAAAAAAAAAAATCTGGTGATAGCAAAAGATTCGTAGTGGAAAATACTCGTTATACTTTTCGCAAAAACGAAGAGTATATTGTATTTGATCGGCACGTTTGTAAAATCGTAAATATCGCTCGTAGAGAAAAAATTTTCATATAATTGTGTTAGTGAACGAATTCTGAACAACTTTCAAAATGTCCGTCTGTCCGTCCGTCCGTCACGTTTCTTGTAAGCACGATAACTTAAGAAAGAAAAGTCCGATTGTATTGCAATTTAGAAAGTAAGTTGGTGTTAGCTAGAGGAAGAACCCTATTGTTTTTGAAAAAAATCGATCAGTAAATAAAAAATTCTTTTAATTTTTGTCGCTTGTACTAAAATGGAAATCTTGCGATATATTATTTCCATAATAAATTTTTTTTTGTTTATGAAGTTTACTAATATATATTTCATAGAAGTGAAATATATACGAATGTCGAAAGATACATATAACAGACAATCAATTTTTCTAGCAATAGGTGGTGGCGCAGCGGATAAAGCTTTGCGTTGCAAGCAAGCAAATAAAATTTATTAATGTTCATATCGTTGCAATACAAAGGTTCCGTGTTCGAATCCCACAGATTGGATTTTTTTTTCATTTTTTTTTTTCATACAATTTTTTTCACAATAAAGATGGTATCACAAAATTTAGGATGTCCAAAAACTAACATTATTTACAAGAAAACTGCGAATAGTATCCTATAGAATGTGTAACAATTATATATAAAAAGCTCAGTAAATTGGCGAAGAGTACGTTTTTAGCTTGTTTGACCTTATTTTTTATTTCGAGCTAACTCCCACCGTTTTGGAGATATCTGCGAAAAATAGCAAATAACAGACACGTTCATATTTTTCGAAAAACACCATTGGGACGGTCGTGCGATGTCGCGTTAGGTTGTGTCCACTGCTAGTTGTTTCTGACAAATGAGCATGCGAAAGCAGAATCGGTGTCGTTTGATGCCGTCATCCGATGCCGTCATCCGACTTTCACCCTCTAACGTCACGTTTCAGGAGTGGGTAAAATCCGGCAGATTTTAATCGCTTATATTTCTGGAGGAATTTTTTTTTTTAATTTTTTGTTGTCTATGGGGTTTTTAATGATGTTAGTTTACGATTTTGAGTATTTTAATTCAATTTTATTTTTTGGGCAAGTTTCCTATTTTTTGAGAGTTATGAAAATGACTTAAAATTTTTGTGCAAAACGAAAGAATTAAAGTCTCGAATTCATATGTCTTTTATTTTGTTCCGATGGTAGGTAGTAATTCTGCTTCATTCCTATATTCCAAACTTCACGAGATATCAACGGAAGCTGCCTAGAATTCGAAATATCCGATGAGTAATTTCTAATTTACCAAGGAAAAAAATATTTCAGAACTTGTTCTTTGTTGTATTGTATCGGTTGCAAACTTACTATTGATCCTAAAATATAATTCCTCCCGTCTTCCTTTATGTATACAGCACACCTTTATCCTTTCACAACATGTCCAACGAGAATAAATAATTCATAAGGGTATGAAATGGGGAAATAAATATTTAATTTGAGAAAGTTTTCCCCTTGAACTTGAGCATAATGAATAAATGTAACAATTTTGAATCGTAATTAATCAGTTGCTCTTTTGCATGAACTAACTCATGTCAGATTAATTAACAGGGTAATTAAACATATTCGTTATTATTATTATACCTATATGATTTAATCAAGTAGGTATTTTATAAGTTTATTAACATTTTTAATATAGAAAAAAAATGTATAGAAATCCGTTTCATAACACACTGAACTCAAACATAGAATAAAAGTATACCGGACAACGAGATTAGTCCCGTTCCAATTTCTAGGTTGATTTTAGGAATACAATTTTGAAATTTTTGGGGCACAAAAAGCCACATTTTGCACTATGAAAAATATGACTTCCGGTCCAACCGGAAGTAGCAACAACTTTTGATTTTTAAATAGCAACCTATAATTTTTGCATATTTAGATTTCACATGAAATTCTCATTACAACGATGTATCACAACTATGTTGGCAAGACTGTGTTTTCAAAAATTTACCCACTAGGCCTTGAATCTGATGTATCACCTAATATCACTTCCACATCCAGTGGAAGTATAGTAACGACAAAAAAATTTTTAAAAATTTTTATTGTTCAAATAGACTTAGAATGTCACGAAACGTCGAGATTTTAAGTGTGAGCGAAAAAAAATTTCTGTCTGTCGGTCTGTAACTTTTTTTGTGCGCACATTTACTCTGGTACCGTTTGAGATATTGACTTGAAATTTGATACACGTATGTACTTTAACGGGATCTAGAACTAGATTATATTTTCATCTTGTTGCGTCGAAGGGTTGGGGGGTAAATTGGGGTAAATTTGGGGAAAATAGTTAAATCAAGCAGGTAAGAGTCCATAAAATTGGTATTTAGTATATACAAGAGAAGCTAAGGTCTCAAAAATAATTTTGGCATTAGCCACCCCCATTACCACCCCCACCCCATAATTAAAGGTGATGAAAAAAAATTGTGATTTAGTGTGTGTACAAGAACCAGAAACCTCAAAATGTTTTTTTCTTCATCCACCCCCACTGCCATCCCCTATCACCACCCCCACCCCGCTACCGATGTGTGGTATCGTTTTATAGGTTTTTGGGGTAGAGGATTTCAAATATTATATTATTAAAGTTTAATAAACTATTATTTCCACATACAAAATTTTTTCGTTGTGAGTGACTTGAATAAAAATCTGAATGTGGAAGTAGTGATTCCTTGGGCATCGGTTTTATTGTCGCATTTCAATAAAAGTTTATTTTGTGCCAAAATCACTATTTTGAATGAAAGCAATTTTTTGAAATAACATAAAAAGCAAATGAATTTTATTCAATTTTTTTAAATGGTATTTTTTTTACTTGCACCAACAAAGCCCAAAACATTAACCTTTTATTTGATATATAATACGTCTAGTTTCGGTACTAATTTACTTTGAAATTATTTGACTTCTGTAGATGCTATACTTACCAATTGGTATTGCTAAAAAAATACACCGAGATTAAATAAAATTTACAGAATTTACTAATAATTATTTATAAGATAGGGGAAAATAAAATGATGGAAATTGTTCAAAATGCATTCCTTCAACTTCAGTACATTTTTGAGCCCTACTGATGGTTTCCCTTACCACCCGTTCTAGCATTTGCACAGTTATTGTTGCAAAAGCTTGGCGAATGTTGATTTCCAACTCCTGGAGGTTTCTTGAAAATGATGAATAAACTCGTTCTTTGACGTACCCCCCACAGGAAAAAATCCATAGGGGTATTTGCATTTTTATTAATTTCCACGGATGCTAAGACATTCTCTGTGGCCTCGACAATAATAAACGTGTTTTGTTCGGTTTCATTTGACTGGACCCTAAATTTTTCTTCTAAAATTTTAAAATATTTTCTACGAGGGTGATGCCTTCCTGGATATCGCTCTGCATATAACCTTTCAGCTTGATATGCATTTCTTTTAGATTCCCCATAACTAAGTAACATGTCCATGTTTTCATTTTGGGTAAATACCGTCATTTTGTATTTTTTTAAAACTTTTAAGTAGTTATATTTGCAAATAAATCACAAGCAAATTAAAAAAGCACTACATAAACTTTATCAAATAATAACTTTGGCAAATGTTTGAAACGAAATGTGTTGAGGCTGAAAGCCTTAATTTTCTCTTTTTGAAATGAATGAGAGTTTGGACTGTATTTCTTTTATTTGATGATGATTTATGTATATAATTGAAGACTGATGCTTCTTTGACAAAACTGTAATGTCACAATTCATATTATCCTTATTTGACAGCTGATTACTTAGATAAAATACAAAAGTAATTTAACATACCGCCGCCCTTGAAAGGCTGGACTTTCGAAATAAAATATAATACCATAAACCAAACATACCATAAACTAAAATACTTAAAGTTTATGAAATAAGTAAAGAGAATATAAATAATTCACAATGCGACATTGTTAAATATCCTTTACGGATGAAGTTGTCTCTATTGGAAGAACACATATTTTTGCTATGGCACGCCGCACTATGTTATTCGCAGTTTTTACGCTCACCACACGCACTTTGTTGTCAGCTCCTGGATGTAATTTTATAATTCGTCCTACAGGCCAACATAATGGCGGTGTATTATCTTCCTTCAGCAACACCATTGCTCCAATCTGTAGGTCGTTGGGATGGTCTTATCTCCATTTATTTCTTTGTTGAAGGGATGATAGATATTCGTTTTTCCAGCGATTCCAAAAGTGTTGTACCATTTGTTGTAATCTTTTATAAAGGGTCAACCTGTTTGGAGCTGTTTCTTGCAAATTTATTTGTGGGATGGCAGTTAATATGTCTACTATTAGGAAGTGACTGGGAGTGAGGAAAATGAGGTCGTTGGGATCTTCCGATAATGGAGTCAAAGGTCTTGAATTTAGGACTGCCTCTATTTGAACGAATACAGTATATAGATCTTCGAAAGTGAAATGATTATTACCAATAATTCTTTTAAAATGGTATTTTGCAGATTTAACCGCTGCCTCCTAGAGGCCACCAAAATGAGGTGATCTTCCGGTATAAAATGCCATCGAATGCAATTTTGATTTAAAAAATTGGAAATACTACTTTCGCCATTAATATTCGACAAAATTTTGCTAATTTCTTTTAACTCATTGTTTGCGCCATGAAAATTTGTACCGTTATCTGACCATATATTTTTACATATGCCTCGTCTAGACGTGAATCTCTTTAAAGCATTTAGAAAGGAATTAGAAGTCATATCTCCTACTAATTCAAGATGTACCGCTTTTGTTGTGAAACAAACAAAGATGCATAGGAAACACTTTACCATTGTACGATTCCTTAGCTTACCGTCTTTGACATAGAATGGCCCAGCATAGTCAACACCACAGTTAGAAAATGGTCTTTCAGGTTGAAGACGACATTCAGGTAAGTTTCCCATTATCTGACTTACACTTAATGGTTTGACCTTAAAACAAGTAATGCATTCGCGCAACACTCTCTTTACTATAGAACGACCCTTTAACGGCCAAAATCTATTTCGTATGGAAGCCAATGTGGCTTGTGTCTCTGCCTGTAAATGTCTATGATGCTCATAATTTATTAATAATTTCGTAAATGGATGATTGTTAGGTAATACAATGGGATGTTTTTGGTCGTCAGCAATACTTGATTTTAACAATCTTCCGCCTACCCGAATTAAACCTTTTTCATCTAGGAAAGGATTTAAAGATATAAGTTTGCTGCTTTGCGTGACAGTATTTGATTTTTTCAACAATTGTATGTCATGTTCAAATTCTTGTGACTGAATTAATTTAATGAGGGTAACCATAGATTCATTTAATTCGTCTATTGTTAAGTTACCTTGTAAGCTTGCGCAGCTTATGTGTAGTTAGGTTCTTCTTGAATCTAATACAATAAGTTACTACACGATGTAACTTAGTTAAAGATGAATATTTGGAAAAAAGGGTCTCGTTAAAGATATTTGTGCAAGATAAAGTAGTTATTTTAAGTTCTGATAGTTCTCTTTCAGCTAATTGATATTTTTTAGGCCAAAGCTCTGAATTTTGCAGCAACCACGTTGGACCTAACCACCACTGTGATAGATTTAAAATTTTCTCTGGATTAACTCCACGTGAAATTATGTCCGCCGGGTTGTCGCTTGAGCTAACATGACGCCATTCAATATTAAAACTAAGTCGTTGAATTTCGGCTACTCTATTGGCTACAAACGTTTTCCAATTTGTCGGTTCAGAATTTAACCAAGAAAGAACTATTGTGGAATCAGTCCAATGAACTATATTGCTCACATTTATATTTAATGCTTCTAGTACTTTACTTGATAATTGCGCTAAGAGTAACGCTCCACAAAGTTCCAGTCTGGGAAGGGTAACGCTTTTGAGTGGTGCTACTCATGATTTCGCGCATAATAAACGAATTTGAGAATCACCACGTGAATTGGTACTTTTAATATATATAGCCGTGCCATAAGCTATAGTTGAAGAGTCACAGAAACCATGTAACTCGATTTCTGTCCAATTTGTTATTACAACTTGTCTTGGTATTCTTATAGTAGATATCGAAGGTATTTGTTTACAAAATTGCGCCCACTCCGTGAATATATTACTGGGTACCGATTCGTCCCAATCGAGTTTTAGTCGCCATAATTGTTTTAACATGATTTTAACTTTAATTATCACAGGACCCAATAACCCGAGAGGATCGAAAATCTGCGATATTGTTGACAAAATTGCCCTTTTGGTTACTCGTTGATTTGAATATTTGATATTAATAGAAAATTGTAGACTATCGAGTGAAGAATTCCATAGAAGTCCTAGCATTTTTGTACACGTGTCATCCGTAATGTAATATTCTGAAAGATTTTCTTGATTGTCGTCAGAATTACTCAATACGTTTTTGTCATTAGAAAGCCATTTGCGTAGTGGAAAACCCTCACTTCGAAGTATATCACTGATTTCATATTTGAGCTGAATTAATTCTTCTATTGTGTCCGAACCCGTGATTAAGTCGTCCACGTAAAAGTCTTTTAAAATTACTTGACACGCCTTTGGAAATTTATCGCGATTTTCAAAAGCTGTCTGTTGCAAGCTTCGAACGGCCAAAAATGCAGCTGATGCTGTACCATAACTAACTGTATTTAAGTTATAATGATCTAAAGATAATGTGTGATGTGTGCGCCAAACGATTCTTTGTAAATTACGTTGATGATCTGCAACTTCCACCTGTCGGTACATCTTCTCAATGTCCGCGGTAACTACATAAGTATGTTTTCTGAAACGTAGTATTATAGAGAAGAGATCGTCCTGAATTGTAGGACCAACCATCAAAATATCATTCAGAGATATACCTGAATCGCTCTTGGCGGACGCGTCAAATACAACCCTGAGTTTGGTAGTAATACTATCTTCTCGTATAACACCATGATGTGGAAAATAAAACATAGAATTATCAGGAATGCTAATGTTATCGATACTGATTTTAGACATGTGCCCTAATTGTATATATTCCTTCATGAATTCGATATACCTATCCCTTAATTGCGGATTAGACATAAGCTTTCTTTCAAGTGATAAAAGTCGTTTTATAGCGCGTTCTTGAGAATTTCCAAGCTCTGGAGCATCTTTACGGATCGGCAATGTGACCATAAATCGTCCAGATTCTAAACGTTTTGTGGTTTCAACAAAACATTTTTCACATGCGAGTTCTTCCGTTGTAAATTTGCTACTTCTAGGGACACTCCTCGATTTTCCAAAACTTTTCTAACTGATTTTGAATATATTCTTCAACTGATAAGTTGCATGAAATATTTTTTGAAGCTTGATTTGGTTGCGAATTGATAGGTCCAGATATAACCCAACCTAAATGAGATTTTTGCAGAACAGGGTTACCTTTTCCAAGTCGTATCTGTCCGAGACAAAGTATGTTGAAAAATATTTCTGCCCCGAGCAAAATGTCAATTTGTCCAGAACTATTGAAAGTAGGATCAGCTAAAGTTAAATTTTCTGGAATGTTAAGATTGGCTGAATTGAAACCTATCATAGGAATGTTATCTGTTATTTTTTCTAGCACAAGAAAAGTGAGATTCGTAGAGTATGCATTATAACATGATTTTATGCAAGTTTCAGTTTTTTCCGAAATCTTGATTGGTGCCTGATTTATGCGGGTTATAGGCCAATTTATTTTATTAATTGTGAGCCCCAAGTTTTTAGAAAGTTGTCTCGTGATAAAATTTGACTGAGACCCCGAATCTAATAAGGCTCGGCATTTTATTAAATCGCCTTTCTTATTTTGAATATAAATTAAAGCGGTTGATAATAAAATATGTGGTATTTGCTTAAGAGAACAATGCGTTGTGATCGTTGAATCTAATTGTGATTCATTGGTTGATTGTGATACATGCGATTGTACTAAATTGGAAGATGAAGTTTGTTGTGATGAATTTGCTTGAGTTGATTGTGAAAATGGCAATTGAGATTGTAAAGTCGTTTCGTTTGCTTTAGGCAATTCTTTGTTTATGTGTAGCAAAGTATTATGTCTTTCGTTGTATTCTTTGCAAGACATAGATTTGCAATCTAAATTAGAATGACCCCATCGCAAACAGTTTGTGCATAATTTCAATTTTTTAGCTTCGGCGAGTCTAGATTTTACGGGCAACTTTAGGAAATTCTGGCAACTATAAATAAAGTGCGTTCCCTTACAAAAATTGCAACGTTTCCAGAATTCATCTGTTGACAAATGCGTGAAAGATCTGGCGTCTGCGCCTTTCCTAAAATATTGTTTATTTGGTGGAAACGATTTATTATCAGAACTGGCGAGACTCAAGGTTTCTAATAATTGACACCGATTATTCAAAAATGTTACAAATTCTTTCATTTTGGGTAAATCCTTAGTCGTTATTGATTTTTCCCATTCGCGCTTTGAGACGTTATCTAATTTTCTCGATATAATATTAATTAATAAAGCATCCCACTGCTCAGTAGGTAAACCTAAGTTTTTAAGCGCTCTTGTATGTTTGTGAAATTCGTCAACTAGACTTCTTAAATGTTTATGCGACTCTTTTGTTAAAACTGGCAAGTCAATTAGAATATTAATATG
Organism: Rutpela maculata; assembly: GCA_936432065.2. Lineage (NCBI taxonomy): Eukaryota > Metazoa > Arthropoda > Insecta > Coleoptera > Cerambycidae > Rutpela > Rutpela maculata. Next base: position 86,120,923 of record OW386289.2, on the reverse strand, counting down.
TGTGTTTACAATTACTCTTTTATTATCAAAGCGTTCATGTAAAAGCTCCCATGCTAATTTATAGTTTGAATCCGAAACCTCGATTGACTGAGTAATCGCTGCACCTTTTAAGCTCGAGTTTAAATATAAAAATTTTTGAATATTGCTTAAAGATGAGTCTTTGTTTACTAAAGCCTCGAATGCATCATGAAATTGTTGCCATTGTTCATACTGACCACTAAAAGTAGGTAATTCTAATGTCGTTAATTTTACTGGCCTGCTTCGAAAACTATCTGTGTCTTGTGACTTTACTGGCGTGTTTTCGATAATTAAACGTTTTGCCTTTGCGACAATGTCAAAAAACTTGCTTTCGAAAGATTCACGTTCGTTTATTTGAGATTCACTTTCATCAAGTATCTCAATGTCTGATTGAATAGTGTTAAATTCACTTAAAAGGGTTTCAATTTTGTCTAAACGGGACGTTAATTCGATAATGCATTTTTTGTTGTCATTAAAATTAGCTACGAAAGTAGTAAATCTGGTTAGCTGTGCTTTAATTTGTCCGCGTTTCATGACAAGACCTCTTAATTTTGCTTGAATTTCTTCCATTTTGAAAGAGTATTTGGCAATATATTCAAACAAAAAATATAATGTACGTGAAGTGAATCTGAATTAAATGTATTTGTAGTTTGAAGGCTTAAATATAGTTAAATTTACTTAAAATGCGATAAAATATCAAGCAAATGATAAAACAATTTTAGAAAATTCAAATTAAATAGGTACAAAAACCGATTACTGTATTTGAACAAATGTAATGTGGGAAAGAACTTGCGTAGGAACTGCTTAACCTGGTTGACTGCTCCGTCGCCTCAGATGTCCAAGACGTCGTGGTACCAAGCCGTGTTCTCCGCAGGCTAGTTACAACTTTGGCTGCGTACAACTCTACTGACGCTGCGTCTGCCGTGTAGAAATGAAAAAGTACTTGCCAAATTGTGTTGGATGCTATCCACGCTCGAAGGAACCATATGTTGAGGCTGAAAGCCTTAATTTTCTCTTTTTGAAATGAATGAGAGTTTGGACTGTATTTCTTTTATTTGATGATGATTTATGTATATAATTGAAGACTGATGCTTCTTTGACAAAACTGTAATGTCACAATTCATATTATCCTTATTTGACAGCTGATTACTTAGATAAAATACAAAAGTAATTTAACAAAATGTCATTTTGTCATGGCACGCTTGTAAAATTTAATACATACATTAGTACATACAATTTCATTAAATAACTGGGGAATAGCATCTACAGAAATCCAATAGTTTCAGTGTAAATTAGCATCGAAACTAGACGTATTATACATCAAATAAAAGGTTAATGTTTTGGGCTTTGTTGGTGCAAGTAAAAGAATATGGTTACCATTTGAAAAAATTGAATAAAATCCATTTGCTTTTTATGTTTTTTCAAAAAATTGTTTTTCAATTCAAAAGAGTGATTTTGGCACGAAATAAACTTTTATTGAAATGCGACAATAGAAATTAAGGTGATACATCAGATTCAAGGCCCACTGGATAATTTTTTTGAGAACACAGTCTTGCAGTCGCCAACTTAGCTTTTTCACTTTTTCGAGTTTATGACGTTTGGAAAAAAATTACCTAGTTGTGATACATCGTTGTAACGAGAATTTCATGTGGAATTTAAATATGCAAAAATATATATTGGTTGCTATTTAAAAATCAAAACTTGTTGCTGCTAATAAGTGCAAAATGTGACTTTTTATGACACAAATGATATGCCAAAATTTCAAAATTGTATTCCTAAAATCAACATAGAAATTGTAACGGGACTAATCTCGTTGTCACCCGGTATGTGAGTGATATTACAATTAGAAAACACTGACCTTTATCTGTTACATGTTCTACTAGTAGTTTTGTCAACTCTTCTCTTCTGCATGCATCTGCAAGTCCAACAATGAGCAACTGTCTTCGTTAAAGCTGTCAGCTTCTTGCAAAAGGTTTGTTCTGCTTATTTAGGTCGATATTATTGACATTTTATTTTAAAAACGCAATCAAATGTGTAAATTTGCTGATATCCACATTTCTTTTCATTGATACAACCCTCCGCAACATCGAATAATACACCCAGAGAGAAGACGGTTTCTGAGTCTTTGATAATTGCTCAAAATACGTTAATTTACATCTTTTTCTGCACGCCATGTCTCATACTGGCCATACGTCAATTCATATTTAACTCTTGATTCGTCAGGTAGTAGAGATGAAACAACTTTTATAGCGACCTCTTCCATATCTGGGGTCCTATTCTCCAGCTTAGGAGAAGTGAATTGGGGTATTTTTTCTCTTTTTATTTCATTATGTTTTCTATTTCTTTCTCTTTATTTTCTCCCGAAATGACCATTCTCTCGACTGGAGAATAGAGGTCCTGATGGAATATCTGAATCGGGCATGACTTTATTTGTACTCCTATCCATGATAACTTGCGTGCCGAACGTGATTTTTTTTATGGATTTAATGAATTAATGATTGTAGATAAAGTTTTGTACGGTACAGGTGGGATAAACATTATTACCCCACTTGTATTGTGCATAACTATTATTATCGAACATGTCAAACAAATCAAGAGAAAAGTAACGCATTTTAATTTTCTTTTTTTCGTTGTATAAAAAGCCATGATATAAAATACGTATCCTTGAGATCGTGTTATTTAATTTCGAAAAAAGCTTTTCCACCCTGTGTTTAATTGTTTAATTATAACTTGTTTACCCTCCCTATTCGAGCATGCATTTTCTAATATTAGGTTTGGAATTCGCTTCCGTTGGTTCTTCCGTATTAATATATGAACAGTAATTATGCGTTAGCTAATGAACGAATTTGTTTATTCAGCTGAGTTTTTACCGTCAAAAAATGTTAACTGTAAATACGGGTTTCTATTTATCAAAACAGAAAAGTATGAAAAGCAATCAACTGAATTTGCGTCCTCTCATTTCGATTTCATTTGTAAAGATGATATCATTTGTTTTAGGTATTCAATAAACGCAATATGGAGTCAGAAATTTTAATTAAATTAAATACACAGTGATTTAATTTTAGCCTAGATTAATTCTGGATCTGAAATAGATCGATTTTGAGAAAAAAACGTCGAAATAGTATCCTTGGAGCTCCCTGTCCAGCTTTGTCCTTTGTATCAAACACCGCAGCCTTAACAATCTCTCCTTAATATAACTATTAACTCTTGATTTTTCCTTCCAAAGTAGTTGGAATTTCGACCTAGCTAAACCTCTGCAGTGACATAGCACCTGGGTTGAGGTTTACTTCTCATCCTGACAGAATCTGTATCATGTGCCCTCTCCCCTCTCATATGTCTATTAAACCGACTATACTCAGTTAGTAGTCATATTGATCATTTATATTTTTAAATATAAACTAAAGTTTTATATATAGCGTGTTTGGTAAAGCATACCGACCGTAAACAGGAAGGTACAGGGGGCAATTTGGCATCTATATGCTCAAACATACCTATACGAAATGGCATTTTTCGGTTTTGTTTTACATGCCGATTTTGTGCCTTTTTAAAAATCTCATTTATGTTATTATTGCTCACTAAGCTTAACTTTTAATATTCTGAATTTCTTTTCTTAATCATAAATAAATGAACTTCCAAAGGAAAAATAATTTAAAAATTTCCATTGGTTAGAAAAAAAAATAATACATGTATAGGAAAAAATGTCGAATATCAAAGACTTGTAAATTTAAAAAAAAATCTAGATGTTACAATTATTTTAGAAACTTCTCTATTTTATTTTTTTTTTGTATTATCATACATATTATCAAGTTTTATCAGTTACTAAAAAAGACAAAAGAATATCAATCGGCAATGATTTTTCAATTAATCGATAACTAAATATGTGGTGTTTTTCAACAGGAACAAGGGCTGTCTTTTAAAAAACTGAATTTAAAAGATTACAAAATCAAATTTGTTTTTTAGTTCGAAATGGGATCCATTATTTCCCTCTTATTTCAAACCGTAGTCGTCCTTACTGCTATTTCTGTTCATAATTGTAGGGCAGCTTGCTCCATCTTTGCTGTAAGTTGAGCACGGCGTTGAATTTTCTCACTATATACAAATTACTTCATTCTAACTCCACACAAAAAAGTGGTATTAAGTCTGGGGACTAGGTTCACTGGGCTCAATTCGTCGATCGGCATATGCTCGAACTAAAAATTGACTGCTGTCACGGGGTAGCGAACAGGGCATCTACCAAATTTAACGCGACTGGACTTTTACATATGTGGTGAGATGAAAGAACTTGTCCACAGTGAGGAAATTGAAAGCTGTGCTCAACTGATAGCCTTATTTGTTTTAAAGAACTGTATATATTTAATTTGCTATTAGACGATAAATTATTTCCGATTAATACTTTTTAGTCTTTTTTTAGTAACTGACAATACTTGGTTGTATGTACGATAATACCAATAAAAAATAATAAAACAGAGAAGTTTTCAAAATAATTGTAACATCTAAACAAATTTAACTATTTTTATAAGACTTTGAATTTCGGCACCTCAAATGATCATTACAATTTTTTCCTATGAATATATTTTTTTCTAATCAATAGAAACTTTTAAACTATTTTTTTTAAGTTTATTTATTTCAGATAAAGAAAAAAATATTTAAGAATATCAAAAAATGCACTTATAGTCTGGGTGTCAAATAAGGATTTTTACCCCAACTTGGAAGTAGGGTATAGTAAAGGTTTTTTGGCTGTTTTTGGTTCTTCAAAGGGTCAACATTACGATTCCGATTGATGCCACTTTGGCACCTTTGGGCATTTTGAGATATTCAAGATGGTGACTGGCTTAGAGTGAAAAAACAGGTTTTTCCAAATATTTCATTATATGGGTGTGTGGCACGTCGTTTTATATGATTTTTAGGTCTGTGAATTAGTATTTAAGATTAAAAATCGTGTAGGAAGTAATCTTTAAGTGTTGCTAACTTACTTTATTAAGTGATTCGAAGAATAAATTAATTTTTGAAGCAAAAAAAATAGGCAATTTGAATTTTTTTTGGCAAGGCGATCGGATGTAATTCCATCGTATCCTCATCAGCCTGCCACCCGTATTGAGTGGCATCTATATTTGGTCAAGAGAAATCCACTACAGACAACCACAAAAATGTTTGGAAATGTGCGCTTTTTACGTTTTCTTGAAAACATTCAGTAGTTGGTGGAAGAGCAGAGAATTGCGGTGCTTTTAGTTGGGCTTGTCCAACTTGTTTAGCCCATAGAGAAGTTCTAACATCAGTTATTTTACTAGCATTGTTTACTCCATAACACAAAACTACAAAAATTGTACATTCTTGAAAAACATCCTCAATATTGCTGTTTAATCTACCCAAATGGAAGTAATAACTTTTTAGTTCTTTACGGAAGAAAGTTTAATGTTAAATTATTAAATAATCGACACCAATTTTATATTTTGATGGGGCAACACAGAAGGAATTGCCCCTAAGTCATTTTAGACCTCATATTTGTGTTCTAGAACCTGAAAAACATAGAAAACGATGTATCATATGCCAACATTTGGTAAATTAAAATTTTTAAAAAATTACACCTTAGATAAGTCGCCATATTGAATATCTCAAAATGCCCAAGAGTGCCAGAGTGGCATCAACCGGATTCTTAAACTAGACCTAATAAAGTGCCGATAACCGTAAAAAAACCTTTACTATACCTTACTTCCACCTTTTTTGATTGGCACCCAGACTATTAGTGCGTAATAATTACATAAATAATGAAAAATAGAAAGTTTTAAAAAGTACAACAAAATCGGTATTATAAAAAAGCCGTATCATTTTTTGTAGAGTTTGATCATATAAACGCCAAATAAACTCCTTAAGCTTTAGGAAATGTCCGCAATGCTTATTTACTTATTAATCCAGTCAAATGGTACACAAAAAGGGCTCGAAGTGGAAAGTTCTGGTGTAATTGTTTCTAGTGGTTTATTTTATGTTCTTTGGGGTGCTGAACACGAACCTGAAGACGTCCAACAAAAATTTTCCCAGAAAATATGAGAAATCATTTAAAAAAAGCACTAAAAATCATGTTTTCTTTAGTGGTTTTCAGCTTATAACTTGCAAACCAAGCTATTAACGCAGTCCTGTAGTAAAATAAAGAGGAGAAAATTACCTACAATTTATGTCTCTAACGTTTTTCTGTACGTCGTATGGTCACGAAATCAGTAATTTTTGGAAAATATCAACAAAAAAAAATTGCAATTTTCCCTTCAGGTGAATTATTTCATCTGCAGTTCCTTTACTTTCAACGTGTTTACCTGGCAAACCATAGAAAAAGCCCTTCTTTGTGTCCTTTGTGACCTCGAACTCCCCCCCTTTACTAAATCACAGGGGAGGGGGGTCTTCATGCCTAGACGCCTAACGATCCTCAGTTCATCACAATTGCTAAACAATTTGATGAAGAACTTAAAGAGTTCTTAAAATCGAACTGTGCCCCTATCCGTTGCCTCTTTTTGACGACTATGCAATGAGAAAAGGAACCAAGTCTGCTTTGTACAAAACATTCACACCAACTGAACAGGCAAATCTCCAAGGGTGTGTGTACGTCATAGATGGAGGATACCTGCTGCACAGAGTCGTGCGGACCAGGAGTCAATCATTTTCATCAATTTGTGAAAGTTATGTTTCATTTATTAAGTCCAAGTACAAGGACAGTGCTGTAATCGTCTTCGATCGTTACCCTTAAGTAGGTACTAAATATGCTGAGCGAGCAAGAATATCACGCAAACATATGTCATGTTCGACGAAACAATGATCCCGACAGTGCCACAAGAGAAATTCCTAGGTAATATGAAAAACAAAAACCGTCTCATCTCAATGTTGAAGGGCAACTTTGCAGCAGCTGGCATTCACACAAAGCAGGCACAAAGTGATGCGGATACACTTATTGTAACCACAGCAATGGATCCCGCACAACAGCATAACTCTGTAGTTATATTGGGTGAAGATGTAGATTTGCTGGTGATCATGATTGATCATTGTCGGGGTGTACATTCAAATGTATACTTTCTGAAGCCGGGCAAAAGGACAGTTTACTTTTTTCTCCTGACTGCCGACCAGACCAATCCATCAGTGACAACATATTGTTTTTGCATGCCATGGGAGGATGTGACAGAACTTCAGTCTTGTTCAAGGTAGGACAGATGAGGTTTCTCCAAACAGTCAAGAAAAACCCTGCTCTAACCAAGACCATTGAAATTTTTAATACTGGCCTTATCTTTTTCACTGCATTGTACAAATTGACTGACAAGGAAGGCATGTCCTTGAATAAATTGAGGTATAAATGCTACCTTAGGTCTGCATACAGAACAACAGCCCATTTGGGGTCCCTACCTCCTACCGAGGCTGCAGCACAGCAACATTAGTTGAGAGTATACTTTCAATTATAACAATGGCTTGGAAATGAAAAAGATCCTGAGCAATGGGGTTGGAAGAAAACCAAAGGTGGTCTGCAGCCAGTACCAACGCTACAGCCACCAGCACCAGAAGCAGTTTTAAAACTTATTTTTTGCAAATGCATGAAGACCTGTCAGACCAACTGTGGATGCAAAAAAACAGGCCCCAACTCTCCCAATATGTGCCTGAACTCCGAGAACAGCTGCAATAACATTCCCGTTGCAGAAATTGAAGAAGAAGCAGAGGATGACCCGAGTTCCCTGAATTACTTGGAGGTCACTATGCATAAATAACTCTATCTCACCTTTATTTCTTCACTCACTATTTATTTGTGTGTTCAAAATATGTTTTTTAATAAGTACTACTTTCATATCTGTTCAATAAATTGTACAAGTATTTTGAATTAAGTCACTGATTATTTGTTTTAGGCATAGAAGAACTGGAAGGCTGCCCTGAAGAAATTATGGAACCCGTGTCTAAGAGGGCTCGTATTAATACTTAAATACATATAAATTGTACAGAAATTCGCCTCTTTTATTAGCATATAGAATAATGTTTACTACATGAAATAAAAAATATATATTAATTAATACTATTACTGATTTTCTCGATATTTCAACACTCTTTTGCGTGGAAATCATACGACGTACAAAAAAATGTTAAAGACATAAATTGTAGGTAATTTTCTCCTCTTTATTTTACTACAGAACCACTTTTTGCGTAAATAGTTTTCTTTGCAAGTTAAAAGTTGAAAACCACTAAAAAACATTATTTTTAGTGGTTTTTGATGATTTCTCATATTTGCGGGGGAAATTTTCGTTGGACGACTCCAGATTCGTGTTCAGCACACCAAAAAAACATAAAAGAGACCACTAAAAACAATTACACCAGAACGTTCCACTTCAAACTACCATTTAATTGGACTATATGTTTGCAATGAGAGCTTAAACTTGAATTTAACACACATATGTTGAAATTAAAACTACAACAGCAAAAAAAGATTTATTATAATGTCGGCCTCATTGGTTATAAATTTGAAAACAAAATAACAAAACGAATTAATCAGTTTGAAGATTTAAACGGATATTATATTAGATCCTGTTTTAATGGAAAACTGTCAGGCGGTTTATGTATGTAAATTTACCGATGAAACGAATAACGTTTTTATAAATGAATTTATAGATAAAAACAACTTATCTAAATAATACGATATTTGGATAACAAAGGATTTAGGTTTTTTTTTACAATCAAAGGATTTAGGTATCTAAAACTGACTTTCATGTACAGAAATTGAACCAATTTCAAAAACAAGGTCACTAAAAATTATAAAATACTTCAAATAATTAAAGTCAATGTTTGACTAGTGTGATGTCGTTTATGGCCCGTGTCTAGATCTAAACACCTTCTCACAAATATTATAACAAATTGAAGATTCACGTATCACATCTATTTTCGATCATATTTCCAAATATGTCAATAATGAATGGTTAACATAATATGTAAAAAGTAGGTAATTTTTTAATTTATGTTACGTGCATAGTATGAAACATTTACATTTGTTTAACGCCAATAGTAACATTATTCTAATCATGAATACTAGCCAAAAGTATATGATTTTTAAAAAGGTCTATTTACATATTTCCTACACAACATAAGTGAGCCCTTATCCATTAAATTAATAATAAAACGGAAACAATAATGCAAAATGATTAAAAAGTAGACGCCTAGAAACAAAAGTTACCATGCACTTGAATGAAAATGAAATGCAATAAATTTTCTGTGTTAAAGTTTCCTTATAGGACTTTCCTATTACAAGTAACCCTCCGACCATAAATTTTCTTTATATAGTTGACCTTGTTTTCTTTATATAGTTGACCTTTTTGCTTCCTTCACTGCAAAATTACTCCTGAAAAACAGCCGCAACTAGCTTAATTGCAATTAGAGCCAATATAATGGTGTGCCAAACTAACTTAAATTTCTGCTGAAATTAGCTTTTTGCAGCACTAAACCAAAGGCACAGGCTAATGAAATCGCATCATCAAGAATAAGTAGTTGCCGCCTTGCAATGAATTTGACTAATATTTAGTGATTGGTAAATTTTGTTTTATACAGGGTGTGTAATGACATGTAATGACGTGCGAATATTTCAGGGTGTGTTTTCTTCATTTTATGAAGAAAAGTTCATATGAACATATGTCCGCAACGGCTTAAGTTTTTTGCTACAGGATTTTTTGTTACAGGGTTATTTTTTAGAAAGTACTTTATATATTATTTTCAATTTTGGCATGTGCTAATAAGATATAAAACCACATATTTTAGTTAGGAAAGTTATTTTATCGCCCATCAGTGGCGTTCCTGCAAACATGTCCTCTGATATTTTCTACCAAAAAAGTAGTACGCGATTGACATTTTTCCATGTGGATATTTTTCCTGATTAGCCTGGTCAGTTCTACATGAAAACAGTCTCTTGTGTTTTTCCTGTCTCTTGATTAAAACAATTAAATTCAGATTGCTTCATTTAACAGTATTGACTAATCACAGGTCAACATTTGATCTAAGCGGGAACACCGCACGCAGTATAAGCTACAGGGGGTTTTTGGGGTCGCTGATTACGATGAGAGGGTCAGTTAACCGCCATCACGTCAGGTTCAAGGTCATTTGAAGGTCAAGTGCAGAAAAACCCATGTAAAAAATCTGAAAAAAATCATGCATATGTTTTTGAGGTCAGGGAATCCGAATCCGAGGTCGGCTAAGCTCTTTGAGGTCAAGGTCACGGTCATTTGTAGGTTCACAGGACAACATTTGATCTAAGCGGGAACACCGCACGCAGTATAGGCTACAAGGGGTTTTTGGGGTCGCTGATTACGATGGGAGGGTCAGTTAACCGCCATCACGTCAGGTTCAAGGTCATTTGAAGGTCAAGTGCAGAAAAACCCATGGAAAAAATCTGAAAAAAATTATGCATATGTTTTTGAGATCAGGCAATCCGAATCCGAGGTCGGCTAAGCTCTGTGAGGTCAAGGTCAAGGTCATTTGTAGGTTCACAGGACAACATTTGATCTAAGCGGTAACACCGAACGCAGTATAGGCTACAAGGGGTTTTTGGGGTCGCTGATTACGATGAGAGGGTCAGTTAACCGCCATCACGTCAGGTTCAAGGTCATTTGAAGGTCAAGTGCAGAAAAACCCATGGAAAAAATCTGAAAAAATCATGCATATGTTTTTGAGGTCAGGGAATCCGAATCCGAGGTCGGCTAAGCTCTGTGGGAAAAAAACGTTTTAACGGATAACGTTTTTTAGTTGTCATTCTTGATGTTTTTTTTATACACACTTTTACTTCTTGCCCGTGTCTATATATTTTTATGTATATGCAACTGTTTAACGAGCTGATATATGATTCATACTTATTTTACGCACTTTCGTTCGAAACATCGAGCTCACTCACGCACATATCACAGATGAGTAACCAAAGTAAACCAAACTAAACCAAATTAACCAAACAAAAGATTACATGAAAATGTATGTGTGGTTGCACCCAGGTCACCTCCACGAGGTGACGGTGGGCAACGGAGTTGTCTCACTATCCGGCGAAGTCCCTGGGTAGCGGCTTTCATGCCGTCATGGCAACCTCACAGAAAAATATTACAAGACATGGCTTAGGAAACCCAGAATCGGCGGCTGGTCAGGATGGGAAAGCGGGTCCGCAGGCGTCGTCATCATGCGACCGTAGCTCTACATCGGTGAGAAATTTGGCCGATGTAGAGTCAAATGCTACAAGCCAATGTCCTTGCAAAAACAATCCGGACATCTTCTGTGTTGTTTGCGGACAGTATACGGCGGAAAGTAAAGCCAGATGTGCGTGAGTGAGCTCGATGTTTCGAGCGAAAGTGCGTAAAATAAGTATGAATCATATATCAGGTCGTTAAACAGTTGCATATACATAAAAATATATAGACACGGACAAGAAGTAAAGGTGTGTATACAAAAAAACATCAAGAATGACAACTAAAAAACGTTATCCGTTAAAACGTTTTTTTCGCACTTGAGCTATAAACACCTTCACCATGACCTAATGGAGCTCAGCTGACCTCAGATTGGGATTCTCTGACCTCAAAAACATACGTATGAATTTTTTCAGATTTTTCGAACCGTAAATGCCGACAACACCTCAAGTGGCCTTGGAATAACCTACAAATGACCTTGACCTTGACCTCACAGAGCTTAGCCGACCTCGGATTCGGATTCCCTGAGCTCAGAAATATATATGCATGACTTTTTTCAGATTTTTTCCATGTGTTTTTCTGCACTTGACCTTCAAATGACCTTGAACCTGACGTGATGGCGGTTAACTGACCCTCTCATTGTAATCAGCGACTCCAAAAACCTCTTGTAGCATATACTGCGTGCGGTGTTCCCGCTTAGATCAAATGTTGACCTGTGAATTTTTGAACACATAAATCTAGTTGTCCTGGAATAAATGACGTTTTTACAAACATCATTTTCAAAACAATGTTTGTTGACATAAAGTTGTTGGTGTCCAAAACCATCTCATCGTATTATTTCGAATTTTAGTGTTTCATTGAATTTAATTTATTTTAGCTGTTTTTATTCGAATATCTCAGTAAATATGTCGAATTATACGAAGGCGGAAATGGCGTCAACACATTATGTATACATGTGGTCTCGCAGATGGTAATGCAGCAAAAGCCAGAAGTATGTATCAGAAAAGATATCCTAATTGTGCCTCCTCGGATAGCCGATACTTTTCGACTATTTATCGTCGTCTTTGTGAAACTGGTAGCTTCCAAAAAGATACTTTAGAACCCCCGAAATTGAGGAAGCGGTGCTGCAGGAAATTGACGAATAACCTGAGACGAGTACGAGGAAGATTACTAGAGCACTGAATATTTGTAATAACAAATATTCACAATTTGATAAAATTGTCCAATTTTGGTCGATTTTTTTGTTGTTTGCGTACCATATTCCAAGAGTACAGGCATTTCTTTCTAGGAATTTTCCACAGTGTGTGAACTTCTGTCAGTGGTGCCTTCAGAACGTTATAGACCAGGCGGACACGTCAAAAACGCCTCGTCATCGAGTTTCGAGTTGAATTGTTTATGTAGAGTTGTTTCATCCTCAGTACTTTTACGAGGCAATTGTCCACGGTATTTTCTGTCGGGTTATGCGTGGCAGTAAAGTTCCGGTAGTTTTTGGAACTGTACCATTACATGATCGAGTTTCGATTTTTTTCTTTTATTAATTTGTAGATCTCAATGAGTATAAATGGAATAAATTGGTCGGCTACATGATATACTGTAGGATAGCGTTGGGAGACCAAAAAAAGGGGATAGATTATGAAAAGACTTTTACGTGATCGAGTTTCGGGCTGAATTTTACACCAAATTAAGGCTAAAACTACGTACATTTTTAATATTTTTGTCGTCCACCTTTAAACTTGTCAGTTTTTTTAGGCCGATTTACGTCTTCAGTAATTATACTACATATTAAATGTTTTCAACAATAATTATTAAAAGTTTTTATTTAACTTGCAATGTTTGTATGTTTGTTTGTCTAGGTCAATTCCTGCAAGCTGAATTTCGACTAGTTCTAATTAAGCTAGAGCTTTGAAATTTGGCACACGTGTATAAGTCCGGTGACAATGCAAAAAGGTATAGCCATTATCGGTTTAAATCCAATATGGCGGATATACCAAGATGGCGGATTGCCTTTCTCTTCACAACCCCCTTGATATGGGTATCAAATGAAATGGCTTGACGAGTAAAATACGATAAACTATGTGACGTCATTCTAAATTCAATATGGCGGACGTTCCAAGATGGCGGATTGCCTTTCTCTTCATAATCCCCTTGATATGTGTATCAAATGAAGGGGCTTGACAAGTAAAATACGATGAACTATGTGATGTCATTCTAAATTCAATATTTTAAAAAACTGTACTAAAAAGTAAAAATATATATTTTTTAAATTCATACACCTGGAAACCAAAAGCTTTGGGGGCGGTCAGTTGAGCAAAGTAACTATACAATAGCGCTATATGACCGTCCCCAAAGCTTTTGGTTTCCAGGTGTATGAATTTTAAAAAAAATATTTTTACTTTTTAGTCCAGTTTTTTCAAATAAAATAGTCTAGGTGCCCGCGTACATAAATGCAATTTATACATATCCTCGTATAACTTCTTGTACGGCATAATTGCACCTAGTCTATCACTTTTTTCCTCTGCGAAAATTTTCGTAAACGCGGAGTTCCTCCTCGGCATGAAAAAGACGGACTGGAAAATCGGCAAATATATTTTGTCGGACAATTTGAGAATTATATATTCTATATATTTCTACAAACTGTCCGACAAAAATTTTGGAACGTTAAGGATGTCTACCACCCTAAACATAACATAACATAACTTTAAAACATTTATTGATAACCAGCTGATTTTTTGAAGATTACTTAATAAAAATATGTAGAATCCAATTTTCGAATTGTCGGACAAAATATATTTGTCGATTTTCCAGTCCGACGTGTGGAAATCGTCTTTTCATGCAGAGGAGGAACGCCACGTTTAGGAAAATTCTCGCCGAGGAAAAAGTGATAGACTAGGCGAAATTATACCGTACAAGAAGTTATACGAAGCTATGTATAAATTGAATTTATGTACGCGGGCACCTAGACTAAAACCTTTTTAAACATATTTTTTTTAATAATTTTATTCTAATGTAGTTGTAGATTAAATGAAATAAAATGGTTAATTCAAGAAATTGGGGCGCTACAGGTTCAATCAGGTTATTTGAGTTATTAACTGTTTATTAATAATGATTTTGATTTATATTATAAAATTTTAATTATTATTGATATTATATTACATAAATATAAATTTACAAATAATTATAATATTTATATATTAATTATAATGGATCATCGTCTGATGAATAACAACATTCAACAATGTCTCCTGGATCTGATAGTTCAGATTCTTCTCTCGATTTATCTGGTATGATTATATCTGCAGTGTCAGAGGTGTGGGATCACCTTCATACCAATTTATTTGATATCCAAATTCAGGACTTAAGGACCAGCCACAATCTTCTGGATTAAATTGTAGGCAGTCAAATTCAGTCGTTGCCAGCCACATTGAATTTATACATATGGCTCTTAAAATTTGTTTTTCATGGTGGTATACTTTCTGAATCAAAAGTTTGAGTTCTCTTGAAAAGTGGTCCTTCAATTGTCGGGCAACTGTATTTTTTATTAAACAGTAGTACTCTACCAGCATTTACATCGTTACTTTTTATTCCGTACATTTCGTTGATAAACTTCTGGATTTTCGATATTTTTTCATGATTGTTTAGATCATCAGGAGTACGTAGTTCTGAAAAAACCTTCTGGTATTCTTTGCTACGTTTTAATATTTTAAATGGTTTTATTTTGCCTCTTCCTTTGAAGGTAGGATTATAATCGCATCCAGTATATTCGTGTAAGAAGGTATTTTCAAAATTACGTACTCTGGATGATTTAAACAAACATAAAAAAATGTCGAAAATCCAGAAGTTTACCAACAAAATGTACGGAATAAAGAGTAACGATGTAAATGCTGGTAGAGTACTACTGTTTAATAAAAAATAGAGTTGCCAGACAATTGAAGGATCACTTTTCAAGAGAACTCAAACTTTTGATTCAGAAAGTATACCGCCATATATATAAATTCAATGTGACTGGCAGCTACTAGGGATTGCATTACCGGTTAACCGGTTAACCGGTTAACCGGTTATTAGGACAAAAAACACATGACGATAATTACCGGTTATTTTAATTTTTTACCGGTTATTTCGGTAAATTCTGAACTTACGATATGTCACTTATTCAACGTTTCTATTTATGTCACTGACTAGTATTCACTAAAGACAGAGTGATTGTTCCAACACCGAGCACTTTTAACAATAAATAAATAATATTATAAAAAGTAAACTCCAAACACCAAGCCCAAAGAAATACAAGAGAGACATTGACAATATCTTACGACAGAAAATTGAATATTTCACTGCCGCAAATATCTTGGAATACATTTAGAATTATGTTATTACCAATTCTTATTAACTTATTGACCCACCGATTGAAGAAGGGAATCTTCAGCTGCGGTATTCTATGCACAAATATCAGACGACTAACAGATATAGCTTTGAAAAACTAACCCTTTTAACAGGCTATTTTAAAAAAATATATTGTATTTTTAGATTAGATATTCAGTAAATGCCATATTTGAGTTTATGTTTATAATTTTTGTTATTTAAGTGGATATTTTTGTTATTTACAGAATAATTATTTATTTATATTTGTTTCATTTATATTTTTTCCTTTTGATAAATTAACTCCTATATAAAAAAGTCTGTTTGACAGTCACATTTTTGTCGCTTTGACAGCGATAAAAAAGATGCATATTTTTTAATCACCGATAAAAATGCCTGTTCCTCAAAAGCAGAGTACATATAGTAGTTGCACGTCACTTTGAAATCTGTACTGTGAGCTATAATTTTTAAGTATTGTGGAAACTATACCGTACAATACGAGTCGTTTTGGGAAAATTATAATTATTTTTAATAAATTATTGTTGTTGTTCGTTATCATATTCTGTCGTTAATTTATCTTGCCAAAAAACATTCGAGCTTTTCTTTTATGGATAAAGGACCCCGCACACCATATAGGGGGATTTCTGCCTCCAGTCAAATTTAATCTAACCCACGTAAAAATGTTCTCTTGAACCCCCTGAACAAATGTTCAAATGCGGTCAGGTCCGAAAAGGTCTTCGTTTCGAGATATGGAGCCCTAAAGATCGTTCCAAATACGTTTTAAAATTGAAAAAATTAAATTAAAGTTGGCTTTGATTTTATGGAAATTCAGAACTGCATAATTAATTCTTAAATAACACCATATTTCTTACTCATGTTAATGACACCGTGGATCTTCAAAGGCTTCGCTGCAGTTTTTTCAATTCAAGAATAAAGTTGTGATACTTTTTTTTTAAATAAAAAACTTCTGTTAAGTTCTGTGACTCAAAATCTTATGATGAATTATTGTTCTCCGAGCTTCCTAGGATTGGAATTGTTCTTTTTTATCTGAACTTTCAGAGCGTACCATGTTTTTTATTTTAAATGCCCATTAAATGGGCAATTTAATCAGGTCCATTGATTTTTATTTGAACTATGATTATGGAATTTTCTGTGGTAATCTTACCTAAACAATTTCGATCAGTAATTCGTGTCCACGTACTCAAAAAATGCCGATATTTTTTAATAAATAACACACTCGTTCTTGGATAGTAGGAAATTCAATGAATCAAGACAATATTGTTTTACTATTGATTTCTATGGAAACAGCAATAGAATTTAGTCATTAAGACAAGGTAACTTTAGGCGATTTTGGATTTGGAACGATCTTTAGGGCTCCATCTCGAAAACGAAAATCTTTTCGGACTTGGCTGCATTTGAACATTTGTTCAGGGGGTCCAAAAGAACATTTTTACGTGGGTTAGATTAAATTTGACTGGAGGCAGAAATCCCCCTATATGGTGTGCGGGGGGGGTCCTTTCTTTTTAACTCAAAATTTTGCCAATCAGTAATTTTGCTCGAAAAATTGACATTTGACAAAATCGCTCGACCTCCGGTCTCGCGATTTTTTCATGTCAGTTTTTCTTATAAAATCACTGATTTGGCAAAATTATTTCGTTACAAAGAGAAATTTATCCGATAAAAAAAAGCTCTTGTCATCTTACTGTTGATAAAAAAATCTTTTGTTTGTTCATTATATTAAATATACGTATAAAAAAATGTTTTTTGGTAAATTTAGATCATTTTGTACATGGAAAAAGACAATTTCCATTTTCGCCACCCTAATCATCCATTCTAAAAATTACCGGTAAATACCGGTTAACCGGTTATTTACATTTTTATTTACCGATTTACCGGTTATTAAAACTTCCGATAAATTGCAATCCCTAGCAGCTACCGAATTTGACTTCCTACAATTTAGTCCAGAAGATTGTGGCTGGTCCTTAAGTCCCGAATTTGGATATCAAATAAATTGGTATGAAGGTGATCCCACACCTCTGAACACTGCAGATAAAATCATACCAGAGTAATCGCCAGAAGAATCTGAACTATCAGATCCAGGAGACATTGTTGAATGTTGTTTTTCATCAGACGATGATCCATTATAATTAATATAATTAATATAAATATTTGTAAGTTTATATTTATGTAACATAATATCAATATTAATTAAAACTTTATAATATAAATCATTATCATTATTAATAAACAGTTAATAATTCAAATAACCTGATTGAGCCTGTAGCATCCCAATTTTTTAACATTCCTTGAATAAACCATTTTATTCCATTTAATCTACAACTACATTAGAATAAAAATAACACTCATTATTGTCGAAAATATTTAATATGTAGTATAATTACTGAAGACTTATAAATATAAAAAGAAACTTCATGTTTCATAATAATTATTGGTGAGGAAAGACATACTTTTTTTAAAGAGAAATTCAATCGGCCTGAAAAAACTGACAGGTTTGAAGGTGGACGACAAAAATATTAAAAATGTACGTAGTTTTAGCTTTAATTTGTGTAATATTCAGCCTGAAACTCGATCACGTAAAAGCCCTTTCATAATCTTTTTTTGGTCGGCCAGCGCTATCCTACAATATATCATGTAGCCGACCAATTTATTCCATTTATACTCACTGAGATCTACAAACCAATAAAAGAAAAAATCGAAACTCAATCATGTAATAGTGCAGTTCAAAAACCACCGGAACTCTACTGCCACGCATAACCCGACAGGAAATGCCGTGGACGACAATTGCCTCGTAAAAGTACTAAGGATGAAACAACTCTACATAAACAATTCAAATCGAAACTCGATGACGAGGCGTTTTTGACGTGGTCGCTCGTTCTATTACACTAAACACGTAGTTTAAGTCACAAATTATGTTCACAAGCGAAGCAGATTTTTCTAGGAGTGCTTCTCAAAATTTCCATAACAGTCATGTGTGGGCAGACGAAAATCCTCCATGCCATAACCGAAACCCGTTTCCAAGAGCAATTTTCGATTAATGTATGGGTAGAAATTATGGGTAATAACCTCAACGGTAGATACCACAGCAAAGCCTTAGGCTCCAGTGCCCTGGATATCCCATGAACCATGAACTAGTCATGCACTCATTTATTTATTAATTATTCACTATAAGGGCCAGTAAGACTTAAGTACATTTGTATTTAGAATTTTGGATAGTAATAAATGGTATAGAGGAAGCTCGCGAAGAGGTCTGATAACTCCTCGGTAATTTGTGTACTCTCTTATATTTCTTTATTTTTCTGTATCATTTCCATAATTTGTTGCTTCTAGAAGAATTCAATAATTCTGCCTAGTTGGTGCATACTAATTGCTCTTAATTGTGTATCGCTGTCAACGTGGTGACTTTTCACGTACATTACATTTTTGAACATTATCTTTGTATGCGAAGAGAGTATGTTCAATAATGTAATCATAAGTCCTTCGAGGTATCGGTCATTTCTGGTGTACTCCAGGGCTCTGTCGTAGACCTACTATTAATTTTTATCTTTATTAACGATACTGTTGACTCGATCGATATACCATGCTTGTTGCATGCTGATGATCTAAAACTATACTGGTAAACCTTTGGCTTTGGATTTAGTGGTTTGTCTACTATGTATAGAGTGTAGAGCTCGTTGATGACCCCAAAATAACTTAAATAACCTTCTAGGATGGTACATCAGTAATACTCTGTCACTAAGTGCCGCTAAGTGCAAAATTATCTCTTACCATAGGAAATAAAATGCTTCTGATTTCTCTTATCATCCGAATGAAACGATTATTGAACGTCCACTAAACTATAAGTTACCATTTTCAAAGTATATTGAAAACATTGTATCAGCATTCTCAAAGAACACTGGTTTTGTTATTAGGAATTCATAAGTAAGGCTTTATAGTACGTCAAGTATTATGTATGTTAATTAACGCGTTTATAAAATTTAAATTAAAATATGCAAGCTTAATTTGGTATCCAGGTTATTTGAAATATAATGACTCCATTAAAAATTTCCCTTTTGTATAATGGTTAGTACATATCCTTCAATTGGTATATCACATAATGTACTCCTCAATAGATTCTCAGTGCTCAGTTTAAGAGATCGCAGAAATCTTATCAAACCTAAAAAGTTTTAGTAAACCGACAATCGCAGATAGATTTGTGAGAACCTTCTACTTTCCAACACCTCAACTCATTTTTTTAGATACCTTCCACTGTACATTATGTGTATGTGTAATAAATAATTATAACAAACGGCAGGATAAACCAGATATGTTTAATTTTTCCCTAAAGGACATTAAGAACCTATTAAACTGTATGGTACAAATTTATAATTCATAATATATGAAATAGCGTATAGTGTCTTCTGGGCGTGTATATCTCAATGGAGGTATATTTATTCTAAACAATTTTATGCTTATACTTATCTTAATCATTAATATGTTTACTCTCTGGCGTTTTAACAATTCTTCATAAATGTGTTCAGTTTTGCTTATTTTCCTGTCTGAATTAGATTTAATTACTAACAATTATGTATCAGTAAATGTCCCTTTAATTGGCAAAAGTTATTGAATGGTGTTTCCTAAATAAATAAATAAATCAGGATTCATAATACTGACCAGAGATAATGCAAACACTAAATGATTCCGAACATGCAAAGAAAAACGTAAAGATTTCTAAGAAATCTTTCTACACATTATATGGTTTTGTAATTTACTTAAACAAATAATCCAACTTCAAGCCCCATGATCACTTTGATGCGCATATACATATGACTGACTTTTAGGATTCAATTCAACTTTGTGATTGATTTTTATCAACGCTCTCTTGAATGCCGGATTTAATTTTAACCGATATCCAAATGACTGATTAAAAATAAAAAGCGGAATCCCAAAGAACATTTATCAAACGAAATTGACAATAATATGCTTATTCGAGCATGATTCCCGGAAGATCCGCAATTTATAGGAAACTCATTGGTAAAACTATCTTTTTCTTTTCAGCATGAAACTGGGAATGTGGTCAGGGGACCGAGAAACCCTCCGCAGGGATGGGCTAGTCCTCTTTAGTAAACTCATTCGTACGAAAAACGTAGACAACTTACAGGAACAGACGCAGCCAAGACCCGACGATCGGAAATTGAAGCTAACGGTATGTATCTAGAATATAGAAAAAAAAACAATTTAGTTTGGATTCTTTCTTACTGATGTAAACCCATTAACCTACATTCAAAGTGCTGTGTATACACATGACTGCTATAATTCAGTTAGAATAAAAATATTCGGGGTAATCGGGAACGGCCACAAATTTTAAGATACAGGGTGATCCCTTTGAAATAGGAGCATCTCTGTAATATTCGTTTTTTCCAACCGATTCGGATTTTAAATATAGTGCATTAAAAAGTCTACTTGCACACAACGAGCCTGGAGAAGTAAGCATGGGATGGCAGCCCCGATGGAAAATGAGGGCGACATTCTTTTTGTAGGACGGCTTCACTAAAAGGTGCATTCCTGTAAGAGGCCCGCACGCTAGATTTTGAGATATACGCAAAATAAAAACTTTGAAAAACATTTCTTTTCTCTCTAATGGCTTAATGTATTTTGACCGGTTTTATATATGTTATAGACCCATTAAATATATGGTATAATATAATAATAAATTTAATAAAAAAAGAAAATTAAAAATATAATTTAAAATATTAATTTTTCTAATTTTCAAAAAGTTAACTTTTTGCTTATATGACCTAGCACACTAACGAAATTTTTATCATGAAACCTCTTAGTTATGTACTAAAACATATTTTTTTCAATATTTTTGTAAGGGTGGAAGGGTGGTAAAATAGGGAAGGTATTTTTTTATGTTTTTTTTTTTTATTATGCAACACTTAATAGTTGTATCTCAATTCAATGTGTGTTAAGAGAGACTTCCGGTTCCACCTATTTTGGTTTTTAAATCGAACACCCTGTAGATTTTTGCATTTTTGGAATTTAGAGGTCATTCTGTACTAATGTACTTTATTAATTTGGTGATTCTTTCCGCTATTTCTAATTTTTCGCAGCCAATTTTAATTTTCAATCTAGTGTACCGTGATCCACCAGAAATTTGTTTTAAATTTCATAAGTAATTGATGAAAAATATATACTGAATTTTTTTATTGTTAATTTATCACAGAGAAAGTTGATAAAATCATTTTTTCAAAGTTACTTTAAAATTTTCAAATGAAAGTAATATCGTTTTCATTCTACAGCTAAATGTAATTTTTCAAAACGAATCTAACGATGTATCACAACACTTTCTTGTGTTTTAATTTTTAGTTGATCACGGAACATATTAGAATTAAAATTGGCCGGAAAACTTCAAAATTGAGGAAAAAGTCTTCCCTTGTATTCCAAAAGTACAAAAATGTACAGGGAGTTTCCTTTAAAAATCAATAGCAGGATAGTAGGGTGAAACCGGAACCAGGAAACTTGACAGATGGATAAAAAAATGTCATTTTGGGAACATGTGACACATGCCCAGTTTCATCTCGATCCATTTAAAAATAAAGACATGGCATCCGGAAAGTGATCCCTTTGACTCCCGATAGAATACGTGCCTGATGCAAATAGATGCGAAGTGTCCCAATGGGCGCAGAGCCTTGAGATGTTGCTCACATTTAACATTTAGCCGTTATTATTTATTTTTTATCTTATGAACGTTACGTGTCCAAAATTCCACGTCCTGCGGAGCAATTAAGTTATATACTTAAGGTACTTGTATACTGATCAGAGCGAATCTAGCGGTAAATTTAACAAATAAAACATGAGAGAGATAGAGTAAAAGGATTTGGCAACACTGTACTAAATACGATTTTCATAACTACTTCATATACTTTACTAGTGAAATATTTTTATCGAACTCCTCTATACGTTTCCTAAAATATGTATGGAATAAATACCAGACTGCAACCAACAGCTATTCTCCGGACTAATGCCCCGCCGAGCGCTGAATTACGAATTACAAGCCTGGCCGCGTTAAGTGCAATAACTGTGTATTACCACAAAACGCTAAAGTTTCGATTTTAATAGACACCAGCCGAAAGACTTATTCCTACTTAAAGGAGCTCTCGTGCCAGCCACCCCATACCACTTGCAGACTGCAGTTTCGAGCTATTGGCTCTCGTCAGTGCAAGGTAGGTCTGAGATGGCTGGAACGAGGCATTTGTTCACTCTTGGTACATGACGAGATTTATAAAACCACGACATGCAACAAAAATGGTAGGCTCCATCTAGCGACTAATGTCCATTACAATCGAAACAGCAGTAGCCCTGACGTGGGCATTGTTAGTAGGTATGCTTTTAGAGGGCAGAATATTTACTAGGAAATATTTTTGTCGAACTCGTCTATACGTTTCCTTAAATATATAACGAATAATTCGTAATTCAGCGCTCGGTGGGGCATTAGTCCGGAGAATAGCTGTTGGTTGCAGTCTGGTTTTTATTATATTAGGGTGTGCAAATCGATTTTTTTTTTGTTTTTTTTTTTTAATTTTAAAATGGATGCCAATAGTGACAAACGAAAAGCCTTGAAAAAAATCCAAATTCAAAATCATCCAAAATCAAGAACACCAAAAAATTTTACGATTTAATGTGCGCATCAAGAGTTGTTTTGCGCGCGGAAACTGCATGCCAGTGAATTTCTGCTAGATTCTTTTTCACGGCTTTTCGTTTGGCACTATTGGCATCCAGTTTAAAAGAAAAAGAAATACAAAAAAATCGATTTGCACGCCCTTCTGCACGCCACGACTGCCTAAAATTTGCGTTTCTGGCATATTCATGGTAATTTCATTCATATATATGATTGGCATACATTTTAAAAACGTTACACCTGACTGGTCATGTACCGCCAGTCTAATATACCTAGAGTAGGGTATAATGATTTCTAGGAATAACAATCATGTGTCGAGAAATCTGCAAATCCTGGATAGCATGCTTTCTGGTGGTTTCTGCCCGTTCGAGGGATGAGGAGGGGTTGGAGCTAAAAATGAATGTTTTTCCCGTGATCAGCGACCCCGAGAACGGGGGATACGCGTTTGAACCGAACCATTTGAAAAAAAAATGATTTTCCACCCCGGAGGGATTAATCAACCCCCTAGGCCTGCTGTTTGGATTCCACTTACTCTATAACCCCCTTCCATGTTATTTCAAATATAACTCGTCGATAAATCACTCCCCAGACCCGTTTATATATGAAGAAAACAACGGGATCCATAAAAGGGGTGGTTTTTGGCCGTTTCAGGGGGTTGTGGCGCTCAAAAGCTTCTCCCACCACTTCCATCGTGTTCAGCACCCTCGAAAACGGGGGGGGGGAGGTAATCTCGTCTTTGCGCGAAATATTTACACTATTTTTGCCTTCGTTACATAGACTAACAATTTTGTGGGGAGATTAAAACATATATTGACATAAAAATATTTTTCATGTACCTATTTACAACATTGCATGAAGAAACTGCTAGAATGGAATTCTTAAGTGGTAACACAACAAATGATGTATTAGTAGATACCTATATATCCATGACCATGTGCCTTAAACATTCGTCTATGTATCACGCTGTTAAGCGTACTTTTTTACAAAACAAAATAATATACGGACATTACTACCCCAGGCGATGTGTTATTAAAATGAAGGATATAACTAATGGTAGGGTGATTTTGTGAAGAGGGGATTGTCACAAAATATAAATATTTATGTTGAATTAATTGTATAAAATTTATGAAGCTACATTTAAATTTTATTACCTACTATTGAATACAAACCGAGCGAATTATACCACCGCAAAGTTTTAATGCTATAATAACAGTTGCCTCGGAACGCTACTGTTTTATGCTCATGCTTCTGTTCAGATACTTATTAAAATCAATAATGTTTAGAAGTCAGTTTTTTTAGTATTATACCAAAAGATCAATGAGAACGAGTAGAAGTTGCAGTCAGTCGTGGCCGACTGCGAATACCTATTTGATTCATGTTTTTCACGGACTTAGCTTCACTTTTAAATGGTGCCACTGAGATTAAGTACACAGTCTATATATATTTTGTTATTGTTTTTGAAATGGGTATTCGAAGTCAGCAACGGCTGACTGCAACTTCTATTCGCTTCGTAATAGACTACCATGTTATTCTGTATATTCTACTGTACAATTTTTATGTTAGAAGTCAGCAAATTTTATTCGTATTGTTAGTAATAGTCTTATTAAAAATGCCTCAATGACATTTTATGGTAAAATTGTGACGTGATACCAATTCATTCATCAAGGGCGCCAGTCGCGTTCTCCCCTTGTTCTTCCACTCCCAGGCGGGTTTGAAATAAGATACAACTCGATAGAACAAGTAATAGGACAAGGCTGCACTACCTTAGATTATTAACGACGCTCTCTCTTTCGATTATAATTGATTTTTCTCTTTGACGGAATTTTATTCTGACGGGATTTTACTTATTTACCTACTAATAATGGATTTTACGCCTAAAAATTTCTGATTTTTTTTTTAATAAAAAAAATACCTATCTAGCTTCGGTAAAGTGAGCAGAATATTGGTAAATTTTACCATACAAATGAGAGCGTACGCTAACAAAAACATTCACATACACGTGTTTCGACGAGACTTCTTCTAAAGCTGAGAATTAACTGAAAAATATCCTAGCAAATACCCCCCCCCCCCCGTAAGTCACATTGACGAGACATAGATAACAAAACACGTATATGTAAATGTTTTAAAGTTTGTTGTAACGCTATTTTGGTAACTGCTTTTGTTTTATTTATTTTTGATTTCATTGAACAGAATAGATTGAATTAAAAAATTACATTATTGTGACAGTTGTACTGTAGATAATGTGAATATTGTCTTTCTCTATAATAGAGAGATATATGTCTATAATTATCTGTGACAATATTCTTGTGAAAGTTAAATAACTACTAGTATTTTCTTGTAATATATTTACTTATTCTGTTTTATAAACTTTTACGACATAAGGAATTTGCATTTGCATTTAATTATGAACATTTCATTAAAATATGTTTAATTAAAAAGTTATAAAAGAATCAGTTTCTATCAATAACATACAGTTACCATGACAACCAAACATTTTCAAATAATTGCTAATTCTAAAAACCACTAAATAAGAAATAAAAACAATTTAATTTATTTAATAACAGTAAGGTTAGATATTTATTGTAAATAAAGTTCAAAATGTATACAAACAAACATAGTAGAGAGCCCACCTAGTTGATAATGTACGTCATGGTACCTCTGCCTACCAAATATGGCAAGCACGGTCACCACTCTTAATGGGAGGTATCTCAACCACATACAATCGACTGGTACGAGAAAATTTAAATTTCTTAGAATATTATGTTTTGGCTATTTGACTTGGTACTGATGGCAACAATGTATTCACTTAAATTTTGGTCCGCATGTGGCTAGCTTAAATGTCCCTAAGTGTAATTTTATTATTCACGAGA
The DNA here is from genome assembly GCA_936432065.2 of Rutpela maculata. NCBI lineage: Eukaryota > Metazoa > Arthropoda > Insecta > Coleoptera > Cerambycidae > Rutpela > Rutpela maculata. The sequence continues at coordinate 86,094,839 of OW386289.2, read as the reverse complement.
ACTAGGCAATCGATAATTACTTTTTACAGCTAGATATAAGTTGTATGAGGCTTTCCTCTCATCTCACGAAAATGTACTAAGGGCATACAACTCAATAGGGGTAGAGTACCAAGGGGTCGTTTTTGAGCTACCCCCATGTAAATATCCATATAAGAATTTCCATGTGCTAAGGGACTTTTCTATTACCTTCTCCAAAATTCCAAAATTCAAAATGCTCCTTGTAGCATGGGCTATCCGAAACTCCCGTCCCATGGTCAACCAGGTGGATGGACTTAATTTAGTTTTATGGTAAAAACCGGCTTTGGCAATTTTGATTTTGTTTTAAAATTCATTTTGGAGTTTATGCGTATTTTGCACTTTCCTCCATTTGGTACTTTCTATGTTGTCTATCGGTTTTATAACTCATATAATTTTCTGAGACTTTAGTTAAATGTTCTTTTGTGAATGTAAGTAAAGTGGCAAGTGGAAGTTCGTCACACTTTCAACTTTTTTACTTTTAGTGCCATACGAAACTTGGTATGAATTTCAAATTCCATATGAACCCCGATTTACCCATGGCTTAAGCAGGGTTTTTAAAAACTTAGATATGGTAGTTGTTAATTTATCAGGAAATATGTTGCAGCAACTTTTAGACAACCCAGAGGATAAAATTGCGTCAAACGAAAGATCCGAAATTTACAAGATTAGTTGAAAGAATTGTAATTTGAATAATGTTGGGCAAACAAAACGTCCAATTTTAAATAAATTTAAGGATCATATGGCTCACCTCAAAAGTGGAAAAATTGAAAAATCTAGTGTTACCAACATGCCTTTAATAACAATCATAGAATAGAAGGGCCTATTCCAAATAGTTCGCTTTGTTGGTTATCAGGCCACGATCCGAGGCAGAGTTTAGGTAGGGAAGGCAGAATTGGTTGAGTGCGTTTAACCACGACATTATTTTAGTATAAATAAAATAACTTTTTTATTTATACTTTGGTTTTAATCGTCTCCAGATGATGCCAACATGGTTGGCGAAACACGCGTCGAGAAACAGTATTCAAGTGTTTTGGTGTTTGTGGAAAATGCTTCAAAGATAGCTTTACACCGAAGATTCCACCAGGAAAATAATATTTTACTGTATTGGCAAACGTAAATAATGTTATTTGTCTACGACTGTTAAAACAACTGCACTTTTTTCATTATTTTTCAGTATTTTTCAGTATTTTTCAGTATTTTTCAGTATTTTTCAGTATTTTTCAGTATTTTTCAGTATTTTTCAGTATATTGTTTTATTAGGAGTAAAGGTGATATACTTTTGTGACGAGTCTGTAGGATCGCCGGACGAACGAAGTGAGTCCGGCAATTAGAGACGAGTCACAACGAGTGGCTTTTACTCCGAATAGAACATGCTATTTTTTCTTCAAACGTCGATTAGCTATAAAAAAAATAAGGACAAAAAATCTCGAATTTCACCACCAAGAACGTATTGTGTTAATAACGCATGACCGGCGAATTTAACAAAATACGCGTTGTTATGGATATATTGTACACGTTGCTCGATTTGACAAGTATTACTTTAAATTGTATTGCGAGCGTCCTCACGATGTGTAAGTATTTTAATAAATATTCTTTTGATCTTATTTTTTTAAACTGAACTTATTCTAGATTAGAATAACTCAACTTATTCTAGATTAGAATAACTCAACTTATTCTAGATTAGAATAACTGAACTTATTCTAGATTACAATATTACTGAACATAAAATAAGTTGTAACAAATCCACTAGGGGGTGTTACAATATGGCCTCCTTGTCATTTCTTGTGCACAGATTTCTATAGCTCTGACTTCTGCTTGGAACACCGTTGCGGAACTGGTTCAGACTAATATCTGTCCCTGGTTGGTCCCCCGTAACGCCTGCTCCAGTGGTTTTTGACGTTTTTAATCCGTCAGTATACCACATGGTATCATGTGGATGTCTTCGCAGTTGCCTTGTTCTTTCCTCTTCCCTGCCGGATTTGTATAATGTATATCCTGAAGATCTTTGTGGTGTTGTGGCTTGTGTTGATTCTATCTGACTGCATATCTAGTAGTCGATTTTTTCCTATTTGTTGGAATATTTTGGTATGGTATCCTGTTTTTGGATGGTTCCATGTCCGTTTGTTTTCAGCCTGTACACTGCTAGCAGTGCCTCACACGCCACAACTAAATGTAGTGGAGGTAGGCGGAAGTAGTGCTTCCATGGCTGCGGTAGGCGTTGTTGACATTGCTCCCGTTGTGCCTAGATAGGCCAGTATTTGTAAATTTTTTAGTTTTCTCATTGCCTCCACTTTTCCGGCTTTATGCCACCAGATCAGGGAGGCATAGGTTATTATTGGTACAGCCAGTGAATTATTCTTGGTTGTAGTCCCCAGTTTTTGGCTACCATTCTTCTGCTGGTCCATAAGGCCCGTGTAGCTTTGGTAGTCACTCTATCTAGATGTTCATTGAAGTTTAATTTGGTGTCTAGAATCAGTTCCAAATATTTTACTTCACTGCTTACCTGCAGATCATTTCCCCGGAAAGATAATAATCTTTCCAATTTGAGTTTCCTCCTTCTCATGAAGGTGACCACAGTGGTCTTCCCTGGACTCACGGAAGGGCCTTCCTGGGTACACCATCAGTGTATCATAACGAGGGTCGCTGTATCTTTTCCGATGCATCGCCTGCATAACCTTGAGCATATATTCCCTGCTGTTCCAGCCAGATAAGAGCTCATCCGCAACCATGCACCATAGGAGAGGACATAAAACTCCCCCCCCTTGAGAATGTCCTCTGATCACGGATACCTCCTCTGCTGTGGGTCCTAGTGCGGGCTAACTTTTTCTAGTTCTGAGTGCTGAGTCGATACATCTTGTTCTTGCACCTATTCACTGCATCACTTAGTGAGGCAAATGAGGTATTGTCGAGGGCATCCTCTATGTACAAGAAAGTTCCTATGGCAGTTTCTTTACATTTAAGTGAATATTGAAATTTATTTATATAGATATGGAAATTAGAAATCGTAGAAAAAATATTGTATTGTATTGTATTGTTTTTTCACCCACGGCATTGCCTCATCCACCTGTGGCTCATACCTCAAACTTAAAATCATGAAAAAGTACCACTTTATGCACTTGTTGCATAATAGTAATTTACGCAACAGGTGCATAAAGTGGTCCCTTTTACGTGAATGGGAAGTTGACGTACGAGCCGTAGGAGAATGCGGCAACCCATGAGTGAAAAAAGTCACTTTATGCATGAGCTTCATACAATATTTTTTCCACAATTTTTATATTTAGACAAATTAATTTCAAAATTAGTTTAAACGTCAAAACAAACATTCATAATTTGACGTTTCTAAAGCGAAGATCGTGAAACAACTTGATTTCAATGCGCTCATATGGATTCAGCTATACATAAGAGTGAAATAATGTTACTTTTTTTAATGCATTTTACTTTTTTTCACCATTACAATAAACATAGGTATGTTTTTCGCATTTTAACTGATAATATGCTATTTTACTAAATTCAAAATCGTTTAATAAAGTGGCACTTTACCACATAAAAATGTCACTTTAAGTCAGTGTTAATAAAAACAGTCTGACAGAAAATGGATTTTAAAGGAAGTAACCTCGAACGGCATATAAAATGTCTTCAGCACAATTTTTTAAATTGTTTTCAGTAGCAAGACTCATTTTACTTCCACGTCCAGTGGAAGTATAGTAACGACAAAAAAATTTTTAAAAATTTTTATTGTCCAAATAGGCTTAAAATGTCATGAAACGTCGAGATTTTAACTTTGAGCGAAAAAAAATTTCTGTCTGTCTGTCGGTCTGTCTGTCAGTCTGTCGGTCTGTCGGTCTGTCTGTAACTTTTTTTTGTGCGCACGTGTACTCTGGAACCGTTTAAGATATTGACTTGAAATTTGGTACACATATGTACTTTAACGAGATCTAGAACTAGATTATATTTTCATCTTGTTCCGTCGAAGGATTAGGGGGTAAATTGGGGTAAATTTGGGGTAAATAGGTCAATCAAGCAGGTAAGAGTCCATAAAATTGGTATTTAGTATATACAAGAGAAGCTAAGGTCTCAAAAAAATTTTTGGCATTAGCCACCCCCATTACCACCCCCACCCCCTTATTAAAGGGAATGAAAAAAAAAGTGATTTTGCGAGTGATTTTGTGTATGTACAGGAACCTGAAACCTCAAAATATTTTTTTACTTCATCCACCCCCCACTATCACCCCCACCCCACTACCAATGTGGGGTATCGTTTTATGGGTTTTTGGGGTAGAGGATTTCAAATATTATATTATTAAAGTTCCATAAACAATTATTTTCATATACAAAGTTTTTTCATTGTGAGTGACTTGGATAGAGAATCTGGATGTGGAAGTAGTGATTCCTTGGGCAGCGGTTTTTATAATTCATATAAAACTTATAATCAATTCGACTCACAAAAATTATACTTAACTGTTATTATATAAATAAACAAAGCCGTGTCAGTTACTAGGTTACGGAAGTCCTACACAAGTACCTACTATGAAATTTTTTAAATTTCAAACCTTGTAATCTGTTTGGGGGTTGTACAAATGTACGAGACCTCGATATGGACTGTATGGGGATTTGTGTAAATATAGGCAATTAATCTTAAATAAATCACTTTGAAGACTTCGGGAACATTAACTATATTATCATTTGATATTACAAGACAAAGTAACGTTTTAAAGATTAAATTAACTCTTGTCAATTGCTTGACATTACAATATTAATATTCTTCGATTAAGGGTGTGTCGTCAGTAGCGTACCGAAATGAGGTAAATAAATATAATTAAATAAATAAATATATTAAATCTCAACATACTCCCCCCCGTTGAAACACTGTTTTCAAAGAGAGTCGTGAGGCAGTGGACATAATTTGGTGATAGGACGGATAAATATACCTTCCTGTGTTTTTATTTTTACAGCACGAACTTTATTATCAGGTCCTGGTAAAAATTGTATGATACGTGCTATAGCCCAATGTAGGGGGTGGTATATTATCCTCCTTTACAATACAACCATATTTTCTTTTAAATTTTCAGAAGTTTTAAGCCACTTTGGTCTATTTTGCAATCTATTAAGATATTCTCTGTAGACCAACACTTCCAAAAATTTTGTTGAATTTTTGACACTCTTTTCCAAACGGATAGCCTATTTTCTGGAACGTCAGATACATCCTTTTCTAGATATGAAGTTATTGGTTGCCCTATCAAAAAATGTGATGGAGTTAGGCATGTTAAATCTAAAGGATCGGTTGACAGAGGACACAATGGCCGCGAATTTAAAATTGCTTCTATTTGCGCTAAAAGAGTTGTTAATTCTTCAAATGTCAGCCTAGCATTCCCTACTACCCTATTAAGATGATATTTTGTAGATTTTATACCCGCTTCCCATAGTCCTCCCCAATGTGGGCTTCTTGGAGGTATAAATTTCCATTGAGTTTCGTGAAGGAAGAGAAAATTATAAACTGCATTAAGATTTTCCTTTGATTTAAAAAATTCGTACAATTTTTGCAATTCATTGTTTGTGCCCCGAAAGTTAGTTGCGTTATCACTATATATTACGGCAGGGTAACCTCTTCTTGATATAAATCGTTTCAGTGTAAGTAAAAAAGCTTCTGTCGATAAGCTCGACACGAGTTCTAAATGTATAGCCTTTGTGGCCATGCATATAAACAGAGCAAAGTAACCTTTTGTGAAAGTCGAATTACGTAGTCGGGACTGTTTAACTACGATCGGCCCACCGAAATCTATACCTATATTATAGAATGAGCTGTTGCGCCGCTTCAGCTTTAAATCGATGATAAATGATGCAGTTTTTTAATACCGATTTTACCTCTCTAAGCCCGTGGATAGGCCAGTACCTTAATCTAAGATTGGATAAAACTGCTTGCGGGCCTGCGTGACAAAGTTTTATATGTTCCAATTTTATCAACAATTTAACAGCGTGATTCCTTGGTGATTCCTTGAAGGTAATAAAACAGGATACTTTTGATTATAATTAATATTTGCGTTTGTAAGTCGTCCGTTTATGCGCAATATCCCATCGCTGTCAATAAACGAATAAAGGGTCATTAGTGTATTAATAGTCCAATTAAATAAGTCGGCAAATCAAAATTTTGAGGCATATACTTGAATTTTTGATATAACTTACTTTGATGTATTAGAACACGATTAATGAAAGAAATTTTTTTCTGAACCCCCGGGAAGGGGTGAAAAAAAATAAAATAAAGTGTTTTTTCAAAATTACTCAAAATGTGTAAAAGCTAGTAAAAAAAGTTTCAAACAAAAATTGTAAAGCATGAAATTTTATATAAAAATGATCTCTAGACTTTTTTTGGTATTACTAAAATTAACGTTAGGCTGGTTAGAAATTAAGGGATGATATGTACAACTTTAAAAAATCATAGCGTGCTGAAAAGTTAATGAATTTAAATTTTTTTTTTCTATTTACTCAGAAAAATATAAACATTCGTTTCAGAGAAATGTATTTTTTTTTTAATTGTTAATAAAAAAGTTATAAAAATTTTAATTTTTTTATTTTCAATTAAAATCACTTTGAACGGTGAAACGAAATTTTTTTTATACCATTCTGTTCATTATTTAATATATTGAACATTTGCTTTTGAAATTTTTTTTTTACCCATCATTTTCGAGCAGATATGAATTTATTTACCTGTTTAATTTTTTTCCAAACGTAAGACACTGCTCTTGTGACGTCATGTTAACTGAAAAGAAATAAAGAATGCATACGACAAAGATAAAATTGATTCGTAGCTGCTGCGTTGTCTACAAGACGCGCATGCGTCACATCTATTAGGCAATCCAAACCACGTGACTTCCAACATGGCGCTGAGGGCAAACATCCGGCAATCCTTTATTTTCATTCGTTAAATGAGTTTTTTTTTCGGTTGCCTTGGCTACGTTTCCGCGAGTTAATTAAAATAAACCCCATGTTTGCCCTCAGCGCCATATTGAAAAATAATTTTGACAGGTCGTTGGATTGCCTAATAGGGTATCTGCACGTAACGTCACAGCTAACCTCAAAAATATGTGTTTCTTAAGATTTAAGAGTATTACGCAGCTATTATTAGAATTTCTGCCTGGTTCCCGTATTTTCAACTAAAATCTAGTCCAGTGTAATGTTTATGAAGTTCTAAACACTTTGTCCTAATAAAATAGGCCTCTTTTTGTAGGTTGGAAATCTAACCTGTAATTAGGCAATCCAACGACCTGTCAAAATTATTTTTCAATATGGCGCTGAGGGCAAACATGGGGTTTATTTTAATTAACTCGCGGAAACGTAGCCAAGGCAACCGAAAAAAAACTCATTTAACGAATGAAAATAAAGGATTGCCGGATGTTTGCCCTCAACGCCATGTTAAAAGTCACGTGGTTTGGATTGCTTAATTAATCATGAATATTGAAAAATTATTTTCGTGAATTTTTAAATATTTGTTGGAGCCAGTACCGGCTCCAAGCTGAAAATGCGTACACAAACATTAAAAATGAGAATAAACTTGAAAAACTTAAAATTTAAGGTTATGTTAGGTACATGATGCAGATGCAGACTAATTTACAAGTTTAAGGCTGTCTTAGTGCTTGATAAAGCTCGTAAAAATATTAGTGAGGGCTCATTGAATTCGGAATGACGTCTAGAAAAAGTGTAAACAGTTGCAAAAGTTATAAACAAATGAAGATTGAAAATATAACAATTTCGTCTTTTGCAAATAACTCGAAAACTATTAATATTTAAGAAAATTGAAAGAACGATTCTTAAAGAGGAATGAATTTCCAATAAAAAAGCCGAACTCCCGAAACTCTATCTCTCAGCGCTCTGCGCGGCGAACACTAAGCCGTTACGATGCTCCGAAATCGGCCGTAATAAGTAAAAATATTTTTTTATGTTATCAAATATTAATTTAAAATTTTTTTTAAATTATGGTATTATTTAGACACTTAACGGAACAATATCCCGTTGAAAAAAAATTGTTTCACCGATTTTTCATAAAATGAGCCTATTGTTAATTAACAAATTTTTTTTAGAGTTTACGTTTATCAAGTCGGATAATTGTTAAACAAAAGCCACTAAAATTATTTCGCTTCATGGAGACCTTATAAAAAATTTTTTTCCATTTTATTATTCGCGAAAATCAAACAAATGAACCCAGTAGGGATTTACCATCGATACAAAGGAATTCACGTATAAGGAAAAGTTTATATAGTAAAGTAACAGCGGAAATTTGTCATGATATATAAATCGCTGTCACATATTGGTGAATTTGTGTGTATCGAAGGTAAATCCCTACTGGGTTCATTTGTTTAATTTTCGCGAATACAGTATTGTGATTAAAAATTAAAAAAATGTCTTAAAATTTTCTTTTAATTGTTTATCATAACGTTTTTCTTTTTTTCATTATTTAAACAAATCATTAAGAAAAAAATGTATTCTTAAAATTTATTATTTGCAATTCTCTACAAGACGAAAAACAGAAAAATTTTTGTTGTTAATTCATTTGTTTATTTAATAAACAATTTGTTATTAACAATCGCCGAATGTTTTTAAATAGAAAAAAAACAAAAACAACCGTATACATAAACATGTAAAAAGAAAAATAAATTGAACATGTTTATGTATACGGTAGTTTTTGTTATTTTTTTTTCTATCTAAAAAGAATATAAACACATTCGGCGATTGTTAATAACAAATTGTTTATTAAATAAACAAATAAATTAACAACATTTTTTTTTTCTTTTTTCCATCTTGTAGAGAATTGCAAATAATACAGTTTAAGAATGAAGTTTTTTCTTAATAATTTGTTTAAATAATGAAACAATGGAACAAAATATTATAAACAATTAAAAAAAAACTTTAAAGAAATTTTTTTAATTTTTAATCACAATATTTTTAGGCTATTGTCTATGTCCAAAAAAAGAGGGTTGAAAGGAACTAAAACGTTAAAGGATTTTTACTGTTTCTTATGTTCAATTGACCCCAAAATATGAGAAAACCGCTGAGTGCTACCATTTAAAGGAGGTGCGTTTTTGAGATCGAAATAAAAAGGTCCACTTTTCACATTTTTGAGTTTTACTGAAAAACTATGCATTTTTCCTATAAACACGTCAATAGAAAAGTTGTAAAGAATTAAATTTCCAATCGAAGTGGTACCTTCAGAAGTCAATTTTTTTTTACAAAAATACGACCAGAAAACAAAACAAACAAAAAACGGAAAAATGCATTTTTTTGTTTGTTTTAGCCTTAACTTTTTTTCGGGTACATTTAGGCATAGATATTCTGCATAAAAAAAGCTGACGTTTTACCCGTTAATAATCATTTTAACGGTAAAACGCCAGCTTTGTCTATGCCTAAATGTACCCGAAAAAAGTTACAGGTTAAAATTAAAAAAAATAACAAATTTTGCATTTTTTTCTTTTTTTTTTGTTTTGTTTTCTGGGCGTTTTTGTAAAAAAAAAATTGACTTCTGAAGGTGCCATTTCGATTGGAAATTTAATTCTCAACAACTTTTCTATTGACGTGTTTATAGGAAAAATGCATAGTTTTCGAGCAAAACTCAAAACAACAATAGGCTCATTTTATGAAAAATCGGCGAAACAATTTTTTTCCAACGGGATATTGTTCCTTTAAGTGTCTAAATAATACCATAATTTTTTAAAAAATTTTAAATTAATATTTAATAACATAAAAAATATTTTTACTTACTACGGCCGGTTTCAGAGCATCGTAACGGCTTAGTGTTCGCCGCGCAGAGCTCCATTTTCAACATTAAATTGAAATTATTAATAATAGACATAGAGTTTCGGGAGTTGGGACTTTTTTATTTGAAATTCATTCCTCTTTAAAAATCATCCTTTAAATTTTCTTAAATATTAATAGTTTTCGAGTTATTTGCAAAAAACGAAACTCGTTATTTTTTCAATCTTCATTTGTTTGTAACTTTTGCAATTGTTTATATGCGGGTTTGAAACTTTTGCACATTTTTCTAGGTGTCATTCCGAATTCAATGAGCCCTCACTCATATGTTCACGAGCTTTATTAAGCATTAACACGGCTTCGAACTTGTGAACTAGTCTATATATCTCAATGCAGCGGTGGTGTATGTTTTGGTGAACAAATGCTCCTAAAAATTGTTAACAAATTTGTTTTTAGTAATTCCTATTTTAACTTTTCATAAGATTAATTTAATATAGAATGGATCATACATGTTGTTTTAAGAATGAATTATTTTCTTCCAATTGTCATTATCCATCCATCCAAAAAATGGTTCAATTATTTATTATTTAATTTATCCAATTTTATTTTTTAAACTGTTTATTTTTATTTAGATTAGGAATAGAATAATATCAATGATCTATTTTAATGGAAATGTATCCATCATTTTTTTTAATATCATTTTTTTTCATTCAAAATTGAAATTAATGATCCAAAAAAAAAATGTGTTGATTAATATATTTCTGAGTACACAATTTTTAAAATATGTATACAATTATAATAATTTTTATAATAATTTCTTATGGTCTTAAAAAATAATAAATTAAAATAATTGAAATTTTGTAAGTTAAAAAAATAAGTAATGTAAATATTTGTAATTGCCAATTTTTTTGAAATTAAGAAGAAAAATTATTTCAATTGTTAATGTGGAAAAAAAAAATAATTTTCACTATTGCAAATATTCATTTTTGCAAATAATTTTTACTTCTACATTATGGATTAGTTTATTAATTTAATCGAAAATGCATAAAAAAAAACATTTTTTGCAAACTTGGTTGAAGTACGTGAATTTCGACTAATTTAAAACGATGTTTCAAACAATTATTTCCAATACTCCAATAATTCGTCTGCAAAATTTTCTCGCAAAAAAAATTATATTGTGTACTTTATTTTTAATTTATATCAATAATGTCAAACAAACAATTCTAAATTTAGTAGAAATCAGCAAGTGTTGACAGTAATAATAATTTCTTTCACTACAATTCAAAGATTAATTTTAAAAATATTTAGATCACGTAAACAAAATTCCACGTGTCTAATACCTATAACCAAAATGTACATAAAACGAAGCATGTACAAGTATGTAGATTTCGCAATACACTCTTATTATACTTGACCACAATTAAAAATTTTGTTAACAATTTGTAGGAGCATTTATTCACCAAAACATTCACAACCGCTGCATTGAGATATCGGGCATCTGCATCATGTAACCAACATAACCTTAAATTTTAAGTTTTTTCAAGTTTATTCTCATTTTTAATGTTTGTATACGCATTTTTAGCTTGGAGCCGGTACTGGCTCTAAGCAAATATTTAAAAATTCGCGTAGTTTTTCAATATTGTTGATTAATAGAAATAGACTGCTAATTACAGGTTAGATTTCCAACCTACAAAAATAGTCCTATTTTATTGGGACAAAGTATTTAGAACTTCATAAACATTACACTGAACTAGATTTTAGTTGAAAATACGGGAACCAGGCAGAAATTTTAATAATAGTTGCGTAATACTTTTAAATCTTAAGAAACACATATTTTTGAGGTTAGTTGTGACGTCACTCGCAGATGCCCTTACTGCCGTCATAAGGTGAAAAGCAGCATCTAGATATTTGTCATAAATGAGATTCTAATAATATATGAGCACCCTGCAGTTAAAAATATTATTAAAAAATTATAAAGTACAAAAACATAAGTGGATAAAAAGCAGCTACATGATTTTCTTAATTAATATTTACTAGTTGGGAAAAAAACAAACGCCTTCGTTACTTTCCTCGCCAACCGACAATTTACAGATGGGCTATTCTCCTTATGACGTCACTATAGATGTGACGTATACGCGTCTTGTAGACAACGCAGCAGCTACGAAACCATTTTATCTTTGTCGTACGCATTCTTTATTTCTTTTCAGTTATCGTGACGTCACAAGAGCAGTGTCTTACGTTTGGAAAAAAATTAAACAGGTAAATAAATTCATACCTGCTCGAAAATGATGGGTAAAAAAAAATTTCAAAAGCAAATGTTCAATATATTAAATAATGAACAGAATGATATAAAAAAAGTTTCGTTTCACCGTTCAAAGTGGTTTTAATTGAAAATAAAAAAATTAAAATTTTTATAACTTTTTTATTAACAATTTAAAAAAAAATACATTTCTCTGAAACGAATGTTTATATTTTTCTGAGTAAATAGAAAAAAATAATTTTTAAATTCATTAACTTTTCAGCACGCTATGATTTTTTAAAGTTGTACATACCATCCCTTAATTTCTAACCAGCCTAACTCCGTTAATTTTAGTAATACCAAAAAAAGTCTAGAGATCATTTTTATATAAAATTTCATGCTTTACAATTTTTGTTTGAAACTTTTTTTACTGGCTTTTACACATTTTGAGTAATTTTGAAAAAACACTTTATTTTATTTTTTTTCACCCCTTCCCGGGGGTTCAGAAAAAAATTTCTTTCATTAATCGTGTTCTAATACATCAAAGTAAGTTATATCAAAAATTCAAGTATTTACCTCAAAATTTTGATTTGCCGACTTATTTAATTGGACTATTAATTTTAGGATTGGTTTTTGTTTTCAACTCTTTCATTTCTATTGAAAAGTTTTCGAACTGAATGTTTTTAATTATTTTGAAAAGTGCAGTTTTCAGTTCTTCTACATATAAAGCCCCAGACCTTTTTTCTAGCCCCTTTTTCGCATTATTTGCGAATCGTAAACAATACGCTAGAGATCTTTGTAAGCGAGTAAAGTTTGAAAATTTTAACCATGAAAATATGTGACCCTCCACAGTAAAAGGGGGTACGGAAGTCAAAATAATTTTTTTTAGATTTCAATATATTATTATTCTACACACATTTAGGTTTCAGAAAAACCAGTTTTATGGTAAACAACAATTTTCGGTCGGTACCCCCCATTTACTGTGGAGGGTCACATATGAGTTCTATAATAACTTGTGTGTGAACAATTCTTCTTTGTTCGGAGATAGTTTCTTCTTTAGAAACTTCAGTTGGTTTTTGTGTCAGATCGGAATCATAATTAAGCAGAAATCGTGGTCCTTGCCACCGGTGTTTTTACTGAGAATATTAGCAGTATTCATGCCACGTGATATGTACTCAGCGGGATTAGATGGTTGAGAATTAGGGTGGTACTGAGACTGGTATAGTTTGTACCATCGATAATACAGCGATATAAAAAAGCTCGCAAAACAACGTAAAAGGTGCCGAACGTGTATCAATTTCAGTCTATTTACATAAAAGGCCATAAAAGTGTTCGGCTACTTTATTATCTTCACAAAAAAATGGTCATATATTTCCGAACAAAAATGTAGGCCACTCCCACTGAATATAATTGGTTGAAATTTTCTCTACCGGAATTATAATAGGTTGGAATAAACTGTATGGTCAACGTGGACTAGCGATAGACAACGTGGACCGGCGGGCGGTACATTAATCAAAGGCGGTCGGCACCCTTTACCTTTTTTTTATGAGCTTTTTATATCGCTGGATTACCGATGGGACAAACTATAAGGCTGAGAAGTTGCAGGTGGAGCGGGGGTTGAAGCTGATGTTACGGCAGGAGTGGGGTTATTTGCTGGAGAGCCTGAAAATGGAGGAGATTGAACATTACTTGTTCCATAATTTTGAGGGGTAGAGCTGGGTTGGTTAGAGTAAGGAGCTTGAGAGGCTGGTGATTGGCTTGAGAAAGATGGGGCATAACCTTCTTACGGGATATACCCCTGTTGGGGAAAATAATTTTGAGGAGGTGCGTTACTGGGGTAAGATGCACCGTTTGGAGGACCTCCATATTGACCAGGCTGATTTTGGGGAGGGCCACCGGGAGGAGGGTATGGTCCTGGTGCAGCATTTGAGTGTGGTATAAATCATTCCTTTGAAATATCATTGATATTCTCTTGATCAAATTCTATATGCTTTCCATGTCCAAGAGTAACATATTCGTCAATGACTTGTTTGTATTGAGAGTACAATTCCTTATCCTTAAAAAGTCTCCTTTCAATGGAACTAAATCGCCGAGCAGCTAAATGAAATGGGTTTCCTAAATTTAAGTGATCATCTATCTTACGTAATGGTAGATCTACTTGAAAGAATCCATTTTCTACTGGTTTCACCGAATTGGAAAATATTTGTTCACACATCTTGTCGTCATGTGATAAGAAACGTTTAGAGATAATTTCCTCGAGTTGCCAAAATTTTGGAATCAAATCGTTAATATCTGGAATTTGACAGAATAACGAAACAGTTACATTTGACACTGACAATTCTTGACATGAGACAGGACCTCCTAAAATCCAACCCAACTTGCTGTTTTGCAAAACAGGTAAATTTGGTCCAAGTTTAATAATTCCGGGTTCTATTATTTCGTAATACAAATCTGCGCCTATTAAAACATCAATTTGTGCAGGACGATAAAATACCTTGTCGGCGAGTACTATATTCTTGGGCAAACTTAGACTTTGTACGTCAACCATTGTGTGTGGAAGAGAGCAAGTAATTTTGTTTAAAACACCACAAGAAACCTTTAATTTCTCACGTGTAATTCCTTGAGATTCAATAATGAAATCTGCCATTTGATCCACTTGTGAAGTGCTATTACCTATACCGGAGATGTGGATATTAGTTCGATATTGTTCTGATCCTAACCTTTTTACATCATTTGCAGTCACAAACGATGTTTGTGAAGCTGAGTCCAGTAATGCGCGAACTTGCATTTGAGTGCCATTTTCTGCGATTAAATTTATTTGCGCTGTGGCTAAGAGAATTTGTTGATTATTGTTATCAGATACCATACATTGACTATGCTGATATTTAGTATCGTTCAAAACGGAGGATTCTGAAGAGGCGGGGAAGGAAACAGGATTAAGAGCAATTAGTGAAATGTCCTTTGTTCGTGAGCTATCATTAGTATCTGTAGATGCTTTGAGCCCCATGCAACAGTGTATGGTGTCGTCCTAAGCATTCTCTGCATTTTTCTGAAGAACACTGATTAACTAAATGTTTTGTCCCTAAACAATTATAACATAATTTGTTTGTTAAGACAAAGTCTTTTTTCTGACTGATTGGCAAAGAGCTGAATTTATAACATTTATAAATATTGTGATTAGGAATTTTACAGAACATGCATTCCCTTACCTTAAGAGACCTTATATCTGAACTGCAATTAGGGCTAGTTACAGTGTATGAGTGAGTCGATTTAAATTGTTTATCTTTATTTTGTTCAGGATGAGATAGTGATTCCAGACACCGTTTGTTCAAGAATCCCAAAAGTTCTTTAAGCGTTGGAGTAACATTTAAATCTCTTTCTAATTCAAATGACCTATGAGTGTGATAATCTAATTTATTTGAAAAAAGATAAATAAGTATGAAATCCCATGTATCAACTGGAGCTCCTAAAGTTTTGAGTGCATTAATGTGTTGTTTAATTTTAGTAATAAAATCTCTTAGAGCGCTAGAACCTCCTTTGATAACCTGTGCATCCACTTAAGCACTAATATCTGAATTAATTATAACCATTTTGTTATCATACCTTTCCTTGAGTAGGTCTATGGCAATTGTGTAATTGTCATGAGTAATTTGTAAATCACTTATTAGAGAAAGCGGCTCATTTTTTAAAACTGACTTTAAATATAAAAAATTTTGTGCCTTTGACAGTTGGCTGTCATTATCAATAAGTGCCAAAAATAAATCAATGAATGATGGCCAATCCTCATATTTACCAGAGAATGTCGATATGTTTAAATGTGGAAGATGTACTTTACGCGAAGGGTTTGTTTGAGTAATTTGAAGATCATTAATTACACCATTATTAGCTACGTTACTGACAAGAGGCGCTGTAGGAATTTTTCTTTGAATAACAGTTTTAATTTTGCTATGTATAGCAATATATCTATCCTCGATGATCTCACTATCAGTTACTTCACCTTCATTCTCATCTTCTATTTGTTCCTGAATATTATTATACTCATCAAAAGCGTTTATTAGAAGTGTTTCTCTGACACATTAAGATTAGGGTTATTTTCATTTTGTAAAATATAATTTTAAATACGAGTAATCTTCGCCTTGGCTCGACCTCTTTTTCTAATTAATTCTTCCATGATCTAAATCTAATTAAATATCAGTGCAATTTGAATCACGTGTAAGATTTCCAAATAAATTCTATTTCTGACAAACGGAACGTCTTTGAGTTTCTATGACTATTTAACTAGTTGCAGTAGTGGGTCATGAAGAACAATTAAGCTTGAGATTGTTACCTTTTGGTCACGTGGTGAAGTGGTGAAGTAATTTACGGCTGAAACTTGAGATTGTTACCGTTTGGTCACGTGATGAAGTGGGGGTTGGTGTAATTTACAGCTGAGATACTGTAACCTTTTCCTGTTTTTCCTTATTAGTTCTTATTCTTTTTACCATGGGGGGGGGGAGGGGGTTCCTGGAGCGTACCTAAAGAGTTCTGGTGATGATCCGGCTCGAAGGACCAATGTTTGGAGGTTGTAAAAATGTACGAGACCTTGATATGGACTGTATGGGGATTTGTGTAAATATGGGCCATTAATCTTAAATAAATCACTTTGAAGACTTTGGGAACATTAACTATATTATCATTTGATATTACAAGACAAAGTAACGTTTTAAAGATTAAATTAACTCTTGTCAATTGCTTGACATTACAATATTAATATTCTTCAATTCAGTAGCGTACCGAAATGAGGTAAATAAATATAATTAAATAAATTAAATCTGAACATAATCCTTTTATATCCATCACTATTTGCTTATAATTACCTACTAACACAAAATGCGAAAAAATGGTACAAACAAATCTTGTAAGAAAAGCAGTTTTAATAAACTCTTAAGAGATCTACACACGATGCAGCGGCAGGGAGCCAGCCCAGTCGGCATGCTTTGAACTCATTCGTAAAAGTGAACTGGTCCGCTGGAATTCCAATTATCTTCAAAGCGTACCGACAATGTTGGCTCCCTGCCGCTGGATCGTGTGTAGACCACTTTATAGTTTTTGAATTGCTCTCTGCGCTCGCTCGTACTTAAAAACTATATTCGTTTAGTAAAACTTTCTTTTTATAAACTGGTTATTTAATGTATTATTTTCGCACTAAATATAATAAAAAAATTACCATTAAATGTACTTTATTATGTTGTTTAAGCCAATACAGCCCTTCTGGTATTTTAGTATATTAGCTCGTCTATTATTTAACAGTCTCTTTCCTTATTTCTGTTAACATTTTCATCACATATGATCAATTCCATTTGCGTAGCTAAGCTATTTGCTCGAGATATTCCCATAAGAGCAAATCCAGCGGGAATAACTCTGTAATCGGTGATTTATATTAATAACTAGAAGAAAAATCAATAATTTTAGTATAGGTATATACTTAAGCTAGCCTCGACATACTAATTGAATAAAGAAAAATTACTTTGCCAAAATAAAGTCATAATCACTTTTTATTTCTGTTTAGCACGAACTAGTATAAAAACATAAATATGCATGAAACAAAAGTAACTAAATGCGTGTTTTTATCTCATTTAGCAGTTTAAGATCGGCAGTTTTAAAACCTTATTAGTACAGTACTTACCTAAATTTAGATATTTAATATTTGAAAAAGTATTGCTGACATATTTTTGAAAAATATTTGTGTTTTTGGTATCGCTGATTACGAATCTGAGGTCAAAATTAAAAAATTCAAAATGGAAATTCCAATATTATATGGCAGACGGAATATTTTTCCAAAGCAAGTGTATTAAATGAGCAAAAACATTGAGCATTTAAGTGATGCTATCTATGTATTAACAAAATCAGTATTTTTGGAAAAAAAATTAATTACTCCACAACTACAGTAACAAAATTGCGATATTTTGTTTAAGAAAATGTGAAGAAGCACATTGTTTCGATCTTAACTTCTTTGTGCTTTATGATACAGAAACAAAGAATCATTCGAAAGTTTAATTAATTATCCTTAATTCTGGTTATTAGAATTTTTGAGGCAAGTGTCATATAGTTTCTAAAATATTCGACATTTAATAAAAATACTTCATCCTATAAACTTTTGGATGCCTTAAACTTAAATTTTTCCGAAACTATTAATTCTACATAAAAAACATTCATTCATTCATTCTCAATTTATAAGCTTTATTTTTGATCTCCGCCATTTTTTCGCTAAAATATTTATTAAGATATTTGCAAACAAACAAAAATATTACATTTTTCCGGAAATCTCTTTATAGTTTAAAATACATTTTTTTTTCTGAAGTAACTCCTCACGGTGCCCAACAACCAAATTTAAGTCAAAGTTGTCGCCATTCGGAATTTCTTTTTTTAACACATTCTTATGTATGTATATAGAACCAATTTCCATGATATTTAAAATCAACTCTGGCTTCAGATTCCGTTTCAGAGGGTCCAAATACATAAGGATACACTAGTATGGTCCGCCGGATAGACCATTTTTTGAGGGAGTGTTTCTTTGTCCTAACTCAAGAGTGCACTGAAAACAACTAAAGTTGTTTCGCGATTTTGGTTCAGAAACGTCAAATTATTGATTAATATTTTGACGTTCAAGTTAATTCTGATTTTTTTTTAAATAGAGAACTGAGGACAGTAGCGGAAAAAGTGTAGTGTGCAATACGTATGCACTCGTAAGTTATGACCAATGATCGGAATTTTGGGTTTAATTTCAGGTTCGTCGTTACAAGGATTTATTAAAATATGCATACATTTTTTGTTGTACATAATAATATGTATACATGTATCCTATTATACCAAAATAAATAAGAAACGTACTAAATTTAATTTCGATTTAATTTTGTGAGAAAGAACAAAATTACATTTAATTCTTTGTAAAATTTTATATACTTATATTGCGCCACTGGAATTAAACCCAAATTCCGATCATTGCATATGACTCGTTTCACAAACTGTGACAATTGTGTAAAAAGTGCTATTTTCAACACTTGTTGCACTGTATACTATTACAGAATCTATTAATTTTATTTTACACTGACGAGTGTAAAATCTACGAAGGGTATCCTATGTATTCACAAAAATTATATAAAAAGTACAATGAATCGAGGAAGTTTAGTCTAGTTTAATAATGTAATTTATGCTTGCAGTATATGAATTACCAGTTTATTTGAAGGGATCATCAATGCATAGCAAACAAGGACAGGGGCTATCTCCCATTGAGCCGTAGATAAATTTTTGTAGTGCGTGAGAGTAAAGCACCTCATTTATAATCCAACCAGTTTATAAATTTCTTCTGGAAAAGGCGCTGAGGGCCTGGGTTAACGGCTAAACGGCATGCTTAAGTACTTTTAGAAACAAATCGCAAAAACGTTATTAGCGCCTCACAATATAGTATAGTAACTAGAGGTTTTAACTTCGGAATTAGATTTTGTTTTGTTTTTGGCAATTTAATAGGAAATATATCAATGAAAAGTTGATACATTATGCGATGACTTGCTAATTTATGGGGGTGGATGCTACCCCTTTTCGGGGGTGACAACTAAAACGAAAACAAAAACATTGGAGCTGAAGAAGAATTAAATTTTGAAAAGAAAAGTTTTTATGTAACTTCATATAAGTTGAGATTCTTTAAGTTATTACCACTTGAAAATTGCAATTTTCGCTTAAAAGAAGAGTTATTTCAAACGGTGTTCAATAAATAACTTGAAAAGTATTACATTTGGCGAAAAAATGTTAAAGACAGATAAGAAAGCTACTAAACTAAAGATGAATTTGAAATGATTTCTGTAGAATTAATGGTTTCGGAGATCTGGAAGTATAGGGATGGCGTCCGAACTCGAATGATTTTTTGACTGTTTTTATAGCATAAGAACAAATAAGTTATGACAGAAAGAGTGCGCTTCTTCACATTTTTTTAATTAGAAAAACGTCGCCATTTTGATACTGTAAGGAGTCAGTAGTAAAAAAAAAATATTATTCTCAAATACCATTTTTCTCTAACATATAGCAAAATCTAGACGCTCAATTTTTTTCGGCAGTTTACAGCATAGCAGTTACTTCAGAAAAAAAAATGCATTTTAAACTATAAAGAGATTTCCGGAAAAATGTAATATTTTTGTTTGTTTGCAAATATCTCAATAAATATTTTAGCGGAAAAATGGCGGAGATCAAAAATAAAGCTTATGAATTGAGAATGAATGAATGGATGTTTTTTATGTAGGATTCATAGTTTCGGAAAAATTTAAGTTTAAATAAGGCATCCAAAAGTTTATAGGATGAAGTATTTATATTAAATGTCTAATATCTTAGAAACTATATGACACTTGCCTCAAAAATTCTAATAACCAGAATTAGAGATAATTAATCAAACTTTCGAATGATTCTTTGTTTCTGTTTCTATATCATAAAAAAACAAAGAAGTTAACCCTTTCGCTTATGGTGTCCACTGCAGTGGACATAACCTTTGTGATTTTTTTTTAAATTTACGCGCCATAATTTCAGCAATCTGTCAAGTTCCTTATTCAATTGATACAATTGTTTAAAGAAAGTGACAAGTTCTACCATCTAGATGTGAATAGTAAAAGTTCACTTTTTTGCAGGAGGTTCTTACTCACGTGAATTATAAGTGCGCACTGTAGTCTCCTAGATGATTTTATTTCAAGCAAGTATAAGTTGGTGAAACTCTTCTTGATTTTTCTGCTTGTTTATAAGTGTTTTTTTTTTGATATCGGAATTTTCGTTGCGTTTTGAATCAACTGGGCTGTGTTTTTTGTCATTTGAAGTATGTGCACCATAGTGGACACTGTGAGTCAACGACATCAATTCCATGGGTGAATCTAACCTTACTTTTTTAAAAATTTTTGCTATATTCTAATTATTTTGTAAAAGATTTATGATAAAATGGCTCATAGGAGATGGCTGACGGACCAGGAGCTTTTTGAATTCCTTCAAGACAATAAGTCGGACCTAGAGCTCCTTAGTGAGGAGGAAGGGGAGGGTTGGGAGAGTGACCACTTTCTCCCTCCAAAAGGTATCCTTATTCCAATTATTTGCTTAAATCATCATCTTTAGATCTTGATGATGAGGAAGCTACGACTGCATCAGAGCTCGAGGAAGACCTAGAGTTATACCATATCATACCATGTTATACCATACCAAATAAATTTGTCTATTTTTTATTAATTAATCATAATTTTTATACTTTCGATAATAAATAAACGTTATAATAATTTATTTTCGATGTGTTTAATAATTTATTAAATTATACCTTACTTATTTATGAAAGTGTGACCTTTGTAGAACTACCGTTGAGTCACAGCGTCCACTATAGTGGACAACAATTTTTTGCAAACCGTAATAGATCTCTCTTACAACTAACGTCAAAAATGCCAAAATAAATCGAATAATATGCATGCTATATTTCAGAATTTACTCACGAAAAATAAAAAAATCGTGAGCGGAAGGGTTAAGGCCGAAACAAAGTGTTTCTTCACATTTTCTTCAAATATCGCCATTTTGTTACTCTAGTTGTGTAATTATTATTATTTTTTTCAAAAATACGGATTTCGTTAATATATTGATAGAGCACTTAAATACTCAATGTTTTTGCTCATATAATACTCTTGCTTTGAAAAAAAATTCCGTCTACCATATTGGAATTTCCTTTTTGAATTTTTTAATTTTGACATAAGATTCGTAATCAGCGATCCCAAAAACATAAATATTTTGTAATACTTTGCAATTTCAGCAATACTTTTTCAAATATTAAGTATCTAAATTTAGTTACTGTAGTAATAAGGTTTTAAAACTGCAGATCTTAAACTGTTACTGTTACAACTTCAGTTGTTTTCAGTGCACTCTTATGATAGGATAAGGAGCGTGTGCAAAGTACTCTTTCTACTGACGTTTGGAAATGTTCTATATTTCAGGAGGTACTAATTTGAGTTAGGAAAAGTCGAACTTTTCCTAACAAGATATTTCCGCACTAAAAGAGTTGTAAATCAATGTTCTTAAAACTGAATAACAATTTATTGTCACAAAAAGTAATGTCAAGCTTAAATGTCGAATGTAAAATTCAAAAATATCTCGATTTAATCATCTTGACAAATATCAGTAGAAAAAATCATGTGTGCAACACGTAGAAAAAGTGTTGTTTTTTTCGTATTAGGTACACTATGTATTATACAGTTTCGATATCTTGTACATCTTCGTATTCGTTAATGCTCAATCAAATATAATTTTGCTCTAAAATAATAATATAACACAGTTTATATAAAACATGATAGTGCGATCACCCTGTATGACGGATATGGCCCAATTTCAACAGTGTATGCTCAACCATGCTCTCTTAATATTTTAAAAGTTATCGTGTTACAAGAAACGATCTATTCAGCACACACATACAGACATAAAAATACAAACATTATTTATTCAATATCAGTTCAGCATGTTATACAACGCATTTCGATATAATTTATTTTTCCATGTTGATTTAAAAAAAAACCTGTTATAATGTTTGGTTAAATCAAATAGGTATAATAAAGTTAGGTTCCTGAAATAATTTATACGATTTTTATAAACACCGTTTATAAAAGAACATGTAAATCAACTACACACTAAAGGGAGCTACTTAAAAAAAAATTAATCACCGAGTATTAATATGGCGATCATCAGTTGAATAGTTTCCCGATGCAGTGAGTTACCCTGTGTAGGAATAAACCTACATAATTTAGTACCCACTAGTGTTTCCGCCATTTCATTCTTTCACTTATTTCCGTAATTTGTAGAGATAACTACGTAAATTCCTTTTACCGTGTTTCTTTAGACCTTCTGTTCAGGAGAGCTATAAACAAAAAGAAAAACTGGGGTAAATCAAATTTATTTACTCCCTAATTTATACCTCTGAACCAATTTCCTTCGGGAAACAATTTATCTTTACCCGAAAAATCACTTTGTCATCTATTAGGAAACAAAGGTCGGTGAATGTGAGAAAAAAGAACATTGTCAATTTTCAAATTACTTGAGACAAGTCATTGTACAGTCAAATAACAAAATGCAAATATTTGTTTTGTATTTGATACGAGATTGTCAATTTTACGTAAAGCACCTTCACCGTATAGTCCTAGAAGAGTATGCTCTAAATTTTAAACAGTGTTAAGCGCAGCAGTAGTGCTGTTCTGTGGGTGTTTGTTATGACTATGAGAGTGCCACACTCCAACTTGATGTTTTGCGGTCCACGGCAAACAGAAAAAATATATATAAAATTCATTTACCATAATAAATATAATTAGTCGGGGAGCCCTCCCTAGCTGTGCGTGCACCCCCGCCCGATCCTTGGAAACAATGTTTTTCATAAAGATTAAAGCTTAATCAACAATTTAAGATATGTCCTAAAAACAACTGGCTGTACTTTCAAAATGGCGGCCATATGTTAAAAGAACTGTTGCCAATGTTGTTTTTGTCATTTAACACAAAAACTGAAAAAGATGGACAAAAACTTTTTCACAAAAAACAACGTGAATAAAATTTTCTACAATATTGTTTCTATACAATATTTTGATAGGAGTTACCATTTTCCAGATAAATGAGTCCAAAATTAAGAAATTCATATATCGATAAATCACTTAGAGGAATAGAATAGAAAAAATAACTGTGACAATTATTGTAAGGCGTATAATATAACTTTATATTATTAACATAACAAAAAAATAAAATAAACTGAACAAAATTAATAATAATAATATTACAATTTGCGGACATTTATCTCTAAAACGGTAACAATGGTATCTAGAAAATGGTAACTCCTATCCAAATATTGTATAGGAACAAAATTGTAGAAAATTTTATGCACTTTGTTTTTTGTGCAGAAGGTTTCTCTCCTTTTTTAGTTTTTGTGTTAAATGGCAAAAACAATATTTGCATTACTTTTTAAACGGACGCCATTTTGAAAGTACAGCCATTTTTTTTTAGGACATGTCTTAAATTGTTCCTTAGGCTTTAATCTTTATGAAAAACATTGTCCCCAAGGATCGGGGGGGTGGACGGACAGTTAGGTTGGGCTCCCGTAGTATTACGTTTTATATTAAATTTTATATTTTATTTTAAGAGGTGAATCATTTATCTGAAAAATGGTAACTCCTATCCAAATATTGTATAGGAACAAAATTGTAGAAAATTTTATGCGCTTTGTTTTTTGTGCAGAAAGTTATTCTCCATCTTTTTTAGTTTTTGTGTTAAATAACAAAAGGACATGTCTTAAATTGTTCATTAGGGTTTAATCTTTATGAAAAACATTGTCCCCAAGGATCGGGAGGGGGGGGGGGGGGGGTGCACGGACACTTAGGGTGGGCTCCCGTGGTAAATAAGTTCCTTTTTTTTTTATAATTACAGTCCATACACGTATGTGGTTTCCATCTCTCGAGGGTTAAATGTTTAAAGTGAATTTTCTCTTCTTCTCCCTATCCGTTACGCACACCGACTGGCTAAGCTCAGTATTATGACTTCTGCCGCGTTGTACTAAAATAGATCACTGGAATGGGTTTCTAAGGGAAGGCAGGATGTTATCAGTTCGAAGGAGATTATTCATATAATTTATATTAAAATTGCTACAGGTAAATCGATTAATTTTTCAGTTAAATTTCACAATCTCCTTCTCATGATTACATCAATACAGGTAGATGTTTAAAGAAATATGACATTTTAGCATTTTAGTAACAAATGTATTAATTATGTGGAATTGACAGATATTTTAGGTTTTTTAATTATAAAAAACATAAAACGTGGATATAGTATTTAACATTAATATTATATAATTGTAATGAGTACATTTTAATAATAAACTTTTATCATGTATTATTTAACGTAGCAACGAGTCTTTTCAAAAACTTCTCGATATTGGACCTATTAAACATTATTTCCATCGACATCGCAGGTTTATAATGTTTGATTATAGCATTTATTAAACATGTTTGAATTATTTGACTGATTTACAGCTTTTCTAACGGTTTCAATGTTTATACCGTTCTTAGGAGCACCTGACGTGGATCTATGTTTGGTGCTGTGGCCTGCAAAAATTGTAACCTCGAAAGTTCTTGAATTTTGCAGATGGTCGGTTTACTAAGTTTTGAACAGTATTTTAAGATTGCTAGTCTTTTATTTAGTGGAATAGAGACAGTTATTGTGATTGACTCTGAATATAAGCCTAGGAATTTGCAACTTTGTATGCATACTTTGACGACTGGCCTTTGTTGATAAATTGTTAGATTTTAAATTCTGAGGATATGGTATAAATTCTATACCAACAGCTATTGCTGAAAAATCTTCGGGAAAATATTAATAGGATTGAATCGGTTGTCGTTTCCAATGGAGGGAATTTGTAGAACTGTCAGATTTCCATGCACTGCCTTCGACAGGGAGATATAAGCAACAAGCATTCTGTGTACAAAATTTCCAACATAAATATAACAACTTACTATTTACAATACTATTAAAATAAATGTATACTGCGATTCTATATTTTTATAAACAGGATATTGTATCCAGTAGTATTTGCTGATATATTATTTTTTACAAAGGGTCTCACTTATAACGTAGAACGCGAAATACTTTGGTCACGCACACATACAAAATTGATATCAAAAGTAAAAAGATATTATCTTTTCATTATAACGCAACAAAACAAGTTTGTATATTAATCTTTAAATAATATAATGAATGTAGGTAGAGCTGTGTTTATAAATATGTTAATGCTTATATTCTGTACCTACTTTGTTTAAAATTTTATATAAATTTTTATTGTCCCATCGGAAGTATAAAACTACGGAACGTACATTTATTTACAAGTGGTTAATTTTAATAATAAATTGAACATTATAAAACATATGAGACGCCATCGACAACATAACCTCTATCCTAATCAAAATGTCTGCAGGACCTATTGTATGGCAATGGCATAATCAATAACCGAATAGAAATTTATCGGAAAAAGTATATCTTTCTTATGGGATTCAAGTTAAAATTGATAAGCTTAACCTCCCTATGATTCCAACTTACTTGGCAAAAGGTGCGTCAATAGTTTTCATTGTTTTGATTTCTGTGGCAGCTATTCCAGTGTCATGTTGCGAGATCAGCCAACTTTGTAACGGTGTAAAAAGCCCAAACAATTTTTTGGTAAGTATATAGATGTTTACAATATGTACTGCCGATCTGCTTGTCTCTTAGGTTGTCTCTCAAATAGCTTAGAACAGAATGTTTTATTAAACGAAATGAGTGTACTGCGAAATGAAATTTGACGAGTTGCTCTATATTTAACCAACGCAACTCAACATATTTGTTTGAAACATAAAATTTTCTCAAGTTGTAAATAAAACGACAACAGTTTTGCAAAACGTGTAGCCGAATTTTAGCAGCTCGATCCAAGCAATAAAAATATATAAAATTTCAATAATTGAATGTAGGTATGGCTAAAGATTCATAATTTTTTGCGTTATTTAAAATTCAAAATATACCTGTTTGCACGCAATACTTAGCCGGGAATAAAATTTTTATAAAAGCATTTTTATATGCTGAACAAAACGTAAGTTTTCGTCTATTATTACCACTACATCTCTTTTCATTGTATATTCATGAGTATGTATATCATTTTAGCTTATGAGAACTCGGTAAGATGAGCTTTATCTTGTAAAAATGTGTTACCCATATGTTAAATTATATAAAGTTTGCGAAGATGAATCGATATTCAGGTCACAGCTGGTGTATACTTATAAAACATTTTAAAAAATATACAAAGAACGATCTTTTTATCTGTATATTACCCGCCAGTTACCCACAAGTTTCTAAATTGAAAACGAGTTTTACATTTCATTTTCTCAACGTAAGTGTCTGAAAATTGTGTTTAATGATAATGTCCAAATATGCGTGTAAGTAATAAACACACAAAAAATCGACAAATTGCATGTGTAAATGGAAACACGAGGTTTAGATTGGTTTCTATCAATTCTTTTAACCGAAAAATTTTAAAAGGTAGAGGGGTTCACAGTTCGACCGGTATGTATGTCTTTTTTATATTTATTCAATAATTGCTGATAGATTGGCTTCAGCAATTTCTATATAATTTTCTGAAACTGTAAGATATGGCTCGGTGGTGGTTCCATATTAATTTCATCAAGCTTCATCTCGTGCAAGGTGAGCAAAAATTGAAAACCAGATTTCTTTAGTTGAAAATTTTGCAATGCTATTTGGCGAAGGCGAGGCATAATACTCATCGGCATTGCATTAAAACTGGTAGCTAGCAGGTATTTTAGGAGAAGTTGATACCGAATCCGCTCTCAAAAATTAGGAATTCAAAACGGTGAATCCACTATGGTTGCAATATTGGAACATTATTGCAGATTTACATGAAATTCGATAAATAGATATTTCAGGATTCTCTGATAAAGAGCCTGTAGAAGCTAACTAAAGAGGTCACTAAAAAGCATGAACACAAATTTTTGGAAAAAGTTGAACGGCCTTCAAAAAAAGATCGCTAAGAGGGCATAGCAGGATAAGCACCTGTTAGGTGCCCCCGCACCAATCGGGTCGAAATTTTTACCACAAGTTGATAGTAATGTTAGATGAAATTTCCCAAAATATTATTTTTGGAAAACCATTTTTACGGGGTATGGGGGTAAAAAGAAAAATGAGAAAAAAATTTTTTCTCGAGAACGGATAAACCGATTTTCATGAAAAAAATATATGTTATGGATTTTGATGGTGCAAATGTGGGAAAAAATTATTGAACCCATTTGTCGAAAAAAAGTGGTGAAAAATTTTTTTCAAAATAAAAAAAATTTTTTTTAGGGGATGTTCCAGAGGCACACCGACCATTTTCTTCCAAATAAATGCTTATATACCCTTTTAAAACATATTCAATTTTCACAGCGATCGGAAGGGTACAACATACTCAAAATTGATAATCATTGGCAAACTGCGGGCGGCGCGTAGTCTATGTAATGAAGCATTACAAGACGACTTTTTTGTAAATATTTCGTGCAAAGACCAGATTACCACCCCCCCCTTCGTTTTTGAGGGTGCTGAATACGATGCAGATGGTGGGAGAAGTTTTTGACCGCCGCAACCCCGGATCAACGGATATCAACGGATTATACTTGAAATAATATGGAAATAATATAGAGCAAGTAGAGTCCAGACAGCAGGCCTAGGGGGTTGATTAAACCCTCCCGAGAGGTGTAGATTTTTTTTTTTCAAATGATTCGGTTCAAATACGTATACCTCTTTTTTGGGGTCGCTGATCACGGGAAAAATATTTATTTTTAGCTCCTCAAACGGGCAGAAATCACCTCTCACTCACCGTTTGAGAGATGAATATTTTTCCCATGATCAGCCCAAAAACGGGGGAAACGCGTTTGAACCCGAATTATTTGATACAAATTATTTTCCCCTCGGAAGGGTTTAATTAACCCCCTAGACCTGCTGTCTGGACTCAACTTACTCTATAACCATCTTCCATGTTATTTCAAGTATAACCCGTTGATAAATGACTTTCCAGACCCGTATAGAAAACATAAAGAGATCCATAAGAGGGGTGGCCGTTTTAGGAGGTTTTCGGCGATCAAAAACTTCTCCCACCACTTGCATCGTGTTCAACACCCTCGAAGACGGACGGAGGAAGGTAATTTCGTCTTTGCAAGCAATATTTACACTATTTCTGCCTTTATTACATAGACTAGCGGTTCATTACTACATCTTACTACAACGGTCACTGGCGGCCCTTACAACCCTACCATTTAAATCAGTATTAAACTTCAAGAAGTGTGGTGCAAAAATTCTCTGACGTCAACTGTGGGGTCAAACAAAATCTAGTTTGAAAATCTGAAGATTTTGTAAGGATAACGTCCGCAGTCAGCCTACGAAAGAACTAGTTTTCAAAGTCCACTACGAGAAGGTTACAGTGACTTTCACTAGTGAAGGTGCCTGTTTATTGTGAGTCCCCTTGCCTCTCACAATTCGGGTTGACTTTTTTGCGTGAGTCCTCCTGCCTCTCACGAATCAGGTTACTCTATATTGATGAGACTTTTCTCAGTCTTCATTCTTCGAGAACAAAAAAATTTTATTTTGTAAAAATTTTACAAAAAAGTTGCAGGGGGTTGCGGCGGTCAAAAACTTCTCCCACCACTTGCCTCGTATTCAGCAGCCTCGAAAACGAGGGGGAGAAGGTAATCTCGTCTTTGCACGAAATATTTACAAAAAAGTCGTGCTTCATTACATAGACTACGCGCCGCCCGCAGTCTGCCAATAATTATCAATTTTGAGTATGTTGCACCCTTCCGATCGCTTTGAAAATTGGATATGTTTTAAAGGGGCATATAAGCTTTTATTTGGAAGAAAATGGTGGGTGTGCCTCTAGAACATCCCCTAAGAAAAAATAATTTTTTATTTTGAAAAAAATTTTTCACCACTTTTTTTCGACAAATGGACTCAATAATTTTTTCCCACATTTGCACCATCAAAAGCCATAACATATATTTTTTTCATGAAAATCGGTTTATCCGTTCTCGAGAAAAAATTTTTTTTCCATTTTTCTTTTTACCCCCGTAACTCCCGTAAAAATGGTTTTCCAAAAATAATATTTTGAGAAATTTCATCAACACTACTATCAACTTGTACTAAAAATTTCGACCCGATTGGTGCGGGGGCATCTAACACATGCTTATCCTGCTATGCCCTTTGTGAAATAAAATTTCACCATAAAAACATCGTGAATTTTTTTTCTCATTACCATGTTTAAGTAATAAGGTTCAATTAACTATGCGATGCCGAGGGTGAATTTTTATTTTATTAATTTTTTGCTTGATGCTTTGAAGGCAGTTCAATTTTTTTTTTTTTTCATAATGTACCCAACACATGAAAGACATTTTTCATTAAATAAGATGCTGTTGGCCTTGGTGCCGCATTCGGTAGTTGATCATCTCGACAACGTGCTCAGTATTAAAAGCTAAGTGAGCATTATATTAATTTTCTCACTACCATGAAAAGTAAAAGAGCCAACCCATAATAGGCTGCTGTATAAAAGGATTTTATATATTTTCATAACAACTTTGTATTCAAATTTATGGTCACTCATGATATTATGAAGTCCATAAATACTTTATTGCTATCGTAAATTTTGCAATATAACTTGGTTGAGTGAATACTACTTTGCATTCAGAGTATTTTATTTTACTGCATTTTACTCAGTAGCACAATTTTTCATGTCGTTATTTCTATGACACAGACAATGGGACAAGCATTAATTGTTATATTTTAATGATTTCCTGCAGGTGAGCTTTCCGTTATTATACTGTTCGCAAATACGAATAAGAAGAGTATATCGTATTTGATCGGCACATTTCTAAAACCGTAAATATCGCTCGCAGACAAAAAATGTTCATATCATTGTGTTAGTGAACGAATTCTGAACAACTTTTAAAATGTCCGTCTGTCCGCCCGTCACGTTCTTTATAAGCATGATAACTCGTGAAAGAAAAATCCGATTGTACCAAAATTTAGAAAGTAAGTTAAGGTTAGCTAGAGAAAGAACCCTATTGTTTTTGAACAAAATCGATCAGTAACAAAAAATGTTATTAATGATTTAAATTTGAGAATTTGTTTTCATTTTTATGTTTGTGTAATTGAATAGAATGGTGTTGTGCGAATGGCTTTGCAGCCGCAGCTATATATTACGAGTAGAGATAGATAATTGAATAGAAATTTGGTGAAATGATGTTTCATTTTAACATCTAAGTATTTATATATTTTACGAATATACATTTCATAATGTAATATACAACTGTGGAAATATGATTTTAGCTCGTCACTTATAATGTAAAAATTTACATTTTTTTACATGTTAGTTGGTGGTGTAATTCTTACGCTTTTGACTCGGAATACTAGAGTCCCTGGTTCGAAACCCACATGGGGTATGGTATAGGTTTTTTCTTATTTTTAATTTATTTTACACTCTTTCACAGTCTTTCACCAACTAAGTTCGTACTATAAAATTTAAAATGTCTAAAGCTAACATTATTTTCAAAATACTGCGAAGAGTGTCCTACAGAATGTGCAACAATAACATAAAAAGATTAATAAACCGGCGAAGAGTACGTTAGCTTGTTTTAATATTTGAATTCTGCATTTGCATATTTAAACAGAAGAAAAATTTCACACAAACTCTGATATTCATAGCTCGAATGCTAGAACCGGGATAACTTCCATACTCTTTTCGTAATACAACATGATATATGTCAGAAACAGAAACAGAAAAATTTGTTATGTAAAGCAAAAATCTGGCGCGTTGCAGATGTGGTAGAGAAACATTTTCCGTCGGTAAAAAAAAATCACGTGATTTTTTTATAGCACCTCGTCCGTTTTTAATGGAATCCCATTCAAAATATAAAAACAAACACCAATCCGTGAAAAACGGAAGAACGGAGCCTTGTAGAAACCTGATAAATATAATATTAGTTGTTAAAAAAAATGACGAGTTACAGCGACATGGCTTGTTTAGGTGGTTGACCAGGATCTATACATCCTAAAAACAGTCTAAACGGACATTTTCCGTATTGCACGGTTGTACAAAATGAAATGGAGTCGTCTCTTACTCTGCGTGTTTCAGTCATCACGCGCTATAGACGTATGAAAAAGTGGAGGTGACCTTGAGATCCTAGATGTGCCTCCACCAAATCGCAAAAAACCATCCCACCTGATTCGCCCCTCCGGACCCTAAAATTTTTATCCGAAACTGTTTTCCTCGCATCCTTCCCCGAAGAAATACCCGGCTGATTAGTTTTCAATTGTCACCCTGTATACGAAAAAAGTTCACGGGGAAAAGGTTGAAGTTTGAACTCGAGGGGTTGTAATGAATGCTCCCTGCGTTAGGTAGATTTGCCTCTTCTATTTCTTCTCCCCTGTTATTTAGGTTTACCTCTGTATTTTTCCTCCTTATCTACCCTCCTGCGTATAAGTGTGATTATGTGTGTGTATACGAGTCTATTCACGCACCCGAATTGCATTTGCAAGTTTTCGACAAATTACAGAACATGAAAATACGAAACACCCATATTGCGACATTCTAACGCGACAAAAAATGGATTTTCTGGGAACAATAACGCAGAAAACGTCCGTTCCAATTTTTTTTAAGTATGTCTAAATCCTACCAATGATTTAATCAAGGAAACGGACAGGTCCGCAAAAAAATTACATTTTACAAATTCATTCACTCCCACGAGCAACGTTCAAATCGTTCGTTTTCATTTTTTGATGACGGTCTTGAGCGGAAATTCTCAAATTACACTGAAAACGGACGAGTCGCGATGACAAAATTTTCTACTTTCAAATTTATTGGGAAATTTTCTAATTTTCCATTCATTGCCCGCTTGCACAAGGCGAAAAATGTCCGTTCTTTTTATAGAGTTCCAGACACCGTACTTCAGCACAAAAACCAGGAAACGAACGTGTCGCGATAACAATTTTGGCCCATTCTTTTTACATGTTTATTACTATTTTTCGATCATTTAGCAACATTAAAGACTTCCGCAATAAAGGACTTTTTTCTTTATTCAAGTATAAACAGTCCGAAAAAGTTTGAAATTCTCATGTCGCGATGAGGCTGAAAATCCTGATCGATGTCTCCCGTATTATAAAGTGTACCTAATTATTATTTCGCCAGTAAATTGTGGTATAATTCTTATAATAATCATTTCGATGTAACTATTTATCACTAGACTAACCCCGTTCGACAGAGTGGGGATGTTTAAAAATGTATGCTAGAAATTATTTTTAGAGGCACACCAGCACTCACATTTTCAAGAAATTCTCGGCCTCGCTTCAACGTAATGGTCTCACCTTTTCCTAGAGAAGTTGATAAAATTTTCAAATATATATACTACACGACCAATATTGTTTTCCGTAACATTTTTATATTAATTGTTTTTTTATGGTGTTCAACCTCCATATTCTTCGATCAAAATTTACCAGATTTTTACACAGCAGCAAGCTTCAATTATCTTCCAAATATTATTTTTCTGTCAAATAATTTTTTGGATATAAACCAACAGACCAACCGACAGACGGAGTGAATGACTTAATTGAAAGACCTAAATTGTTATAATTTAGACAACCTGAAATGTGAAAATTCTAAGTAATCAGGAATAGTCATTTTTTAACGATTAAAATACTTCTCTTCGGTAAACGAGGGATATAAAGAATTTGTGAAATTATTTGCAAAAATCTCCCCCCTCTACTTGACACCTTCCAGTCAAAATTGTATCAGATTTTCATTCTTGTCCACTATATTACAGATATAATTTTTCTGCCGTTTTATTTTGTTAGGGTACCCAATCCAATCTGTATATTTTTCGTTAAAATTTGTCTTTCTTGGTAATAGCCTGAACTACCTGTCAAATATTATTTTTATCCATCCAACAGGTTTTTAAATATGACGTCAATAGAAATAGATCCGACAGATATACGGACAAACTAACGAAATTGAAAGAACTTAATTCTTGTAATATACATAATCTGAAACATGATGATAGGAACAAATTTCGGAAAGTGACTTTTTCGTGATTATAATACTTCTCCTGGGTAAGCGAGTAATAGACTGGAAAATATCATAAACCAAATAGTTATAAAGAATTAAACAGCTTATGAGGAATATCTTTTCTCTACGAACTATTAACAACATTTTCGAGTCCAATTTGATTAGCTTCAGTTAATTATATATTGTCCATTAGAAGCACGGTCTGAATTTTGAGATATGAAGATATTTTATGATATACTACACCAAAAAATTTAAAACGATAGAGACCATATCCAGAAGGTAACTTTATATTTGCACCGAGTAGCATGAAAGACAAAGTATTATTACATTGACAATTATCTCTATAATTTTTTTATGTGTTATTATTCCCTGCGTATTTTATACGTTTTCGTATTGGTTCATGTGTCTTTCCCCTACTACCAGTTAGTGTCACTTGATTATATATTTTTGGAATAGTATTTTGCACAACATGGGTCAGAGAGAGAATCTTGCACAATATTGGAGACTGAATCTTGCATATAAAATTATATATTGGATGAAATTCTAAAACACTATAACATCAACATTGCCAGAAGAAAGGATTATCTGCAAATAATATGTTCTGAACCATCGTCAAAACTTTTGTTATTACTGCTTTTATACACCCTAGGAAAAAATTACGTTCCATTGCAATTCAACACGATAACAACTTTTTTACATATTCAGTTAAATTATTTAAATTATTTATGATAATATATGATCAATAAAATGGGTCACTTACAACAAAACCTTCATAATATTCCCATTCATTGTAAATTTCTTCGACGACTCGAATATTCGTCATTGTTAAATAAACAATGAGCAGCACCACCAAATAAATAATTGCCACCACCTAAAATGGGAATAACATACCGTTTCGTGATGAAAATAAATATTCTCAAAAAAATAAACAGAATTTGACAAAATGTAACGTGAGAAATAAAACACTTGTTATAATATTTTGGAATCCATTTTTCTTGTAGAGAGTAGCTCATCTTGTGTTCTTTCTACGTACCAAAGAGCAAATAAATGTCTCTTACACGAATACAGTTATAACGGTTCTTGCAAACCGCTGCACTTGTCAAATTTTTTATAAAATGTCAAATATCTCCGAAACCGTTCAGTTTAGGTATAGGGTGTTCTACATGTCTTGACTCAAAATTTTATGGTCATTTCGAAAAGTTGAAAATATATAGGGTGTTCCATTTAAAATAAGCAAGTTGGTATCGACTTCCGGTATTTCCGGAAGTGCCGCCATTTTGAAATTATTATTTTTGGACTCGCAATGGTCGACTATGGTAAGATACCAAATTTCAAATGTTTAGCTCATATAGAAATGGGAAATATTCTAATGGCCGCCTTAAAAGAATCACCCTGTATAGAGTTTTCTTTTAACTAGCAAAATATTCTGTTGTGATTAACGGGGCCAGTCTTATTTAATTGGGTTAATCATCATTATTTAATTGGGTTGTTATACACACAGAGTGATGTGTTAGGTAGCCTAAATGTACATCTACGATTTATTATATAAGGTCAATATTTGTGAACCTTCCGTGATATCACGTACGGTACAGAAAACTAATTAATACTTAAAATTTTTGATAATATTTTTTCAGTAGGTAATCTTACGGCTGTCTACTTAATATTTAATTTCTATCACCTGAATACATGTCTCCAAATTGAATAAAATTATTGACTATAGTTTGATGAAGAGCTGTGTTTCCTTTTAATACACCCCATAATAAAACTTACCCTTGTAATTAATGCCTCATTTTGGAATTAAAAGATAGTGTTTGGGTCCCCTTGACAATTTTGGGAGCCTTCTAGCTAGGTTGCAGTTTTGTTTTGGTAGTGGCGCCCTTTATACATATATTTGAAGTTCTAATACTTATATGTTATATTTTTTTGATAGTGTCAACCTTAAACCTACCTCTCTCACTGACTAGAGCTGAGCTAGCCCTCGGTAAACATGTAGCGAGCCTCTGCAGCTCAAACACTATCACCTTGCTAAAATTTATTTGTTTATTTTTTTTTTTTGTTATTTTGTCAATTTTGGCTATTGACCAAAAGGCTCGTGGCAATGAAAGTAGAACTTTCGTGGCCAGGACAGAAAAGTAAAAAAAACAAATTTTAACGCTTCACAAGATTGCATATACCTTGCATTGAATTTCTTGGGGCAAAGCGAGGCACAAGCAATATTGGCTACTTCTTGTTTCATCGCCACCCAACATATTTGTTTATTTTAGTTTGAAACCACGAGAAGTTAAAATGTTTAACATAACCTCGATGACAGATAGTAATTGTTTCGTTGGCATGGAAACAATGTTCACAGACAGCCTCCTAAACTATAAAATTTGTTAAACACGTCAAATAATTTCATGAAATAATCAGTTTTAAATTATTAAATCCCATAATATCTTTCGATAGTAGAAAAAATATAAAACATTACACGATGCGAAAGCCATTTTAGGTGTTCGGTGTTTTTTGAAAGGTCTCGGCTTCACCTCGACCATTCAAAAATCACCTCACACCTAAAAGTAAACTTTCGTATCTAGTAATGTAAATAACTATTACCTCCGTTGTTAATGGCAACGCACAGCCGTCTAAAAAGTCAAACTTTAATGTCGTGAGATGTTATTTTTTGCTGACGTTTGAAGAAAAACACTTTTCTGACGTGTTGTATATATGATTTTCTCTACTTGCCTTTGAAAATTTGAGATATTTTTTGAATTTTGTAAATGGCATTTATATACTTATTACTTTTTTTGACAATTCTAATTTCGTTACTAGGGAATGAACGTTTTTAGTGCGGAAATATCTTTTCCGCTTTAGTTAGGAAAAGTTCGGCTTTTGATTAAAATCATCAAAATCGGTCCAGTGGAATCCGTTGATGAATCCGGAGAAGAAAAACGCCGTGTTTTTTTAAATATACAGACAGTTTGTAAGTAATTTCTTGCTGGGTGGAGTTAATTTTAATATGAAGTGAAAAAAAATTGCCACAAAAAACTGCAGGATTATCTAGCAAAGCAAAAAGTATTTTGAAATTATTCCACGTTTGAAATAAGATTACATTTAAAATGTAAATACGTTTTCTTTCGTAAGACTGTAAGGAATAAAGTGAATGTTTTGATAAGCAAGAATCCCTTGGGCTCTGAATATCATCCTTGTTATCTCGGGCATCATGTAGGATTCGGCCTAACGCGGGTGCAGAATTAGGGGCTGGATGCGTGTACAGGAGCCATAAAAGAAGCTGAAATCGAATGCGAACTCATAAAATGAACCTTGCATTTACGTTCAATTTGTTCTGGTATCTTCGATATAATACCATAAATGGCTGATCGAACATCAGAGGAATAAGATGGATTGCACTTTTTTATGTATTAAAATTTAACAATATCCAACGGTTTTTCTAAAACATAACATTTTAGTTACATATAAGGACTTTATTTAAATAATTTATTTAAGGTCGGCCTATTTCCGACAAAGGCTAATCTCCGACGCCTGGAGGTGCTCTACCCTCAACCAGGCCCGGACAGGACAGGAGGGTAACCGAGCAAATGCCCGATGGACCGGTGCCTTACGGGGCCATTGAGGCGCCGAGGACCATTTTTTAAACAGTTAATCAGCCTTATTCTGGTGATCATTAGTTAATTTCCAATATCTGAAAGTACCTAATATTGCTTATTGAAAATAATCGATTTTAATAAGTTGTTGTATTCTGGTGAGCATATTGAATCAAGAAAGACAATATTGAAAATCTATTAGACCGACCGTTTGCGGATAACATTAAGTTAGCAAATAAGGGTGACCAATCATAATTATTCTTGAGTAAAAATACTAGAAATTGAAGAGAATTAGAGTTTTTAACTCTGCACAGTTGGATTCGCCTGAAGAACCTATTGAAATTCAATTTTTTTTAACGGCAATAATGATGTTTGTTTTCGGGGCTTGGATGGCTATATGAGTGCCATCAATATTTTCTATTACACATCAAAAGAATTTGGTTGTTTAATGGACAGAAGTAACAAATTTAATAGGCCGTAAGTATTGAAAAAATAAGTGACAAAAAATGTGGCAAAATAAAGCATTTGTAAGTGAAGATACGAGAATTCAAATTATTAACTGCGAATGACAGGAGGAGGGTCTCTTTATTTTTGAATAAAAAAAATTGAAAAAGATTTTTTTATTATTTACTATCAATATCGAATCGATTCTACCCGAAATGAAACTTTCCCGCACTCACCTCCCCTTTTTGTACCCCCGTAAACTATTAAATAACCAGCATTCAGTTGATTTTTTTTGCAAGTCATTGAGAGATTTTAGCATGACTGTTGCTGAATAAGGATATTTTTAATTTGATACGTGAATTTTCGTTGTTTCAGAAGAGGTGGGAGGGGGATGAGGAGGTCAAAAACGGTAGGAAAAAGTTTCGATTGGGGTGGAACGATTCGATATTGACAATAAAAAAAATGTTTTTTTTTTTTAAAATAAATTAGGCCAAAAACCGGCCTTAGAGACTCTCCTCCTTTGAAAAATCCACCTGGAAAACCCTGTGGCATTTGCATCAGTTTTGCTTTTTCTAAATTTTTTGCATCTTGTGTCACTGGGAAATTTGATATAATGATGGAAATGCAATATTTCTGTAATCGAAGAAACACACCGACTAATAGTCGATTGACTCACGGGGAAATTAACATCTTGGCCTACAGATTTCTGATAACTGAGAGAAAAAATGCAGAGGACACGTACTGCAGGTTAGTACTTGTACTTTCAGGCATGTTATCAAACGATTTTTAAATCTACCAAATGGCAGATAAATACACGTTGTAGAAAATATCTTGTCTCATTTCGGAAATTCGGAAACGGTTATTTCTGTAAATCAAGCGCGGATTTATGGGGGGGTGGGTAACGTGGTAATTGCCCCTCCCAAAATTCTGTAAACCACCAACTTTTGTTTTAAAATTTCATAATTTTTATTATTTTATATTATATTTTAGTCGTGTTTATAAGTTTTTCTGTGATTTTTCTCCCCCCGCTCATCAATTTCAATTTTCGAGGAAAAACATTTTTGTTATTTTCAGCATGCGGCTGTGTTACTCCATGGTCCAACTCTTGTGAATTTTTTCTAAAGATACATATTTTTCTAGATCTAACCACTCGAAAATTCCTAAAGTGGGGGAGGGGAAATGTAATATTCAAGTGAATGTATCGTCGAAATATAAGACTTTTGTTTATTTGCAGCTTTTCTGTAAAGTGCGTTTTCACCGAGTTTTTCCGGAAAAACATGAAATACTATCAATTTCTTTGAAATTGTAACGCTTTAAAAATACATAATTTAAAAATTTGAAAAAATCCAGACGCATGCATTGAAGCCTTCTAAACATTTTTTGTCTCTTGAAAATTTTTTTGTACTTGTTAATTTTCCGTGTTACAGGCAGTTTTTCGCGATAAATAATGTACTACATTTTTTGCACATTTTCAATTTAAAAATTATATTGAACGTTTAAAAATGGTATAACTATATAGGTTTCATATTTTTTTTATAGTAATATATATAAATCACGCTCATTTTTCGAATTTTCATGTATTTTTCAATGTGCAAATGTAGTACATGATTTATCGTGAAAAACTGCTTGTAATTCGAAAAATTAGCAAGTTACAAAAAAATTCCAAAATTCCAAGAGACAAAAAATGTTTAGAAGACCTCAATACGTACGTATGAATTCCTTCAAAGTTTCAAATTACATATTTTTAGAGCGCTACAATTTCAATTTCATGTTTTTCCGGAAAAAGTCGGTAAAAACGCACTGTACAGAAAAGTTGCAAATAATAGAAACTCTTGTATTTCGATGATACATTCACCTGAATTTTTTCAGACTTTTTTTCTTTTACATATCCCCTCCCCCACTTTCATCAGGAATTTTCGAGTGGCCATATCTCGAAAAATATGTATTTTTGGTAAAAATATCTTACTTTGGGCCAAAAAAGGTAAATATATTGTTTTTTTTTTGTTTCTATTTTTGACATAATTCTACAATTTACGGAACCCATGGTAAAAGGGGTGTTTTCTACCCCTTCCGATCATTTCCTACTCTAATCTTTTTTTTCAACTTTGTTATTAACGTCATTACAAACACATTGCACAAGGTTTCATCAAAATTCATTCATTAGCACTGAAATTAGAGATTTTGGTCAATACTATATAAAGTCAAAAATTTAATACAAAGCGAAACTCCATTAATTTGATAACGAGATTTATTAAGCATACACATGAATAATGAAAACAAAAAGAAAAAAGGAAAGCCAAAGAAAATGCATGTTTAAATGTATCCCCTTAAAGTACCTAAAAGAACTTACAATCGAAAAAAAGTGACGCACAAAGCCTCCTTGGTACTTGAAGAAGAATTTAAAAAAAATTGTTTCGTCCGCCATCTTTGAGCGTTCTATTTGACTTAGAGCGTCCTGGTTTGGTGCATTATATTTGATCATACATGAGTTTTGGTTTTGCCAACTTTAATGAAAGTACTCCTTATCGAAAAAATATTCAATTTTGATTTTTTCGGACATTTTTGGTGTATAATATTTTTCTCAAGATGGCGGATTGACCTATACATATCGAATAGGTCTATATTTTTTAAGAATTGTATTTCAAATAAGCCAGTATTTTTAAAATTCCCATTCGATTACTAGTACAAGATATATTAAGGAGATAAGTTGAATGTCCGAGAAAGTGCGTCACAAAGTGTACATAACTTTTGATGCATTAGAGATTTTTGGTCGCAAATATTTTTTTCCTAATCAGGAGATCATAATACATAAGAATCAATAATAAAATTTTTAGTGGAATGTTGTCGCTGAAAGAAATTGTATTAAATCAATTCAACTGTACGTATAGTACAAAAATATTCATGAAATTCATTTTCAGGAATTCAATTTAAATTTTAACGAGTACACATGAGTATCAGTTTAACTTTAATTTTTAAACTAGAATAGTTCATCTATAATAATGTATCAAATTCACAAAACGGATGTATGTGAAGGTATATTTCTTTGGTTACAAATACTATAGTTTATTGATATATTTGCATAAGCTTGTTTTTGAACTTATAATTACTAAATAACTTAAACAACTATAGTAAAATAACGTTATATATTGAGTACATACATGGCTGTATTGAATCCATAGTTAATTAAGTCAAAAACTACAGATATAAATGAGTTTTTACACTTAAAAGTTCTATCAAATTTAGTGCATCGAGCATACGCAAATACGACTTAATAATAACAGGTTCATTGAGGTGGTAGTAGGCGAGGTCACCTCGAATAAAGTTAGATAGTGGCGCAAATGATACACTGATATGTTCTCTTGCCATATGTCAACAACATATAGTCCTTTAGCTCGTTTCATTTTACGATTAAATGCCACTTTTTCGAATTCCTGCCCCACTGTGCGTCCTCGAGAACGGCCTGTAAAATCGTGTTCAATTCTGAGAGTCCTGTAAATTGCACAATACAAAAATAAAAACACACTTAATTCATTCACACATGCATACCAAACACGACAGCGGAATACATATCACATACCTCCAATTATGCATAAAACTATCGGGCAAAGAAGCTTCAGATTTCTGGGGCCAAAATTATATAATAGTTTACCTCTAAACTTAAAAACTCAACATGTCAATCCACGCATTCAAAAAAAAAAACTGAAGATGTACGCCTTGCACAGATCTAGGAAAGAAAT
This sequence comes from Rutpela maculata, assembly GCA_936432065.2. Classification (NCBI taxonomy): domain Eukaryota; kingdom Metazoa; phylum Arthropoda; class Insecta; order Coleoptera; family Cerambycidae; genus Rutpela; species Rutpela maculata. The sequence continues at coordinate 86,053,454 of OW386289.2, read as the reverse complement.
ACATGACTTAGTAGACTAAAAATGTAACTAATATTACTGCCACAACTAGGATAATTTACTAGTGCATGTTTCCAGAGTTATCCACCATTAAATTTCCCAATTCTTAGTCTATACTCCTGAAGCCGCCGCGCGCCGGCTGTTCGTTCATTTTGTCTCGTGTTCACTGCTCAACTATAAGCTAAGTCTTATAGTAGTAATTTACGTTATAAATTACAGATTTGTGTCCAAATCAACTTCTTAGTAATTTTATGTATTTATGTATTTATGCTCTGAGAGTATGAAATATTTTATTGTTACTCACGGACGAGGCTTTGCCTTCGTGACTTGTGTTGTTTATTTACAAGGTTTTAAGCTAATATTAAGAAATCTATGTTATTATTACTAAATGTTGTATTGTAAATAAACGTTATTATTATTATTATTATTCAAAATGAAATGACGCCCAAATTTACGAAAACACGTCTCTTGCAGATTTTACTATTGGGTATTCTATTTAAAAAATGCTGCCACTAGCTTGCTACCACTTTGCGAAATACTCTGAGGATTTAAAAATAATTATAAAACATGCCACTCTTCATCTCCGGCAATTTTCATCCAAAATATTTTCTCAAATTTCAAATGGTTGGGAGATATCGACCATTCGTACTCTACTGACTCACCCAGTATACAGTGTGTCCCCGGATGGAGTTGACAAGAGGAAAAACATCTCTATTATTGATTTTACGACGAAAAGTCATTATTTATAAAAAATTTTGCTTGTCGAAAAAATGAATTTACCATATAAAAATCTTAGTTCAGATGTACTGGGTGTTAATAAATTAAGAAAACATCAAAATGCCTCAAGAGAGAAGTACCTTTATTTATTATTTTGGACAAAATGTTTATAAAACAAAGTTGTTTATAATCCAAAATAAAGCCTAAATACAAATTATGAAGTCTGTATTTTATATTTAGGCTTTATTTTGGATAATAAACAACTTTGTTTCATAAAAATTTTGTCCAAAATAATAAATAAAGGTACTTCTCTCTTGAGGCATTTTGATGTTTTCTTAATTTATTAACACCCAGTACATCTGATCTAAGATTTTTATATGGTAAATTCATTTTTCGACAAGCAAAATTTTTTATAAAGAATGATTTTTCGTCGTAAAATCAATAATAGAGATGTTTTTCCTCTTGTCAACTCCGTCCGGGGACACACTATATATTTATGTATGTATTTTTTATGCACCGTACCATACATTTAACATCTTTAAATTAAAAAAAAAATACTTTTCAACGAAAATATAGCCAAATATAGGGTATAATATTCTGCTCCTAAATATGGCATATTGCACTGGTAGGTTATCCAATTCAAGACAATAACTAAAGCTGTAATTTTATTTTAAATATTTAAGTCATTATACACTATATAGTTCGTCTCTTTTTTCCGTGATGCTTTTCTTTCTCATAATTTGATGAAGCTTTCAATTTTCTGCTTTCTTTGGGTAGTTTCTCGTTCATGTAATACAAATTTATGACATTGTTTTCTTTCTCATTGCACATAACATCAGGAAAATATATACTATCTTTCCCGTTTTCTTTGACGTTCATGATTTGTTGATCTAGAAATACAGAAACGATAATTGAAAACTATTTTATTGTTTCTTCAAATGTTACTAATAAATGAAAAATAATAAATCAACATTAAAGGCTATTGAATGTAATAGATTGTTCACCAGAAATATTTCACCTATAACTTTGCTAAAATAGAACATGTACACTGCGCCAGGTTAAATATTTTCTATTTTAACGTATTTTTTACATTAACGTCTCTTTGAAGCTTAGCCATAGCTATTTTACCACTCAACCAGGACACACGCATATCAGATGTCAGACAACTACATAACAACCATTTTCTGCGACATTATCATCTGTTGTAGCTGAGACTCGAACTCAGGAAATAAAACAGAGACTAGCGATGCTGTCTTACTCCACCGCGGTCTAGCCCACTGCTACTGTCTCAGCAACACATTAAGAAACGTCACTAAACATCCAGACGAACCTGTAACCCCTTTATCTCAAGCCTAATACGTAGTCACTGACCTATCGAGACGGAAACATAATAGTATATTATGCAACGATCATTTAATGATAGCTATTAAGACATGAGCATGAGAATTATGACATGAGCCATAGGCGAATGTCATAATCAATGTGAATGTCTTAATAGCATTAAATGTGAGTTGCATGCACTATTTTTTTCTACGACTAGTCATAATAAAATAGAAAATTAAAATTTTATAGTGTGAGATCCCAGACCTACGTCATTTTAGCAAAGCTAATATTTTGACAACAAATAGTATAATATCTAGTTAAGAACATTTGCGTATTTGCTAGTTTGAAAGCGGGGCGCTTTTGCAAAAAACAGGTACAAAAGGTACATAAAAATTTTAATCCGCAGGTTAAAATATGATAGCTGGATTATTTTACAAGTAACACGCTAACTCCATGGTGTAAGCGTCATCCTCCGTACCCACGTACCCAAATACAAACACGCTACTTTACGCTGACGATGTAACTATATATGCTCACAGTTTTTATGCCCAGACCGCGACACAAAAAGTCAAATATCATATAAACAAGATCCTGGACTATTACGCGGTCTGGAAAATAAAAATAAACCCCGACAAGACTGAGACAGTAACATTTCACAGAAAATACACGAATATTAAGACATTTAGCAAAATTAAAATCCAGGGACAGGACATTACGGAGAAGAACACCATCAAGTATTTGGGCGTCTCCCTTGATAAGAGACTTTGTTTCGGGCCGCATATTACGGCGGCCATAAATAAAACATATGCAGCACTCAGTCGACTGTATCCCCTAGTCAATAGGCGGAGCAAACTAACTTTGGAAAATAAAATAACTTTATATAAAGTGATCTTTCGCCCGATCCTAACTTACGGCTGCGTGGTCTGGAACGCGGCTTCGAATACGCAATTAAATCGCATTCAGACCACGCAAAACAAATTGCTTCGCCTATTGACAAACTCGCATCGATATGTCACGACTGAAGAGCTGCATAGGATTTGCGGTTTGCAAAGAACCACAGATTACATCAGGGAGATGGCCCAGAAGTTCTTCTCCGTAAAAGCGTCCACTTCCGCCCTGACCAGCGACATAGCACACGTGAGACAGTATGACAACACACACCACACACACGGACTCCTACATCAGAAACTAGACATTTACCATATGAGACGACCATAACAACAATACCCACACAAAACATCCCACTGCATCCCAACAAACACACGACCCCACCAACACCCCCTCCCCCAAATTTTCCCCCTGAGGAATCCAGTGAGAGGAATTATTTTATCGCTACACAATACAACACCTAATTTGCGTCATCCACACATAGATCTTTTACCATATTACCATCCTGCAGTTTTATTACTTTGACAGTGTCGTAAAGCAGGTTTTTCCTCTAATTTTTTTCCTGCATATTTTTTTTAACCTTAACTGTTCAACACACCAAATCTCAACCTATCTTTTAATTAACTTAAACGCCTGTATATTAAAAGAAATTCGCAAGATCTTTTCGTTTCGGAGTGCGATTAACTTATATAAAGCTCTGGCGGCTTGAAATTCTCCCTCGCCTAACATCGGCGGATTGGGACGCTTCACGTCCCCGCGACGTATGTAGCGTTCTAATTAACTAATATGTGATTGTAATAATGAGATACACGAGATAATCAAATATAGCCCATGATATGTCAACTTAAAAAATATCTAATAAATACTTTTAATCGTTAATCGTTAATCATCCTCCGAATCTTAAGGTCCGAGGTTCGATCCCTGAGCATTCTCAGTTTTTTTTTTTAAATATGCGTACTAAAAAAAAAGTTATGGCCAAAAATAATAAATATTGCTGTATCGGTTGTCTGTTTCTTGGTAATCGCCATCATAAAAAAAAAGTTGAGAACGCTCAGGATCGAACCTCGGACCTTAAGATTCGGAGGCTGACAAACAATACAATACAATCAAACTTTATTATTATTATATATTACAATATATCCCAGACACCCATGTCCGAATACTGTCAGACATTCACGGAGCGCAGCTCCGTGACAGTTGAATGACAGGACGGAACGGACTCTGGTCAACTTCAAAAAATAAAACTTTGATCTGAACTCCTTTCACCATGGGGCAAATTAAAAAAGGTATTAACAGATAAATTTCCAAAAAAAAGGATTATTAAACTTAATATTAACTGGAAGTAAAGCGCACTGTTTTACATTATGATACCTATGCTAATACGGGAAAAAGAACCAAACCAAAAAACCCGCTTCAGATAATGGTGGTTATGAACGAAGCGGATGCCAAGCCGCTTAATGTATAGTTTAAAATGTTAACAAATCTGGAGGTTAAGATAAAATAAATATTATAATTAGGAAGAATAATTTAGAACAATGGTAAAGAAACGAAAAGAGGACAGAACAGAAAATAAGGAATGAATGTTATCGTTAATGAAGGATTAAAAAGAGAATATAGGGCTAGATAGGTTGCCTAAAAATAGGCAACGCCTGGTATGGCAAGGTGTGTTTTATTCTAAAGGGGGCATTATGTTCTCTGATCTGGGTAATGTTGTTTGTTAGGTTGACGTTTACACCACGTCATTAATGTGTCACATGGAAAATAAACCAGCTATCATACTTTAACGTACTGAATAAAATTTTTCTGTACCTTTTGTACCTGTTTTTTGCAAAAGGGCCCCGCTTTCAAACTAGCAAACACGCATACGTTCTTAACTAGATATTACACTATTTGTTGTCAAAATATTAGCTTTGCTAAAATGACGTAGGTCTGGCAGCTCTGGGATCTTGGACTATTATATCTGAAATTGCTAGGTAAACATGACGTGACAGATGACTTGTCAAAATTTATAAATTTTAGATCTGTCAGATGTTCAAGGCAATAGTTGATATTGACAGAATATTGCTGTTTTTCGCGTTTCTATTGGTTATAAACTTGTATCACAATGACAAATGTGTATCGTAATAAATATCGTTAGAGTCCAGGTAGGGAATGTCTAATAAACGAATTAAAGCATGTGAGTAGAAAATTAGTATATTATGAAACAAATGTATAAGTAAGCCCTTAAAGTGTTGTGATCTTAAACCACATGCAAATTGCCTTAAACATAATATCTAAATAGTGCTCGTCAGAGGGCCTTAGTGTCAATCCGAGCAAAACCGTTATTGTTCCATTCACCAAAAGGAGAAAACTAAATTTGAGAGCTCCTATGTTAAATGGAACAATACTGAATTTTTCTGGTGACGTCAAGTATCTAGGAGTAATCCTGGACCAAAAACTTACCTGGAACTCACACTTAGAAAGGACACTTACCAGAGCAATGACGGCTATTTGGTCGTGCCGTAGGCTATTTGGTAAGACTTGTAGTCTGAAGCCAAAAACGATACATCGGTCCTACCTTTCGGTTGTCAGACCCATGGTTACCTACGCATCATGTGTATGGTGGGCAAAAACAGAAGGGAAAACAGCACAAGGAAAGTTGCAGAAATTGCAACGCCTTGCCTGTCTAGGGGCTACAGGAACAATGCGCTCGTGTCCCACAGCAGCTGTGGAGGCAATGCTGGACTTACTTCCTCTGCATTTGCATGTAAGGAAGGAGGCAGCACTTAGTGCCTTAAGGCTGCACCAGGCACTTAAATTCAGACCAGGTGGCCTGGTTGGTCACTTAAGGATTCTGGAGCTAATCCAATTCGAATCCATGACCAAACCCACAGATTCAATGCCAATCAAGCATAACTTTGACTGCCCGTTTGATATGCTGATTGAAAGCCGTCAGGCGAGCAGGGTCGAAATACTGCGGTTGGAGAAAGAGTCACACATCTGGTATCCAGATGGATCCAAGATGGACGAAGGGGATGGTATGGGCGTAGCAGGCCCTAAATGCAAGCTATCTAAAGCCCTTGGTAACACTCCAACTATCCTCCAGGCAGAAATCCATGCCATAGATCAATGTGTCCAGGAATGCCTAAATAGAGGCACTCGAAGGACAAATATCTATATACTTTCAGATAGCCAGGCAGCATTGAAGGCATTCAGGTCCTATACCTTCGAGTCAAAAATTGCCTGGGAATGCAGACAATTCTTCAAGTAACTGGCAAAAAACAGCAAGGTTACCTTGATGTGGGTGCCAGGGTATGAGGGAATAGAAAGCAACAAATTGGCTGATAGCCTCGCAAGAAAAGGGGCTGAAGCCCCAACTCCAGGCCAAATACAAGCGAAAAGCTTTATAACCTATTCAACAGAGAATGCCACAAAGTTTCTCGAACTTGAAAAGTCCGACCTAAGGCTGATTATAGGCCTCCTAACTGGCCGTTGTCCCTTGAAATATCATCTCAAGAACATAGGCATGGTAGAAGATGACAAATGCAGATACTGTGAAGCTGCAACTGAAACTGCGGAACATATATTTTGTGAATGCAAGGTACTAATCCGCATTAGGCGAAAGTACTTAGAACAGGCGGAATTAACGCCTGAAGACATAGGAAAATTAGCTCTCAGGAAAATCGCAGGCTTTGCAAAAAGTCTTGGAATCCTACGCAACAACTAGTTGCAGTGTAATTCACAAAAGACCTTTTAGGTCGAGGTGAAGAAAAGCCAACCCAGGGCCAAGCGACCTCTTGAACAATCTACAATCTACAAGTCCTTAAAGTACGAGCAACAAGTGTAACATTGTCTTTAAAGGCACTTGAGCACGTGTGTCATATGCAATTTTTTATTATACCTGCATCATGACCCGAGGAATGAAGTTGGAAATTAAAATCAAATTAAATAATTTTTCTTATATTTTAATACATTTTCGAAGTAGACCATCTGTCAGATTTTGTTTTTATAATTCTTTTAAGAACCGCACGCCGCCTCTAAAATATTCTATGTTGCTCAAATTAATATATTAATTTCTGTTTAACAAAAGCTGGTTTGACATTTAATTAATAATTTTCACTGTCGAAAATTAGAGGAAAATGGTTACTAATAATAAAAAATTTCACTTGAAATCCAAAATTCAAACGCGGAGGCTGGATTAAAACTCATTCCTGCAAAATCCAGGGATTCTTATTATAAATAATATGTAAGTTAGTGCTGTGGATGGAGAAGAAAGAGATCCGGAGTGTGAATCAGTAATGTTAGCAGATATGATGGAAATATAAATCTTCTACTTTTCGATGTATCCATTTGAAACTGTAAGTAATGCTGAGAATAAAAAGTGGAATAGATTGAGTATCATACCACAAATTGTATGCATTTATAAAATGAGCGAACAAAAGTTTTGAACCAAGTCTTTAGTTTGTAACAGAAAAAAGTATTTTATTCATGCTACAGATAATAGTATCTTATTCATGAAAGTCGTTGCTGCTTGTTGAGTTTTTGGTTCATATCTGAGGTACGAAATGTGCAACTTGAGCATGAATGATATCACAAAAGAAGGTAGTATCCTGATTATTAGCATCCGTCCATCAAAAACTGACAAGGGTCGAAAATTTGCAGTTGTCAACGATTCAAGTTTTGAATATGTTTAGAAATTTAACAAGTACCATTCGCTACGTACGAAGAATGTCACCACAGATAGGGTGTTTCTGCAATATACTAATGGAAAGTGTATCAAACAAGTCGTTGGGATTAATACTTTTGGCAGATGCTCTTGTAGCATGATTTTTAAATCTACCAGATGCAGATACCTAAATACACCTGCCACGCTTTCAGGCGAACGTCTGCAACAATTCTGGCTAATGGAGACATGATTGTGGATGAGCTTAAACTTCGAGCGGGTTGGAAATCCTCCGCGGTTGCTTCTGATTACATTGAGAAGGTTACAGAGAGAAAAATCGAAATTTCGAGTTTGTAGTCATTAATAATGGAGAAATTAGTGTTGCGTCAACATCTGCAGATAATGTTAATGGACGGAACCTTGCACAAACATCATCGTCGGTGAATGTTATAGATTTTCATAGCCAGTAGAAATACAGACCTCAACACTGCAAGTGATATTCAAATATAAAACAATCATAACTGTGCACTAAACATTTACTAGAAATAATTCCGTTTTCTATTAATTTATTATTGTGATGTAATTTGGTAGATAAATAAAAATTTAAACTTATTGAAATTGTCTTTAAAGATTTAAACACGAATCATGGTTTTTCGCACACTTTTTAGTTGTTTAAACAAAAATACAATACAGGTATAATAAAAAATGTATTTTTTAACTTCCGGATATAAAATTCTACTTCAGACTTAACGATACGGCATTAAGTGCATCTTTTTCACTATAGAGTGCACTCTACACCCTTTTTATAGACTGAGTTTCCACTAGTCTGACTATTAAAATTCGGTTTCAAAATTACTACTTTATAGTCCGGACAGTAACCTTCACAAATGAATTCCACCTTGCATTTTATGCTCAAGCGTTAAAATTTGGTGCACTTATTCGTTAGACGCCACCCTTTGATATGAGAAATGTTGCCACGGTCGGAGCCCCCGCGGGGGCCTTGTTATAGCATGAATGCCTATCTTCAGGGGCAAATCTGCATTTTCGCTTCTTGTAGAGCTAAAAAGTGTCGTAGAGGGCTAAAATTTGGTACAAATGCGGCATTTGGGATGTTTAAGCTCACAAGCAAGTGTCCCAGGGCCCACGGCCGGCAAAATGGCTGCGGGGGAAATCAATTTTGTTATAACCATATTTTAGTGAAACTGCAATTGTTACCCCTGCATTTGTTATAGATGTCTTTTGAGAATGTTGAAAAAATTTAAACTGTGTGGCGTTAGTTTGGTGGAAGATGATAATTCAAAGGAGATTAATTGGGATACATACTATGCCAGAAAGAGAGACAAGAGGAACTGACGTATTCGGAAAGGAGTCTCAAAGCTGACAAGTATGTTGGATACTCCAAATTGGCTGAAAATTGAGATGAATTTGAGAGGCTTGGGCGAGTGCCACTGGGCGTAAATATGTCGGCACTGGATGGGGGTGCCGAACTTAAGGAAACCTTTTTAGCAAGACGAGCAAAATAGCATTAAACCTGCTACTTAGAGTTCACCAGCAGCACACTTGAACGGGCAAAGAAAAGGCCAAGCGCAGAAGCTGTTGACTCAACAACTAACTATTTCGCCTATCAGGTCACGCACTAGAAAAGAGTCCTTCTCCCCCGACTGTTGCTTATTCTGCGGCTTGCCTGGTACCCGCACCAAGATATTGAGCAAAGTATCTACAGTGAATTGCAGTACGGAAATTTACGTAACGGACAAAAATCTCAAAACAGGCTAATACTAGCGAAGTTTGCGGGGGCCAGCGACTCAACGACATAGACACTAAAGGCCATGTACTACAGCAGGTGCTGTGTCAATTACCTAGACCTAGTAAAGAGAGCCGCACCTTCGCCTGATGAAATCCGTGTATTTTCTCCGTAAGGCGCACATATGCAAACCCGCAATATTGTGACGTCTTGCCTAACATATGCGGTAGAAATTGCATGACGAAAAATTTTTTTTGCAGGTTCAGATCGTGCTCAAGCCCACGGACTAGATGTTACTGACCTCGTGTCTAACATTAAAACAGCAAGGGAAATCAGTGACGATCTCCTATTTTTAAAATGGCGCAGCTAGCACAAGAGTACTCAGAACGTCTGGCGGAACACGGTCAACCTTCTACTGATGTTCATTCTACCAGGTTGAGAGAGCGACTACTTCAAGAGTGTTCCAAGCTTGAACAGCAAAGGACCCCAGTGACATGTCAAAAGAAAATCAGCTGTCCAGTATACCAACCTCTCTCATTACTCTTCTGAAAATGATACTGAACGGGCCGGCGTCATGCACCGCCGATTTAAAAAATGTTGGCGTTATTTTGCTCTCATTGGCTCTCAACTTATTTCATTTCATGCTGTGAAAAGGACTAGGAAAGGATCTATTAAGCGGCACGACAAAAGTAGAGAAAATCCTGTACCCGTTTATGTTGTTGCCAAATTGTATGGCGAAATTAGGAAAAAAACAGCTGATTGAAGTTGCTTATCGCCTGGGGCTTAACATTTCATACAACCGGCTACGGACAATTCTTACAGAAAAGGCGAATAATGCATGTGACCTGTACCACACGGAAGGCGCGGTGTGCCCATTGGAGTTGCGCCGAAACTTGTTCACGACAGCAGCAGTAGACAACATTGACCACAACTTGTCCTCAACTACCTCCACGGGCTCGTTTCACTTAACTGAAAAAAAAAAGAAAAACAAAAAAAAAATAATATTAATATTTTTTTATTCGCCCTGTCATTATTTTCGACCTCACGTACTAAAAACATGATTTTTCGAAATCAGTGACTCCAAAAACATATGAAACGAGACCTTACTCGAAAAAATGCAATAGAGTAAACTTTTTCGGAAAATAACGTTATTTTGTGCATTTCCCCGCCGCCATTTTGAAAAAAAGGGCCGTGGGCACTGAGACACTTGCTTGTGAGCTTAAACATCCCAAATGCCGCATGTGTACCAAATTTCAGCTCTCTACGACACCTTTTAGCTCCAAAACAAGCGAAAATGCGGATTTGCCCCCGAAGGTTAGCAACCATGCTATAACAGGGTCCCCGGGGGTACCCCAACCGTGGCAAAATTTCTCATATCAGAGGGTAAGGTCTGAGGAACAAGTGCACCAAATTTCAAAAATAAAATGCATAAAATGCAAGGTGGATTTTCTTACCCTCCGGACTATTATGCCCTTAGTGTAAAAATAACTATTAATCTAAATAAAATTACTATATTTTAACGTTGCTATTTTTTCCAGTTAATGAATGACAAAAAGTGATATTTACTACGGGTAGTTTTTATTTCCACATCCAGTGGAAGTATAGTAACGCAAAAAAATTTTAAAAAAATTTTATTGTTCAAATAGGCTTAAAATGTCATGAAACGTCGAGATTTTAAGTTTGAGCGAAAAAAAAAAACAATTTTCTGTCTGTCGGTCTGTCTGATGGTCTGTCTGTCGGTCTGTCCGTCGGTCTGTCTATCTGTCGGTCTGTCTGTCTGTCTGTCTGTCTGTCTGTCTGTAACTTTTTTTGTGCGTACGTTTACTCTGGAACCGTTTAAGATATTGACTTGAAATTTGGGACACATATGTACTTTAACGAGATCTGGAACTAGATTATATTTTCATGTTGTTCCGACGAAGGGTTGGGGGGTAATTTGGGGTGAATGGGTAAATAAAGCAGGTAAGAGTCCATAAAATTGGTATTTGGTATATACAAGAGAAGCTAAGGTCCCAAAAAAATTTTTGGCATTAGCCACCCCCATTACCACCCCCACCCCCTTATTAAGAGGGATGAAAAAAATTGTGATTTAGTGTATGTACAAGAACCAGAAACCTCAAAATATTTTTTTACTTCATCCACCTCCACTCTGTCACCACCCCCACCCCAGTACCGATGTGGGGTATCGTTTTGTAGGTAGGATTTCAAATATTATATTATTAAAGTTCCATAAACAATTATTTCCACATACAAAGTTTTTTCGTTGTGAGTGACTTGGATAGAGAATCTGGATGTGGAAGTAGTGATTCCTTGGGCAGCGGTTTTTTCATATATTTAAGTAGGAAAAATGTATTACCTGACAGCTATGTATAGTACCTACATATGATTGAGATCCCCACCAAAACATCATAAAGTAACGGTCAAAATTGTTCAGTCAATACTGTCAATTATTTGAACATTGAGGATAGAATTTTGCAGAGAGAGAGAAATAAGCGTTTATCTTTGGTTTATTATAAATATTTAAAAAACCGCTACCCAAGGAATCACTACTTCCACATCCAGATTTTCTATCCAAGTCTCTCACAACGAAAAAAATTTGTATGTGGAAATAATTGTTTATGGAACTTAAATAATATAATATTTGAAATTGTCTACCCCAAAAACCCATAAAACGATATGCCACATCGGCAGTGGGGGTGGTTGAAGGGGGTGATAGTGGAGTGGATGAAGTAAAAACAATTTTTGATGCCTTTGGTTCTTGTACACACACTAAATCACAATTTTATTTTTTTTTTTTCACCCCCTTTAATAACGAGGTGGTGGCTAACGCCAAAAAAGTTTTTGAGACCTTAGCTTCTCTTATATATACTAAATACCAATTTTATGGACTCTTGCTTGCTTGATTTACCTATTTACCCCCATTTACCCCAGTTTACCCCTCAACCCTTCAACGGATTAAGATCAAAATATAATCTAGTTCCAGATCTCGTTAAAATACATATGTGTACCAAATTTCAAGTCAATATCTTAAACGGTTCCAGAGTAATCGTGCGCACAAAAAAGTTACAGATAGACCAATGGATAGAACGACAGATAGATACTTTTTTTGCTCAAACTTAAAATCTCGACGTTTCATGACATTCTAAGCCTATTTGAACAATAAAAATTTTTAAATTTTTTTGCAAATGGAAAATTTACCTTGAGCCGCCCCAGGACGTGGAAGTAAAATCATAAATGGTATAATTTTTAAAATAGTTCCAGATACTTTCCATTGCTCTAAGGAGTACAAGCACATATAGTTTTTATCATATATTACTTCCACATCCAGTGGAAGTATAGTAACGACAAAAAAATTTTTAAAAATTTTTATTGTTCAAATAGGCTTAGAATGTCATGAAACGTCGAGATTTCAAGTTTGAGCGAAAAAAAAATTTCTGTCTGTCGGTCTGTCGGTCTGTAACTTTTTTTGTGCGCACGTTTACTCTGGAACCGTTTGAGATATTGACTTGAAATTTGGTACACATATGTACTTTAACGAGATCTAGAACTAGATTATATTTTCATCTTGTTCCGTCGAAGGGTTGAGGGGTAAATTGGGGTAAATTTGGAGAAAACAGGTAAATCAAGCAGGTAAGGGTTCATAAAATTGATATTTAGTATAGACAAGAGAAGCTAAGGTCTCAAAAAAAATATTGGCATTAGCCACCCCCATTATCACCCCCACCCCTAATTAAAGGGGATGAAAAAAAATGTGATTTAGTGTGTGTACAAGAACCAGAAACCTCAAAATATTTTTTTACTTTATACATCCCCCACTCCCACCCCCTGTCACCACCCCCACCCCACTACCGATGTGGGGTATCGTTTTATGGGTTTTTGGGGTAGAGGATTTCAAATATTATATTATTAAAGTTCCATAAACAATTATTTCCAGATACAAAATTTTTTCGTTGTGTGACTTGGATAGAAAATCCGGATGTGGAAGTAGTGATTCCTTGGGCAGCGGTTTTTTGTATATGCTCAAAGCCATGCTCTAATAATGAAATTAGGAACTATTTTCATTGACAAACTACAATATCAAGTACAACAGAAATTTACAATAAAAATATATATAGTTGTATTCGTAAGAACACTAGCAAATACCTAAAACAGTTTTAAATATTATGCTATGTTTGGTGTTTTAAATATTTATAATAAATAGAAAACAAACGCTTATTTCCCTCTCACTCTGCAAAATCATATCCTTAATAAGGCCCGCGTTAGGCTATAAAAATGTTTAATATTTATAAAATATGGCCGATATTTGATCTATTACACTATCACATTTCTCTGTCTGTATCTCTCTCTCTCTTTCTTTCTCTCTCTCTTTCTTTCTCTCTCTCTCTCTCTCTCTCTCACATACACAGTCTCATACACACACTGTCACTTTCTCTATGACGCTCTCAATGGCTGTTTTAACTGCTCTCTATGTGTGTGTGTGTGTGTGCGTGTGTCTTTCATTTAGCTTCCTACTATCAAGGCACGGTCAGTAAATAATACGGTTACCTCGATCAGTAGCTTTTGGACGAGAGACACGCGCGGAGCGGGGAACTGAATCAACCAGAGACAGATATATCTGATTTCCATGTAAAAGACAGAGACAAAGATGCCGGCAGTGTCTACAGCCCACGTAGGCTATAGATCCTACCGGCATATTTGTCTCTGCCTCGTTGATTCAATTCTCCGCTTCGCGCGTCTCTCTCGTCCAAAAGCTGCTGATCGAGGTAACCGTATAGTTTATTGACCGTACCGTTAAGGTAGATTTTCTTTAAACAGTTGAACATTGATAATGTTGCTTGTTCATTTTGTAAATAAACTCCTTAGAGAATATTCTTAGTTAGACAATTATTGTTTCTTTTACTTTACCCATGAATATATCTTGGAGGCTGATATCCGGAAAAACGGCACTCTCGAGCTCTTTCTCGAAGCTTTCTAAAAAGGTTCATAATATTAATGAATTTTTTTATAACATATTTTAAATAATATTCATACCAAGAAATATTAACTTAGTGCTAATAGTATCGAAATCAATTTCGTCCAAGAGATTTCCTGCAAAAGAAATTATTGTAAAAATTAAAGGGCATAGCAGGATAAGCATGTGGCAGCTGACCCCCCCACCCCCCACCAATCGGTTCGAAATTTCGAGCACAAGTTGATAATAGTGTTAGATGAAATTTCCCAAAATATTATTTTTGGAAAACCATTTTTACGGGAGTTATGGGGGTAAAAAGGAAAATGGAATTTTTTTTCTCAAGAACGGGTAATCCGATTTTCATGAAAAAAAAAAAATGTTATGGCTTTGGTGGCACAAGCGTATAAAAAATCCATTTGTCGAAAAAAAGTGGTGAAAAAATTTTTTCAAAATAAAAAAAAATTTTTGGATGTTCTCGAGGCGCCATCTTTCCTTTCAACTAAATGTTTATTTATGCGCCCCTTTAAAATATATCCAATTTTCAAAGCGATCGGAAGGGTACAACATATTCAAAATTGATAATCATTGGCATACTGTGTGAGGCGCGGTTTATTACTACATCTTACTACCACGGTCAAATCAGTATCAAACTTCAAGAAATGTGGTGCAGATATTTTCAAATTCTCTGACGTCAACTGTTGGGTCAAACTAAATCTAATTTGAAAATCTGAATATTTTGCAATGATGACGTTTGTAGTCAGCCTACGAAAGAACTAGTTTTCAAAGTCCACTACGAGGATGTTACAGTGTCTCTCACTAGTCAGGGTGTCTGTTTATTGTGAGTTCCCTTGCTAGCGCAGGAATTTTAGTCAAAATATCGCTTCTACCCGGAATTAATTATTGTAAAGTTGAAAACTTCCAGGATTGTAGTTTTGGTCCAGAACAACACGTAGTAAAAAGTTCCCTACTCTAAGCGGCAAAAATTTCAGAGCCGGATATAAAGTGCAACAGGAAGGTTGTTACTGGTCCAATTTGGGTCGAAATGATCATTAAAGATTAGGAGAAGCATATCTGTTCGTATTTCAGATGTTCCATGCATGTTTTTGTTCATAATTTTCCGTTCTAGTTCTGTCAACATTTCAAAAATTTAAAAGAATTAAAAAATTGTTTTAAAAATTCAGAAATGGCGCCATTGCGTGTAAATGAAGACTCGGAGGGGAAAACGTACAACAATAAACATTTCTCTTCATACTCTGGGCTTTCCATTGGTATGTCTACCTTCTCTGTAGCGTCACCCGTTACGGAGTTACGCCACTGAGTGTCACTGCGGCGACACTCGGTCATTTAAGTGCGTTCATTGTTGCGTCTATCACGTCTAGTCTAAACAATCAAGAAGGCGCAAGACGAGCTATATCCTTAGTTATTTAACTTTGACAGTTCTCTGAGTGTATGCATTGGTTCATTGGTGCGGAAAAATTGAGTGATCTTAGTTAAGCCGTGGCAGGAATTTTAGTTTTTTGCCCGGAATTAATTATTGTAAAGCTGAAAATTTGCAGGATTGTAGTTTTGGTCCAGGACAATACGTACCAAAAAGTCCCATACTCTCCCCTGTCGGGTATCCTGTTTTTGCGGAGCAACAAGGGCCTAAGTCGCAGAAATTGCAGAGCTGGCTATAAAGTGCAGCAAAAAGGTTGTTACTCCTCCGATTTGGGTCGAAATGATCATAAAAGCTTCGAAGAAGCATATCCGTTCGTATTTCACATATTCCATTCTAGTGCTGTCAAAACTTCAAAAATTGATAAAAATTCGAAATGCCTCCATTGCGGATAAATGAAGACTCGGAGGGGAAAACGTACCCGAATAAACATTTCTCTTCATACTTTGGGCTTTCCATTGGCATGTTTACCTTCCCTGTAGCGTCACCCGTTACGGAGCTACGCAACTTTGAGCGTCAGCGCGCGGCGGCCACGCCCGCCATATGCAAGGTGGAACTGCCCTGGCTGCGCTGATGAGACCAGTTGCGAATTCTTGTTTATATATTATTGGTGTTTTATAAGATTTATTGAATGAAATTTAACTTGTCAGACTCAGAAAATGACTTTATTCGGCTAGACAATTGACATTATTGATCTACTGGGAAGTAGGGTCGTCCGGATCATTATCCATATCCACGACTGGCTGTTTGTGCAGCTGGATTCTCTACAGGTTCGGCACATGATGCTGCAGTTCAGACCAGAGTTCCTGCACTCGCACCGGGCACCGCAGTCCGCCTTGCAGCGCAAGAAATTAGCCGTAGCAGGCTATAGGGAGTTGACGTCTAGCCATTGTTGGATCTGCAAAAAGCTCATGCATATTAGTTGAGTGCTGCAAGCTTTTCGGGAGATTAAATCCTCACAATATTCTCCCTGACTCCTCTCCTCTCCTCACCTGGAGGACTTGGGGTGGAAATCTCTCTCTCCAGAGCCTGGTTTCGATTCCTGTTCCTACCACAAAGCAGCCAGCTCCGCCTAATTCCTTGTGCATACAAGAGGGACTGCTTCTCCTAATCTTTTATGATCATTTCGGCCCAAATCGGACCAGTAACAACCTTCCTGTTGCACTTTAAAGTCAGCTCTGCAATTTTTGCGACTTAGGCCCTTGTTGCTCTGAAAAAACAGGGAAGCCAACGGGGGAGAATAGGGGACTTTTCGTGTTGCCCTGGACCAAAACTACAACCCTGGAAATTTTCAGCTTTACAATAATTAATTCCGGGTAAAAAACTAAAATTCCTGGGCTATGCCTCTCAGGAGTCGGGGTGTTTGTTTATCGTGAGTCCCCTTGCCACTCACTAGTCGGGGCGCTTGCTTATTGTGAGTCCCCTTACCTCTCACAATTCGGGTTGAGTCCTCTTGCCTCTCAAGAATTAGGTTACTCTATATGAGATTTCTCTTAGTCTTCTTTTTTTGAAAACATCCCATACAAATTTTTTTTATTTCGAAAAAAATTTTTCAACACTTTTTTGAAAAATTTCGCAAAACATTTTGCAACGATGGCATTTGTAGTCAGCTACCAAAAAACTGCAGTTTCCAAGTCCACCACGTGGAGGTTACAATACGATTTTGGTCCACTTATTACACTTATTATAGGGTGTTTTTTTTTATTATGAGTCTCCTTGCCTCTCCCTAGTCGGGGATCTTGTTTATTGTTAGTTCCCTTGCCTCTTAGGTGACTTTTTTTGCGTGAATTCTCTGGCCTCTCACGAATGAGGTTACTCTATATTGGTGAGTCACTTCCTAGTCTTCATTGTTAACGTCCTCAATTACAGGAATATTATTATTCCGAGTAAAAATATCGCTAAGAGTTTCAGCTGACTTCAAAATTTTCGACAAATACGTTGCATGGGACAGACAGTACCATTGCGCCAACGGAAACAGAGGTGTTGGCTGCTGCTCACACATTGCTGCAATTGTATACTATCTGTCGAAAGTTCTGAAGCCATCTGAAATTCTCAGGGACATTTTTACTCAGAATAATACTCGGAATAATATTATTCCTGTAATTAAGGATGATAGCAATGAAGACTAAGAGAAGTCTTATCAATATAGAGTAACCTGATTCATGAGAGATAAGAGGACTCACGCAAAAATGTCAACCCGAATTGTGAGAGGTAAGGGGACTCACGATAAACAAACACCCCGACTCGTGAGAGGCAAGGGGACTCACAATAAACAGGCACCTTGACTAGTGAGAGACACTGTAACCTCCTCGTAGTGGACTTTGAAAACTAGTTCTCTCGTAGGCTGACTACAGACGTCATCATTGCAAAATGTTCAGATTATCAAACTAGATTTTGTTTGACCCAACAGTTGACGTTAGAGAATTTGAAAATATCTGCACCACACTTCTTGAAGTTTGATACCGATTTGAACGGTAGAGGTGTAATGGCCGCCAGTGACCGTGGTAGTAAGATGTAGTAATGAATCGCGCCTCCCGCAGTATGCCCATCATTATCAATTTTAAATATGTTGTACCCTTCCGATCGCTTTGAAAATTGGATATGTTTTAAAGGGGCATATAAACATTTATTTGAAAGAAAATGATGTGCCTCGAGAACATCCCCTAAAAATTTTTTTTCTATTTTGAAAAAATTTTTTCACCACTTTTTTTCGACAAATGGATTTTTTTTCCACTTTTATTTTTACCCCCATAACTCCCGTAAAAATGGTTTTTCAAAAATAATATTTTGAGAAATTTCATCTAGCACTACTATCAACTCGTGCTTAAAATTTCGACCCGATTGGTGCGGGGGGCAGTTAACACATGCTTATCCTGCTATGCCTTTTCAATGATTTACTAGATTTTGAGCTAATAAGTAGTATTCCCATAGCGTTCACAATAAAACTTCTTGTAATTATATGGAACCTATTGAACGTTATAGGTTATCAAGTAAATCATTTTATGATTGTTTATAGTTTCAGTAAAGATTACTTTTTATAGAATTTTGCAAACAATAGAAAGAATAATATATGAGAAATCAGAAGACAGTCTGTCAAAGAAAGAATGCAAAGATTTTAAATTTATATTTTCTTAGATAGTCTTTTGATTTTTCATATATTATTCTCTCTGTTGTTTGCAGAGTTCTATAAAAATATTCTTTACTGTAGTATCATAGGTTAGTTTACCTGTAAAGGGTGTATCATATCCCTCTAAAAACCTTAGGTTATATGTTGTAAAGTCACCTAAAAAAAAATCCTTAGTTTTATTCAAACTTATTTCAAAAGATACTAGTTATATTTTACGCATTTAGCGCATTTAGCTTGGAAAGTGGAATACCTAGCGAGGCGGGTTCGAACTCTGCCTAATGCGAAATTATTTTAATTAGAAAATTATCATCAAGAAGGCGTCCACTATAAACTGTAGGGCCTTGCTTCGCTTTACTTAACACCAGAACTTATCTAGATGATTTGAGAGGAGGTTAAGTAAACATGTTTTAACAAATGAAGCAACTTTAAGCATTTATTAACCTAACAGACTTTTATACAGGGCCACTCGAAAAGTGAAAAATTTAAAATTGGCCATTGAGTAACAAACACCCCGTATGAGGTATCGTGCTAAAATTTTGTTTAGAAGTATTTGAGATAACTGTGAATCGAATACGCTATCCGCTTTTTCGATAAAAAATTGCCTAACAGATTCTCTCGAAATTTTTATTCATTTCGGAGATCTTAGTAGGCCTAGAAAATATGAAATTTACGTTAAAAATGGTCAAATAAAGCTTATCGAGCACTACGTCCCAAAAAAAAAAAAATTAGAATCGGCAGCGGGTTTCAAAATAACAGGATGTTGCTATATTAAATAGTACACACCGTATAGAGAACCAGCTCGAAATTTTCTTATATTTATTTCTGTACAGCCCGTATATAATGAAAGAAATTGTACTGTTAAATTAGCATTTCCCTCTGTATATTTTTCTAATGCGTGGTAATTAGTAAAATGAGTTTGTTATCTAGTTTGCTTTAATTTTCATTTTAGAGCCTTGCTTAATTAAATTAATTAGTTTAATTGTATAATTATAATGTACTCTAGTTGAAATAACTTTGAAACTAGTTTAATTCCAACCATGAAGCAAATCTCTTTGTATATTTTTATTACACTATTTCATAGAGTTGCAGTTAATTTCATTAAAAACATTATTTGCTTTATTTCAGTTTTAATCAGTTTAGTTTTCAGGGTTTAATTGATTACATTTCGTTGTATATATATATGCCCGTATATTATACTCCTATTAATTATTAGGTATACAGTTTTTCTATTTTATGGTTGTCTTTAACATTAACAAATGTCTTGTTTATAAGTTATGAGACAGTAACATATCGTTGAAAAATATTATTTTGGGTATTCAGCAGATCAAAGAAACCATTCGTTATTTTCATACACTATTGACCCAAGTCTGATCACGCTAGTGTATTCACAAGAAGTTTCTCTTAGGAGACATCTTATCAACTTCTTTCATACACTTCTATCTCTAATTCAATATTAGTGGAGAACCGTGTAACGGTTTCTTGAAATCTGCTCGGGCGCCAAATTATGTAACGGTTTGTTGTCGGGTAGCTGGTTCGGAGATTAATCAGGGTCCAGATTAATTAATAAGAGAGCCCAATAAAAATATAAACAATTTATTTACTTTTCCAAACAGGTAATGTGCGGCAGTGTTACATAACATACAGGTACAGGTTATATGTCCGTATCTTTTGCGGTTCTTAGGACATTTTCTATTATCTGAGAGAGAGAGAGAGAGAGAGAGAGAGAGAGAGAGAGAGAGAGTGTAACAATTGCGATGCGACGTTTGTTGTTGCTACGGGAGTGGCATCGGGCGTCGGGTGAATATCGTCGACCCAAGAAGTTTTCCAGTTCAACACGCTGTAGAAGGTCTCCAGGTCAGGCTCATTCGCTCTGGTTTTGGCGGCGAAACGGCTCCGAGGAATGACTAACGACTCGAGGGGTCCCAGCTCAACACGCTGTAGGATTCCCAGGGTCAGATTGCATTCGTTCCGTCGTGTTTGCGTCGGGAGATGTACAAAACTGTAATATGTCCAGCTCAGCACGCTGTAGACAGATTGCCAGGGTTGTTCACACTCTGAATTATGTTCTACTAGTCATTTGCGAGGATGCTTGCGGCTTCCGCCCTTGGGCGCTTTCTGCGGTTTTGGGTCTGAATTATGTTGATTTTCGGCCGGGCTTTTATATCCGAGAATCCTCGCTTACTGGTGACGTAGAACTGCGTATAGTTTAGTGTCGTGTGCAAATCCATGCCTCTAGACGGGAGATGGGTAGGTTTACGGGCCGTGTGCACATTGGTGTCGTGTGTAAATCCGGAATCTTAGTAATGGAGCAGGAATTTAAAGAATGCTTCATTACAACCGTTATAATTTTATTTGGGAATCTGCCAGTAAAACACCAATATTAATATATTTTTTTAAATGTTGGAAATTCAAAATACTAAAACCCCTACAATTCAAACATTGTCGCTTTTCATTTATTCAATAATTTTTTATAATTTTTTTAAATTGCAATTTTTTTTAAATAATACTCTTTTCTGAAATCGATCGGGAATGTCTACATTTTCGGCGCGATTTTAGAGCGAAAAATGCACAGTTCCAGTATTTTAGTCCGTTGCTAGGAAACTATCAGAAAACAGACTGGAAAAGATCCGTTGCCAAGCAACGATCAACAATTTGAGCTAGTCGATATATCTTAAAAATTGTCTGAATTATGATTGTTGAAAATGTATGCAATATTCGGCAGTTTTTGGACGTTTGCAAGTCGCGCTCATTTTACTTCCACATCCAGTAAAAGTTACGACAAAAAATTTTTAAAAAATTTTATTGTTCAAATAGGCTTAGAATGTTATGAAAGTTCGAGATTTTAAGTTTTAGCAAAAAAATTTTTTTCTGTCTATCGGTCTGTCTGTAAATTTTTTTTGTGCGCACGATTACTCTGGATCCGATTAAGATATTGACTTAAAAGGTACACGTATGTATTTTAACTAAATCTAGAACTAGATTGTATTTTCATTTTATTCCGGTGAAAGGCTAGGGGGTAAATAGGTAAATGAAACAGGTGAGAGTCCATAAAGTTGGTATTTAATATACCAGGTGTAAACGAATAGTGGGCCACCCCTGTAACTTCCTTGTTTTTAAAGATATCGGGATGAAATTTTGTGTGGTGAAATTAGGTAATATTTCCAACTTTTTGAGACGGCGGTCTTTTATGGTTCGGTTGCTCGGGCGCCAGTTTCCTATATTACGTGGGGAAACGCCACGTCCTTAAAACAGCCTGTGCAGTAGGGCTGGAGTAACTACTGTGGAGAAACAGTAAATTAATTCCAGTAGGTGAAATATGGAAAATTAGTCTTTCACATACACATCAGTTAAACACACAGATCGCAATATAACAACTTTTATTTACATTTATCCAGGTGTTCCAATTAAGTACTATATACGCAGTTAAAGTTATCTTAGTATTATATATACATAAAAAGCCCCAGGCTATGATTAGGTACGGTGCTACAGTGATTCAAGCTACGGTTTGGTTACGGCAGGTGGCAGCCCAGAATGATTTTAACCAGGGTCAGGTGACTTTAGTATACGATAAAATAGAGCGGTATGGTGGGCTAGCGGAGCAGGCGGTAAAGTCAATAAAATTACAAATGGCGTGCGGATACCAGGAATGAGCAAGCAAAACAACAAATAATTATAAAGCAAAACACTAGCTCTGGTTAATACGCAATACCTTTCAAGCTGAAAAGAGTTTATGATTACTTAAATGCTTTCTACAACTCCTACCCTGAAACAACGTATGATTAATATGGCACGCCCTGATTTCCCCAACGAAACACCTTTACTAGAGATCCCAAGTGCACTAATTTTATGCCACAGCGTACCCGATGGAACACCTTCGCCGGATACCCTGAAAACACTAAATTCGCCGTGGAAAAAATAATGCTGAAAAATGGGGAAAAACAAGATTATTCACATTCGCCTGGCCTGAAACAATGTACCGCACGCTCTGATTTCTCCAGTGGAACAGCTTCATCAGAGTTCCCAGAGATCCGTTGGGGTGTACCCAACGGAACACCTTCGCCGAATATCCTGAAAACACTAAATTTGCTAGGAAACAGTAAAAAGCAACAAGAATAAATGTAAATAATAATACGAGTCCCTAATATTAGCCAAGTCGCTACCTATTATTATTATTACTCTTACTACTCACTTTCTCCCTGGTACGTTGGGGCACGGCGCGGGGTAAACAATTTTTGGTGTGTTTTTTAAAAACTAAATTATTATTTTAAAAAAATTAGTATTATATACATTACGTTAAAGTCACGCTTTTTGACGACTTCGAAACGTCACCCTCGCTTTTTGCCACCAGGCCGAACCGGCAGGCAAAGTTAGTTTTGTTCTATATACATTTCTCTATCAGTTTGTAAAATTTCAGTCATTCGGCTTTTCCCGTTAAAAAATGTTCACTGTCTCCCGGACTATAACGTACTGTCGCATGCAGCATATTCAGATGAAGCAGCGACGATTTTACGGCCGTTGTTGTTCTGTGTCTGCTTAATATCATATCATAAAGCATCATAAAATGAAAAAATTCATATCTCACGAACCAAACAAATAAAGACGTGGGAATGGCATCTTTCCCTTCATTTTTTGTCTATTTGAAATGCGTAGCTTATATCCGCGACGTAAATTTTACCACATAAGAGATAATTATTCATACACCCAACATACAGCAAGCAATTCCATTTTTCATATTTAAAAATAAATTATATATCTGGCGAACTGCATGAAATTACGAATTTACAAAAAACTTTCACCCACAATTTGAGGATTGTTATTGATTTAACGCAGCCACGCTTGTAATTTATAGTTCAGCGCTCGGCAGGGCATTAGTCCAGAGTTGATGCTTGCAGTCTGGTATTTATTCCTTATACAACGTGATATACCATGATATGCGTAAAATAAAATGGTATACTAGTCTTCAATGTAGGAAAGCCCCTGGACAATTTTAGAGTGTTCTGAGGTAATTTAGTATATTAGAGCGCGTTGAAATTTGCGAAGATACGCTGCTGTTATTGTGTAGGTCAGTGTAGAATACAATGAATCGCGCACAACCTGGAACGTATCCGTCTTTCAAATAAAAGTTAAGGCCAACAGTCGATCGTCACTGATATTTGCCTCTTTCTATCTTATTACGAACTTCAACGATCGGGTCCTTTGCAGGCTGGTTGCAGGTATATAGTATAAGAGTTTACTGACATGAGGTTAGTATATGTCTTCCCGAGTTCCAGTTGAAGCATGTACCGTTAAATTTTAAATTGTATTCGTAGATCAATACCGTTCAATATGCCATTCTGCGCTTCGAACAGTGCAATGAATGTAATGCATTGGAACATTTTGTTTGACTTCTTATTACTTTTAAATTTTGTGCTGTGCTGTGTTCTACACAAATTATTTTAATTTTTGCTAATTTTGTAGTGTGACTAAATCCAATGCCCTCTAAAAGCATACCTACTAATTAAGCCCATGTCAGGGATATTTCTACTTCGATTGCAATGGACATCAACTGCTAGACGAAGCCTACCAATTTTGTTACATGTCGTGGTTTTATAAATCTCGTCATGTACCAAGAGTGAAACTTTTTGAAACTTCTTGCAGAATGTTCCGAAATAAATAGACAGAGACATGGTACTTACGGCGCACCACAAAGTACTATTTGCTATTACCTGGAAATTCAAAAATTGAAGTTTGCAGGAAAACTTTTGATGAGACATTTGATATAGGAGAAAAACGTATCAAGCAATTTGTCAGAAAGTTGCTACGTGCGATGACATAATAATAAAAGAAAGACGAGGTGGGAAACGTCTTAGAAGAGATCATTCTTGGAAATCGAAGATAATTGATTTTATTAAGTCTATTCCAACCAGGGAGAGTCACTATGGTCGAGAAAAGAGCTCTAAACACTATCTCTCTGAGGACTTGAGTATTCGAAAACTTAATTCTGCTTTCATTGAGAGATATACCGAAAATAATACTACGCCGCCTGTATCAAGGCAGTGGTTTAATAGTATTTTCAAAAAGAAATTCAACCTGTCATTTGGCCGTCCAAGGGTAGACACTTGCCCTAAATGTGACATATAATAATGAAATAAAAACTGCTGTCATCCCCATTAAGAAAAAAGATGTTGAACTAAAACGTAATCTGCATCATAGAAAAGCTAAAGGGGCTCAGGTTATGATGTCCAATGACTGTAAAGCTGCCAAACTTGAAGATTTCCCTTGTGTTATTTCCTACGACTTACAAAAGCAGTTCTATATACCGGCATTAACACACACTAATATGTACTACAGTCGTCAACTTGCTTGTGTCAACTTTGGTGTGCACCTTGAAAATTAAGGTACCGGATTTTTTCATCTTTAGAACGAGACAACGGGAAAACGTGGATGCAATGAAATAGGCACATGTGTTTTCGACTATGTCACCAATCAACTAAAGACGCCTAAAAAATCTTTCATATTATGGTCAGTGCGTTTGAGTCTTCGCATTTTAGACATACGAAACTTTAGATACGCATGCGTATTTTCTGACGTATGCTTGACCTTTCGCAATGATCCTTCGAAAATGAAATCGAATACGTATTTATAAAAGCGGGTGACAGTTTGGCAACACTGCCCGCAGCGAAGTGCTGTCATTAAAGTCAGGTTATGAACAGTGTTTACGTCTTTCACGTGGAATGTTTTTTCTCTTGTTATTTGTTTTTGGCTTGGGTCAAATGGAGCACAAGAAGGGAGCACATGCCAGTGAAGAGCAGATGACACTTCTAGCTGAATACTTAAAGAAAAACCCTCAACTGTTGGCCGGGAAATTGTCTCAAACCTTCACACGAAAAATGCATGGAGAAAAGTAAATATATCACATTATGTAAAAATTATGTTATTGTGGTAAATAGAAATGTTAAATTATAGCCGTTCTCTCTTGGGTATTTTATCAATGTTAAATACTTTTGTTTCAGACTTGGCAGGACAAGGGTAGCCGAAGCAAAAAGAAAATGCTCAGAAAAAAGAAACATGCTGGTGGGACTGGAGGAGGAAAACCTATTGAAGATAAGTTGACTGACTCGGAGATGATGATTATTAACGTGATCAAAGAAGTATCTGTGAGGGGGCATAGTGACGTGGAGGAATCTGTAGTCAACATTGAAATACTACCTAACCAAGGAGAAATTGAGACCGAAAACTTGGAGGAAGCAAAGCCGGATGTCGCTGATAACGGTTGCGTGCCTTTTCAAACTAGTTCTCTCCATGTACAAAATAATGACATGAGTTTTAACTGTGAGGATAGTGCCTTTGAGGCAAATTTAGTCCCAGGTACAGATGATTCAGCAGCACCCGCAGTACCAACTTTAAATTGCGAATTCGTATTTGGAATGCACCCACTAACTTCCACTCGCTGCATAGGTGAATAAGATGCTATTCGTAGAAACTTTTACGAAGGCTCAATAATACCAATACTGCGCAACTGTTCGCGTTTCCTGACTATGCGCATTCGCAATTGCAAAAGCACTTGATGAAAATAGGCCTCCTGATAACTGCGGCGGGCAGAACAAGAATCAAGGGATTCTTGCAGCGTACATTACTCTTGTTGCAAGAGATACGCTGATGAAATTGTACATAAATTTCCACAGCCAGGTCATACTTTTCTCTCCTGCGATAGAGACTTCGGCTTGATAGAAAAAGCTAAAAGGGAAAAAAACCTGAAGTTCCATTTGATCTTATTAAAATTATAACCAGCGCAAGGCAAAATAAACCGTTTACTGTAAAACTCACTAACAGTTTTTTTGACTGGATGGCACTAGCAAAGGAAACATTAAAAACTGACCACTTAGGAATATCACAGGTCGTTATATTAAAACTTACCAAAGACTTACTATGGCAAGGGGTAGTTGAAGTAAAAAATATCTACACATCGAAAATATGAAGAAATATTCAGGAGTTTAAGAACTATTTGCAAAAACTTCTACTTAATCCATATTATAGTTTTTTTTATGTGCACTATATGAGGTACTTAGGACGTTTTGATTAAGAATTATTATAAATTATATTTTTGTTCCAATATCCAATGTTTTCGATTATATAATCAAATACTTATTTCTAAGACAATAAATATGTTTCCAAGCAAACAATGTTTTTATTCATTTAAGAATGAAACGTTTTTCATCCCTGCTGCAAAAAACAAATGATTGGCACTTGAGACTTTTTGCATATTTCACACCACTTAGTGGTGACATGAGTGACATGAGAGCTCCTTTGAGTAGGAATAAGTCTTTCGGCTAGTGTTTGTTGTTATCGAAACTTTGGCGTTTTGTGGCAATATATAGTTATTGCACTTAACGCGGTAACGGTTGTAATTCGGCGGGGAATTAGTCCGAAGAATAGCTATTGGTTACAGTCTGGTTTTTATTCCTTATATATTTAAGGAAATGTATAGAGGAGTTCGACAAAATATTCTGCCCTCTAAAAGCATGCCTACTAACTCATTATATTAGTCTTCAAATTCTGAACAATTTTGAAAATGTCTATCTGTTTGTCCTCTCGAAAGAAGAGTAAGATTGTACTGAAATTTAGACAGCCAGTTAGTGTTAACTATGGGAAGAACTTTGTTGTTTTTGAAAAAAATTAATGGGTAAACAAAAAGTTATTAATCATTTAAATGATAAATAAATTGCCTTGTTAATTTTTATATTTTGTAACTGAAATATTTTTTTTTGGCATAAAAAAAATTCTTTGTCACAGAATAATTATTAAGGATAAAAAGACGAGGACTTAAATTTTCATATCAGCTGTTTCAAAAAGTTATAATTGCACTAAAGGCTATTCCCAGCAAACATAAATATATAGCATATACGTAAATGCTACGTAAACTAAGTTTCGCAGAAGTAACGTGCTATGTAAAATGTGACGCATAATCATATGTACATACTCTGCGAAATGTCAGCAACATGTGCATATGATTTTTACATAGTGAAGAGGTAACACTGTGACCTCACGGTATAGAACAAATGACGTAGCGTACATGTATATTCAACCACTTGCTATGTAAAGCATAGGTAACTAATTTTATCTCTTTATAATGTAGCATATACACTGAAAAAAAAAAATGGTTTGATTCAAGAATATATTGGTTTATATATATACGCAAATAAATATATTCTTCATATAAAACAAGTACATTTATTTCAAGAATAATTAATTTACTACCAGCTTTTGATTACTTGCCACAAATGTATTTGTTTTATATGAAGAATACATTTATTTGCGTATATATAAACCAATATATGCTTGAATCAAACCATTTTTCTTTTCAGTGTATGTATATTCAACCACTTGATAGTGACCTATATGTTCTTTAGAAAGCAGCTATACGATATTTTTCTCCACTGATGTATACCCACCTACCTACCTTGCCTTGCATTCCTAGTAAAGCTCAAATTTCATTTAATTTATTTTATTAACTGTTGATTTAGGAGAGATTAATACTAGTGTCTTTTGTGTAACTATTCTATATTCAAGTTAACTAAGTATCTACAATAAGTGTTAAGCATTTCTCGGGTCGTTTCTGATTGTACTCGTTCTTTGGTCAGCCTTCATCACTCTGACATTTGCTATCTGAACATCAGTTACACAACCTGTGAAAATAATTGAAATATTAGTCTATTTCATATACGGGGTGGTGCACCATTTAAAACTCCCCAGGCTTGTAATTTTCTTATTTTTTAAGGCACATCAAATTGTAGATATTTTTAAAGCATTTAAAAAAAATTTTTTTTAAAAAATTGTTAAGAAAGAAATCTTAATTTCCTTGAATATTTTTTTACGTCACCCTGTGCATGAACTACATTAATGTTTTCTTATAAAGGTTTTAATTAGCTTCAATTTATATTATTACGTCATATTCGAAATTCTTTTTGGTTTTAGAGAAAGGAATTAAAAACACTCCAAACTGATTTTCTTTTTTAATTAATTTGAAAGGAATGTAAATAATAATTTTATGCTTTATCTGTAAAAGACATATCATAAACAATATTCAGGGTAATAAAACAGTAACAAAAACTTATATTAAAACGTATTAAGTAGGAAATTGCAAATTTTTTATTTCTTAAGTTTTTTTATTTTAATAACATAAATTGTGAGGTAAAAATATATTCAAAGAAATTAAGTTTCCTTTCTTAACCATTCAAAAAAAAATTAATCAGTCTGTATGGATATTTAAAGGCTTTAAAAATGTCTACAAGTTGATGTGCCCAACATGGTCATCGCTTTGAAAATAAAAAAGTTACAAGTCTGGGGAGTTTCAAGTGGCGCACCCTGTATAGTGTAGTAAATCTGGTTATATAGCTTGTATCCCTTTACTAAATTGTGAAGAAAACTAGATGCAAACTATTTTGATCAATTTGTTAAGTTATTAAACAATTTATGATAGCTTAAATAATAATGTATATATTTTAACAAAACTTTACGAAAACACGCTTCCAATGGAATGGAAAATTTGAGGTCGATCCGATAAGTTTCAGAAGTATACTGCTTTAAACATGAAACGATGTGCTCAAAGTGCTGTCATTCAATCCGAAGTCTGCCTCAAAGTTGAGTTTACACTGTTAAAACCCAGCTATTTAAAATCAGATCTAATCTGCCAGAGATGGTGATTTGGGGACTATTGGAGTATTTCAACATAAGAGTATGCAGCATATAACTGCCAAAAAAAAGGGGAATGAAAATGCAACTAGGAGTGAATGACTTCACGCAGCTTCTATATTCTTGATTAATTTTAAAGCCTCTTAGATCTTAAAATATCTTGGTTTTTTGAATTTCGCTCTAAAATTAAGAGATTTTTTTACAAAATGTGATAAAAAAACTATGCTAAATAAGCCTATTAAATCATCACACCAAATTTCATGTGGAAATGTTTATAACAACGCCAAAAAAACAATAACAAAGTCGAAAATTGAACCGTTGACTGTTTAAGTGCATCAAGTCATAGAACAATTTGTTTTTGAATGTAGATTTTTCTCCTACTCTTCAGTGGTGTTAACAAAATTTTTTTAAACTATTTAAAATCATTTTAAATTTTTTATAAAGAACGTTTTTTCTCAGAATTAAACAATTAAAAATTATAAGAATGCTTCAAAAGATCACAAAAAAGAAACAATTTAAAAAAACGGGGTTTTCTACGCCAATTGGCAGCCGTGAAGCATGAAAAAAATGCATTTGTTAAATAATTGCCAAAAAATTGTTTTAAATAATTTTAAAATACCTACTTATTTATGCAACAAGTGTGTAAAGCAGTACTTTTTTCATGCATATGTTGTAGACGAGTGCATCAATCTTGTGAGAATCCCATGATAAAAGTAGTTTCTTTAACAGTAATATAAACAAATTGTTAATTAACGCCACTGAAAAGTAAACAATCAACGATTCAATTTTCGAACTTCTTACTGTTTCTTAAGCGTTTTTTGTATAAATATTAAATTATATTATACTATTACATTCACCGAGAGCCATTTGATATAAGAAAATGTACGGGACCTTTACCAAGATGATTTAATTCTACCAGAAGCATTTTTTAATAATGACAAATCTTAATTGTCTTAATTTATTGCAACAAAATTAACCATGAAGTTTCAGACAATTTTAGTTTTCTTCGTAGTTTTATAATATTAATTTTTTTTAATGGCGATACAAGCAATATCATTAATCACAAGACAACAAGACCCAACAAACATCGAAGATCGGCCCATCAGTGGGCCATCACTGGGCCAGAAGTTTCATTTCTGGCCCAGTGATGGCCCGCTGAAGGGCCAACCTTTTGTGTTTGTAGGGGAAAAGGGGCTGCGCTTTTGATCAGAACCATCTAATCCTGTTTTTTAACATGTTGAAACCGATTCTGATATTAAAAAAAAAATTATCAGTTTTTGGTTACCACCTCTTTTATCCCCTAAAAAGGGGCAATGGTTTTGTCCTAAGGTTATGATCTAATTTTTCTGAATTATTTTGACGTGCTTAAGCCAATTTTGGACAAAAGAAAAATTACAGGAAAATATTAGCCTACTTTACACATACAAAACCTTGTACAATACAATAACGAACACAAAGTAGGTGCTATAAGATGTCGGTAAACAATAACCATACCTATGCATAGTACTTACTTCGCAAAAGCTTGTGATCTAGGTTTCCTTGAATTACAACTTCTTACGCTGGATTCAGTTGAACTTAATAATGTGGGAGCAGCACCAACGTACAGCTTTTGTGTAACAAAATCCATGTAATGATAAAATTGTCTGTCGAGAATAACGATTGCCCAAGAAATAATTCTAACCTATAAAAAGATTACGTTTCATTTAAATAAATATCTTTATAAAAATGGTACAACACAAACTTACTTTTGGGTCATTCACTGGAAAATGGTGCTGCACCTTCAATATAGGTATGTACACCAAATTCGCAAAAAAGAGGGCATGTTTATGTTTGCACCTAACCTCTACACTAATAAAACGTCCAAACAAAATAATATTTAAAGAAGTCACAACGCTTTATGGTTCACACTTCTGCATCAAAGTTATTAAAAGACATCATCCACAATTTTTCACAAAAATGATCAAAAAACACAAACGTTAGATTTTACATCATTTTACACTGGCGTGCGACACTGACGCGTTCCACGAGTTCGATGTCGTAAAATGAAGTAGGTAAACATTTTTAAGTAAAATTATGTAGTAAATATGTAAACTTGTGTATAAGTAATTAAGTTAATATGTTGACTTAAATATGATATTATTTTACGTATATGCTATGTAAAATTATGTAAAATTTTTTATATAAAAATGTTCTATTAATCTTACCACTCAGAGAGATAAAGTTACATTAATGTTTACTGGGTTAGTACTTAAGTGCGCTAAATTGACTGGAAATTGAACATTTCAAAACCTCAATTCGTCATTTAGGTTCGCAATAGCTTGCCAATGGTTACCCCAAGTAAAAAATAAATGATTTAAATCACCTACGACTCCTAATCTATGAAGATATACAAAAGGGTACAGTGATTTAGCTTTAACCTAGTTATAGTAATAGAAAAATATTTTTGGACTTGATAGTCTCTTTAAGGAATTAAATTGACTAAGGAAAGAGGAGTAAGTGCATAGCGATTTTTCTAAGATTTAACATATTCTGCCCATACCTTTTGCAAGTTTTTTTTTTATGTCTATTTATGATTGGAATAGTATTATATAGTTTACTTTTTGATCCCCTTTTCATTTCCATCGGTCCGTGAATGTCCTTTAGTCCTTGAAAATTCAACGACGACACTGCTTCTAATTTATTTATATTGGATATTGGTAATTATTAAATTGTTTTGGATTCCCGAGAGAGACAATAATGCAACTTGTGAATCACTTGAAATTATCGAATTTCCCATATTATCTACTTCTATAATAATATTAAGGGCACGGTCTAATGCGTATAATTCTCCTGTGCAAATTGAGCGTTGGTCAAGAATTTGATACGCAAAATCTAGTTTAGTGTTTGATATGTAAACATCACAACTAGTTCCAATTTCATTATTTAATCTGTGTTTATGATTACTTTATTATTATAGGAGCTCAATATGAGCTTCAGAATATCTAACTTCTCTGTAGGATAAACAACGTAATTGGTGAAAGTGAGAGTGAATTTAAACCAAATAATATGATATTCAAATATATCATGTTTGTACATGTAATATACATACTTACCTAAAAAGTATCTACCCGAAACACGGAGGTGAATTATTTTTGAGATAGGCACAAATAAGCGCATAAATTCTTCTAGTGAACATATTTGTAGCCTCTTATTTTAGTTAGAATATGATTGCTTAAAGTGGGATGGAACCTTGAGTAGTACGCTGTCTCTGAAGCAGTTTCCACAACCACCAAAGCGCTTGCGTTTCGCCAGCTTTGTTGGCATCATCTGGAAATGATAGAAGACTGTTTTTAATCATTTCCAGATAAAGCCAACATGGTTGGCGAAATGCGCGTAAAGTGATAGTATTCTACGGCAAAGCTCATTGTTTTAATGTAGAAATTATTTCAGGTGTAGAAACTTATTCAATAAATATTGCCTTCGTACATTTAAAGGTGGTTCCTCTCCTTCAACTAAATTTGTAGGGAATGGAGATTTAAGACTTAAACAACACACAATAGTAAATTTATCCATACAGTGTTCTTTCGTAACTTAGGATAAAGGATAGGATAAGGGATGCGGAGTTTTAGAGAGTTTAAAGTTTCAGGTGGTATCTCCGAACCACCGCAACTTCCAAAGCTAATTCAATGTTTAGTACTATCTATAGTGAAAACGAGGGTAGGGGAGCTGGAAATCGGCCCGAGCCAGGCGGTAAAGTACCTGGGCATATGGCTTGATTCAAAGTTGACATACAGGGTGCATGTGACGAAAATGGAGGAAAAAACTGGGCGAGTGGGAACGGCCATAGGCAGGCTGATGCATAATACCGGCCCACCGAATGCCAGCAAGAGGAGAGTGCTGGGCAGCGTGGTGCACTCCATTCTCCTGTACGCAGCCCCGGTATGGGTAAGTGCGATGGCAGTGGAAAGAACGCGAAGAAGACTGGCTAGGGTACAGCGATGTGCGGCACTGAGAGTCTGCAGTGCCTACAGGACGGTCTCCTACGAGGCAATGTTAATAGTCGACCTTCTAGCAACGGAAAGGTGGAACAGGTACGAGGGAACTGACAGGAAGAAGGCCAACGATAGATAGAGATAGATAGAGGTGGCAGGAGAGATGGATGAGGAGGCTCATTCTAGATATTAAAAGATGTGTGAAGAGAGAACACGGGGAGGTTGGGTACTACCTTACACAGGCCCTAACAGGGCATGGTTACTTTGCAGAGTATGTTTACGAAATCGGGAAGATCGAAGATCGAGAATGCATGTACTGTGGGGAGATAGACGACGTGGGGCACATCGTGTTTCGGTGTAACAGGTGGAGAGAAGAAAGGCAACGAGCCACGGATAGGCTAGGCGGCCCAGTTAAACCCGATGATATGGTGTTGAGGATGCTAGAACCAGAGAAAAACTGGCAACTCTTAGAGAACATCAGTCATGAAAACCAATGAAGTAGACGAAAGAAATTTGGGAAGTTAGGAAGTAAGGGGAGAACATCTTTGAGGGGCAGATCATTTCTAACACCTAACACTAAGATTGACCCGATATTTTGATGATAAGTGAGAGGGGTTCCAGCGTATGAGGAAACACTAAAGACAGGGAGGGAGCTACTATTCCGGAGGGGTTTTAGCTCGGTTAGAGTCCAGCACTACCCAGCGTGATAGATCCAGGGCGCTGTGTATCCATGATGGATTTCCCCTTCTCCCTCCCCACGCATAAAAAAGTACAATCAATAGGTACTTTTCTTGCAAAAAATAGCGTAAGTAAATTTTTCTGTTGCCTCGAACCGTTGATGTCACAGCAAAACTGGTAAAGACCTTTTTTATTCAGCACTAAATACTCCATAAGTTTCTTATCCGGTTCGTTTTCATAGAACTAACTGTTTACGAAATAACGTTCGCATAGTACGTCCAGCAGAAGTTTTATCTAATATATTTACATCAGAAAATATTCACGTAGTTATTGATGAGGACAGCGACGAAGATTAATTATATTGTAATAATTAATAATTCGTATCGTAAAAAATAATATTTTCTTGGATTTTATTTTTATTTATACTGCACTTTTCTTATTGTTAACGTAAATAACAAATGTAGCATTTACTTTATTTATTTAAATTACAAACACATAACTACTTGTTTATACATTTATGAGCAAGTTTATATTACAGAGAGATGTAAAGTAGTAAGTACTCTAGGACGGTCATAACGAGTTTTTATTTTTTTAAGAAGTGTTATATTTTATTTGAATGCACTTTCTGGTGATAATACTAGACATATAGTAAGCTAGATTATATATTTTTTCTGTGATTTTACCTGTGTGAACTATGAAAAAAATAAGATTTTTTATTTTTATTTTTTTTAAATAGGTGAAAAATTCTACAAAAAATATATAATATGGAACAATGTATTATCTAACCAAAAGTTTTCGTTTTATTAGTTTAGCTGCAATAGGGTCATTTAGTGATATGGCAGTTTCCTACTTTTTCTCCTCATTTTAAAGTATAACAAACCAATAGTCTCAGAAAAAAATTTCAGCTCAATTGAATCAATAGCCACAGAGATATTCGCACTTGAATAGAAACACGCTCGGCCGGCCAACAGTCCGTAGAGTGACGTCACTTGGCGTGCGCCGATACCTATATTGGAGCAGCGATTTCGTAATCGTATCGTATCTTTTATTTTTTGGCGTAGAACCAGGTCAAACATGTTAGGTTCCTTTGTGTATGTCACCGGGCATATGAAATCATATTTTACGACATTTTTTTGTGGTCTCGAACTTTTTAAACCAATAAAAAGTGAAAAAAATGTATTTTTAGATAAAATTGTTTTTTTTTTGTTTCCACCGCCATGCCATATCTTTAAAACTATTAAAGGTACCGAAATTTGTTTTGTGTCAAATTAAAGCACACTGTAGCGCTTTTACCAATATAAACGGTTTGGGCACAATTCGCACTTTCATTTCTCTAAAAATCAGATAAACTAAAAATTATATTTTATGTATTGAAATCTTCACCAATCGATAAACTTTTTTATTTTTGAAAATATTTACATACATGCAGCGAAGAAAATAAATAAATCACAAAAGTTTTTGAAACAATATATTTTTTCCTAAAATGTACTGTGTGGCATGCAGGGTTGATCAGATTAGTCGCGTAGAAGTGGCGGTTGTCGAAAATCATTAAGTATTTATTGTTCGGATAAAAATTGTGACAATAGAAAATTTGCTTGTTTTAAGGAAGGCCTAAAATGTCGCAAGGAGTGCAAATCTCGTTCCTGTAACAACATTATTAAAGATTTCGAGGCAGATATGAACGAATTAGAATGCTATTAATGCAGGGCCTACATAAACTACATACTACATATTTATCTATCCAAATAGAAAATTTATTTCAACAATAAAACTCATTTTATGCATTCATTTAAAAGTCTAATAAACTTACTAATTAGGTGGGTAGTTAGTAACACTGATTGATATTTATAGATTAGGTATTTATATATACCTACCTATCTTTTTATTATTAAAAGGAGACTATTTTATATTTATTGTACAATTTCTTAATATTAACAACATATGATCAATACTACTGTACAATATATGAAATATTGAACAATAATATTGATCCCCTAGATGCTTTTGATCACTACTGGTTTTGTATCTATTGATATAAGTTAAACTACTACATACACCCCGACCGGGACCGTCAGATCGTTGCAGTCGGCAGGCTTGCTACAGCCGAGCGCGCAATAATATGACTTTTTCCCATTAAAAAAAATCGCTAACAATACTATGAACGGAACATGAAAAATTTTTATCCTAAAAACTTTTTTCAACTATTGGCTTCAATTTGTACGCAGCATGTATATACAAATTTTCGTAAATAAATTTTTTTCTCGATTGTCTAAAATTACGCTACTGAAAATAACAAGTTTGAGTTTCCTAATATTTTTCCAACTTAAAAAAAAAAAAAAATAAATCGGGTTCACGTGGGACGTTGTTCGAAGCGCTATTGTGTCTACTTTAATCTAAAAAAAAAAAATAATTTGATAGCACAAACATTTTCAGAGATATAGCGGTGGAGACCGACATATTTCATTAGAAATCTATTTTTTTTTTGAGTTTTTTTTGAGTTTTTCCGAAATAAAAAAGTTCTCGACCACCAAAAAATGTAAAAAATGATTTCGTGTACACGATTATCTTACTAAAGAATCCCACTAATTCTGGTTTAGTTCTACGCCGTTATTTTTCTCGAAAACATAGCGACTGTACTTCCAGATTTTACTCTACTAACTTGCATTCACAGCCGTGTTCACTGGGCGGTTCAGCCATCTGACGTCACAACTCGACTACATGGTTATCCCGAGCGTTTTTAAGCGCGCCGACTTTAATAATTTTTTTATACATGAAGGCGGCGTCAGTAAATTCTAATTTTTGGCATACTTACTATACTCACCAAGCTCTTTCAGAATATGTAATAATAAAAAATTGTTAAATGGGCCTATTGTTTTTGGATAAAATAATTTTCAATACCCGCTCTAGCATATATAATGGTCAATTATCTCAAGAACGCAGGAAGATCCGAGGCTGAATTTGTGTGAATGGTAACTTTATTACTCCCCGATGTCATAACACAAGTTGTTTTGAAAATACCATGCTACTAGACCCTTTGTAGAAAAATGAATGCTCTGAGATTGAGATTTTAATTTACGAAATAATCCGCAAAAACTACTTTCTGGAAACTTTGAAGCGCTGTAACTCGTGAACATTTAGTTTTGTAAATGTAGTAGCTAACGCCAACTACCGCCGACCCCGCCAACCGGGCAAATTACTCAGGAGACACCCCCGAACCATTTAAAAAAAAATAAAAATTGATTTACGCTCTTTTTGAATTACGAATTCTCTTTTTTAACCTATTGATTCAGGAAATTACTGCTGAATTATGTCTAGTTAAATTCAACTATCTAAATTTTCTTCTAAATACTTACCTGGAAAATTTCCTGATAAATCGTAGTAAGCTTTGTTATCGTCAAATGGTGGTAAATACATATCTTGTGAAAGAATGTTTAACTCTTGTGGCATATCTAAAAATTGAAGGAATATATAATTAAATACACATGTTACAATCATTTTCATGAGGCTTAGTGTAAGAAGCATTTCATATTAACGCGTATAACAAACGGGAGGAATGGGATTTTCTGCAGACCGGCGCCTTCACCAAAAACTCGATTTTATCTTAATTATACCTCCTAACGTAATTTCACCGTGTGACTGGGTGAGAAATCCTTTTGTCTTACATTCCATCTAATTTAATATTACTGTGCCATATGGCATATTGTAGACGTAAGTGAAAATTCTTAAGTCCATTTTCAAGTGTCATTAAATTTTAGTGTTACATGGCCTTACAGTCAAGCTATCTTGGCCACTATGTCATTATAACCGCAAGGACCAAGTAATGCGTTGTAGACCGAAGTTCTAAGCAATTAAGTCACATCATGTTAAATAGTTTACATTTCTATATTCAGTGTAGAAAATTTAACCGGAATAAATTCTGTAATATAAAAGGTGTCCACGATGGACTCGGTATAGGAGATACTTTTTTTTATTTAACAATTCACGAAGAAAAGTCTATCCTTATAATAAATTCTGATATTCTCCAAGCTCTTAAAAAAATCTAACGGTGATAAATCGGGCGATTTAGCAGGCCACGCTACATTTCCAATTCGCTCGATCCATTTTTCCCCAAAATTTTCGTTTAACTAATTCCTGACTAAAATCGAGCAGAGCGCCCATCCCATTGAAAATATAATTCCCTCTCACATCATCATCCAGTCCATTTAATGGTGGTAACAAAAAATCTTGTAACAACTTCAAACAACTGTTTTAATTTAAATTTCACCAAACATTAACTCTCTTAAAACGCTTACTTGTCGAATTAATTTTAAAGTTTGGATTTTTTTCTGTCCATCCGCCCCGTCTGTGGTCGAAAATGTAGCTTTATCGGTAAATATGAATTTTCTATGAAATGTCCTGCAATATATTGTAATACAGTTGTGTCCCCGGATTGAGTTTGCGATAGATGTAATATACCAAAAAAAATTAGTACGGCTTTCATTTTCTGCAGTCTCGGTATGCTTGTCGTAAAATGAATTTTTACCAAATTTCAGTTAAAACGGGATCTAACTCGCGCAGTTAATTTAAGAAGAAAATAAAAGAAAATAAACTATTGTAGGAAAAATGGTCTTTCTGTTAATTTTACGGAAAAATTCTATTTGAATAAAATATTTGGCACTGAAAGTTAGAGCTGCTCCGGCAACTTTTCCCTCCAGTGAGGTTTAAGTAGCCTTACCCGGTTCTCAGGAAGTTAATGGAGACTGGGCCGTGGTTCGAGTTTATTATCAAGCAAAATAGAGAAATTCTCAGGGCGCCAATAGCCAAAATATCTGATACCTATGACGTACTTGCTTCTTACTAGTGAGTACTGACCGTGGCTATTCAGAGACCTTGAATCTTCATAGGTATACCAAAAAATGTCACAATCAAACAAATTATTTGATAAGTCTAAAAATGCGTATATTACTAGGTATAAATATAATGCATATATGAAAGATTGTAAATACGGTGTCAATAGGCAACCGTTAATAATATATTAATATATGGACAAACGATGTAAAAACGATTTAACACAATGTTACTTAAACATGACATAAGTACAACGTAGTAATAATTGGACAAATAGGTTCATAGAAAATAGCTATTTTCTTCACAATGATTTTCACATGTGAGAAAATTAATAAGCGGTGAAGGCGATAACAATTTGTTGACTGTGAGCAAAATGTAAAGTTTAAAAGCTGAAGGCTTATCAAATGAAATATTGGGGCTGAAGGCCTAACGATAAGTTAAAAATAAATGAAGCTTGAGTGTCGATATTCAAAACCAAAGACAGAGTTGATACTCTCACCACCGTTCCTGGAAGCCGCACTACTGTGTTCCTGTCTCACTCGCTCCCAGTTCAGATGATGAAGATAGTTACATCAGCCAAACGCCTCTCAACTCGTACTACAGCTGCTTCAGATCATTGAATGTGCACCTACACCCATATCGAGTGTTCTTAGGCTAAGAGCGGCTCATAAGCATGTCCATAGGGCTAGATTACTTTATCAATCTTATTCTGGGGTTCCATGAAAACTCCATGCACCTTCCCACATCTACATCCATAGATAATGTCTCGGGTTTAAGGGTTAAATTAAATTCGTCTTTAGTACTTCATTACCTAGAAAGAGTCCAACCTATTATTTCACTTGCCATGCCTTGTGTGAAAGGGCACTCGAGGTGCGTTTTTGTTCTTTGACTGACTTTTACAAAAAGGTACCCACTTAAATTCCACGAAAATCAATTTCAATAAAATACCCTATCGCCCCCACTGATCAAACCGACGTAGTTTTACTAGCGACATATTTTAGTTGAATTTAAATGAATAAACCGGCATGGACGCCATTGTCCACCCAGAATCTTACCATAGCCAAAATCTAAGTATATCCTGAGCATCACTGACAGTTTCGACAATTAAGCATTTATACAATAAACAATTATCATCACAGATGGAAATTAAAGAGATATTATTAAAATATTATTTACCTAGCCCAAGGTTGAAGTACTCTTTTTCACGGCAAGGCTAACTGGAAAGCAGATGGCCGTTCTCGTTCTCCGACAAGCGACAAACGACAAAATCCACGGCGGCTACCTTCCGCTTAGTGACCCTCAAAAAACATTGTTACCAACGGTATCACCGAAAAGGTTAACCACCCGCTAAGACATACATTTACGTACGCTACGTGATGATCAAAGTACTCTCACATGATCCCATACCAAAAAATTAATAAGTTCATGATAATCAATGTTATTGAATTAAATCGACTTGCATATAATTGAAGACATTATTTAAGTACTTAACAAGTGAAACAACAGGTGGCGCTATTTACATGATTCGTGAATGTAAATACGAGCGTGTAAAGAACTCATCACTGTAGATCGAGCGAGACAGGACGGCAGTGGCTCCAGGAAGGAATCTGCAATAAATTCATAACAAAAATAAAAGGTGGCATTACCCACTTTGCTGTATATGCAACTAGGCAACTACAACGATCAATAATAGTGGCGGGTTTAGACCCCCGAAATTACATAAAATTGAAGAGATTATAGCCATGTAGCGTTCAGGCTTAAGTGAATGCTACAGAGCCATATGCCAATTTTCATTGCATTTGAACAAAAAAAATACTAGTTAAAGCAAATAGCTTTTAATTTTTTAACACAATGAGCACAAAAAAAATAGGATAACTATTTTTTTCTAATGTAAATCTGTCTCTGTTTGAATATGTAATGAGTAGCCGAAATAAAACAGTTAGCACTTTTATTTTATTTTTTATTGTAATTCTGTAGTTATTGCTATAGCAAATGATGGATAGTTACTGAGACAAATTGCACTGCGTTATAATAACAAAATTATAACATTTTTAAAATGTGAAGAGAATAAACGGCACAATAAGTATAAATCCTGGATCAGGGGACAAAGAATATCCAACTTAACAAGAAACTAACTATTAATATTTCGTTATTGCACCATTTCTATTTATAACTTCTATAAGTCTGTTTGACATAAAATTAAAAACCTTATAAAATAATCATCAGTAATATTTTCCCATGCATTATTTATTATTTCCAGTAATTCTTGGGCATTCCGTGGTGTCACATTTAGTTTTTGGATACTTCTTACGAGTAGTCCCCATACGTCTTCCATAGAGTTAAGATCTGGACTGTGACTGGGCCAGTTAAGAACATTATTGTTTTTATCTTGAAACCAATTAGTGACGGTATGAGCAGTATGAACGGAACAATGTTGAAATATGAATACATTATTAGGAAATAAATGTGACAGAGAAGGGAGCATAATATTGTCTAAAATCCTAATATACGTTTCACTATTAAATCGTTCCTCGATATGCCACAAAATACCAGGACCACGTGTAGATATCCAAGCCCACATATTAACGGAAAATCTACCACTTTTGTGATTGTTAGATTTATATTTCTCATCGAATCGAGTATTCGGAGGTCGGTAAACACGAATACGACCGCTGTGTGTTGACTGGAAAGTTTTTTCGTCTGTAAAAACTACAAAAATTTACATCATGCACTAAAAATTCAAGCGCAAATCCTAGTCGAGCTTTTTTATTCTCAGCTTTAAGTAAGTATTTCTATGCTGCTGGATGACAGCGTAGCTCCGATTCTCTTACTCGCCGGCGACCAGTACTACTCGATCCAGGAAAATTCATTTCTTCAGCAGCCTGAATAACTGAGTAAAATGGATTTTCTACTAATGTATTCACCAATTGCAAATCTTGTTGTAGAGTTGATATCCTTCGTCGCCCTGATCCAGGGTTTCTACTAATCGTACCGTTTATTCTCCACTTTTTTAAAATGTTACACACCGAATTTTTGTTAATATTATAACGCAGTGCAATTTGTCTCATTGACCATCCATCTTCTGTTTTGGCAATAACTCCAGCTTTAACTAAATCGCTTATATGGGGCATATTAGTTTTTGCACACTTGCAATGAATTTTGACCAATAACTGACAATGTCACAAAAATTTAAGTTAGATATACACAACTATAGCCCAGTAAATGAAGACATTTCGACTGGAAAAAATTACGAGAAAGCTGTTTCTTTGTGGAGACCTTCATTGAGGTGCCCTTGGTACATCCTGAGAAGTTCAAGCAATTTGAGCCATGGGTGTTTTTTTTGGGTGGGGAAATTTTCAGTATTTTGCCATTATCTCAGAAAGTATCACTTTCGAAAAAAATACGTGAACAAAAACATTTATTATAAAATTCTACACAAAAAAGGCCATTAAACTTTTTTTCGTAGGATCAATCGTTTTTAAGTAAAAGTTACAGAAAGATACAATGTCTGTATTTTTTTAACAGTAACAAACAGTAGGCCTAATCCACATCTGACACTCAAAACAACCCTTTGCATAAATCGTTCGTTCTCTTCTAGTAGATCTAATTCCGTGTCAACTTCATCATCCTCTTCATAAAGAGCTTCGTCAATTGGCTGATCAGTTGATGGTATCGTATCTTCAACTATATCTTCATCTATAGCTCCGTTGTTACACTATCTATTTCTTCCGTCGCGGCGTTCAAACAAGAGTGCTCACGACAATACCCGCATACTGCAGAACAGCGGAGACCTAGTTTTCTGCAGCTACAACTAGCGTTACAGCCTTTGGTACAGTTGCAGAATATAGTATTGATCAACTGATCGGGAGCCGGTGACAAGAGGTTTTGAATAGGTTCCAATTAATTGTTGATGATCTTCCATCCCCAGACTTCAGGATTTAATTCATTCTACTGGGACTAGAACCGACGGGTCTCTGGTGGTTGTAAGAAAAAGCGAACGGCACGGCGGTTGGCGCGAACGTTGAATAATTTTGATGGTAAAATTTAAAATATATAATATTAGACTAGACGAAGGAAGAGCTGGATAGGTTGAAGAATTTCATCATTTTGGTTTGGGATAAATGTGTTTTTGAATGTAAAAAATGTGCCGATCACGATGGTAATGTCCAAATTTTTCAAAAATGGGCCCTTGTGAAATATTTTCGGAAAGCTGTAAGTACAAGACTAGTACAATGAAGTGCTATAGTACTATGATTAATATAGTGCAAATAACACATTTTTCATAAATATGTAAAATTTGTCCAACTTTGATGAGCACTAATACGGGAACGGGTAGTCCAAAAAAAAAAAATGCGTCTGGTCTCATTCAATGTAGAATTTACTGCCCTACAACTTTTAATAGAACTATGTTTTCGATATTGTGAGTCCTTTTCGAGATATAACCGTAAAACCGCAAAAATACCTCTTTTGGGGGTACATTTTTACCCCCCACCACTTAAACATAACTCCGCCGGGGGGAAAAAACCTAGGATAGTCATATTACGCAACAAATGAAGCCATTAAAACAATAAGACCTTTTGTAGCAATTATTTCCAATTGGTCTCATTTTTTGGTTTTACACTACTGGCCTATTATAAGACTTGTCCCATTTTTTTTGCGCATGATAGTACCTACAACAAAATACGTCCCATTTGTTTTATGGTGTTTTTGGCAGATTTTCTCACTATCAACTTGCAAGGTACACAAATTAAGCCGAATGTTCTATATGTTATTTTTAAAGTAGACCATTAATATTCTTCGCTTTCTAAGTTATTAAAGGTATAAAATTCTATTTGTCTATTTTTTCTCACGCATCAAAGATACTTCTTTCAGGTTAGCCAAATAACGAAAAAAAATTCCTAGTTGTTTATATTTATAACGTTAGTGACGTTTCAGTTGTCAAATAATTAATTGAATTGAACAAAAACGTATAGAAAAAGATTGGTTGTATGTTCAAATTATTTTATAACATAAACTACAAGGAAGTGAAAATAGGATGAAAATACAATTCCTCCGACGTTGTAGAATTTCATGTACCTATGGCAAAATATAACACAAAATGTCAGGAAAACTCTTAGTTATTATTTGCTCTAGAAGCAAAAATATGTATGTATAGCAAATATTTATAAAAACCTCAGTGGTATATTCATTT
Source organism: Rutpela maculata (assembly GCA_936432065.2). Lineage (NCBI taxonomy): Eukaryota > Metazoa > Arthropoda > Insecta > Coleoptera > Cerambycidae > Rutpela > Rutpela maculata. The sequence goes on along the minus strand of OW386289.2, from coordinate 86,009,292 downwards.
GAAATTAATTTTGCTAATAACATGGTGCTCAAATTTTAAATTCGTAGATAACATTGTTTTTATCCAATTAGTTTTAGTATTCATCATGAAATTTAAATTGCTAAGTACACACTAGAGCTTATATATCACAGGATAATCAATGAATTATTTTAACCGAAATTAATTTTAGCAATTTTTTAGACCTAAGTGAAATAATTTGTGTTATAAAACTAATATACTCACAATTTTTACGTTATTATTTTTACATACTCAATTGAAATAGTTATCTTATGTATGCCTAGCTTACCACTAATAAAACTTCCATCTTCATCTTGAGACTCAAAAATTGGGAATTCTCCTACAAACGAGAAATTGTCTAATTCATTCATTACCTTTAGTAGTAAGTAAAGTTTTTGCCACGGATAAAATTATGACAATTCTCATTAAACATCAATCAAAATTTTCTCAACAATATTTTTTACCATTTGTTTTTGTACCGAGTGTTCCATTCATACACGTTGAACAAGGTGATGAGGACCCCCAGAGCAAAAATATTGACTCTTTATATGGGGGTCCGACTTTGAACGGTATAAAGGTTATACGAACTTTTTTATATTTTCTCGGATGTACCTCCTCCATCCAGAATTTCATCACGGTACAGAAAACAACTACTATAGCGAGTTGATTTTTTTTATCAGTGACAGCTGAATAGTGTGCTTACCTAACCAAATACCATTCATTCAATTATCCTTACAACAATAGAATAAAAGAAATATATGCAGAATTCAGACATCTGTAAATTTTGCCAAATCTTACTTTGCTGGTCGCAGTCAGAGTTTTCATTGAAAATAATTATTCTCGTAAAAAGTTAATGTTATCAGGTGTGCCTCAAATCTCCGTATTGGGGCCTCTTCTGTATGTCGTCTACACAGCAGATATGTTTGTAAATATACAGCACTGTTTTGTGCGCGTATATGCCGACGATACACAATTTCGGGGTCGGGGGTGATGCGGTGGTGGAGGTGGTGGCTAATGCCAAAAACATTTTTGAGGCCTTTGGTTTTTGTAAACACACTTAATTACAATTTTATTTTTTGTTCACTTTAATAATGGATTGAGGGTGTCAGGGGAAGTGGTCTTGGTAGAAGGGGTGGCTAACACCAAGAAAAAATTTGAGACTTTGGCTTATGGTATATATCCTAAATACCAATTTTATGGACTCCTCCTTGCTTGCTAATCTTGTTCCAAATCTCATTATAATATATATGTGCACCAACTTTCAAGTCAATATCATACACCGTTCCAGAGTAATCGTCCGCACAAAAATGGTACAGACGGACACACCGACAGACAGAAATTTAGTTTTTTTTACTCAAACTTAAAATCTCGACGTTTCATTACATTTTAAACCTATACCTATGAACAAAAAAAAAATTCCTAATTTTTTTAGGGTTACTGAATTTCCACTCTACCACGTGGATGTGGAAGTGAAAATGTTATTTAATTGTATGTATGTGATTACGTGTAAAACAGTGTAAAATATATGCGTGCTGCATACCGAGGTTATGTATTAATTTTCATTTTTTTATTTGGACGATTTTAATTTTGGGTTATGTAAATCAGTAACTTTATTATTTATTATTAATCATTTTCTATTACTTTTACTGTTATTGACGAATATTATCTGACATAAAAGCATTGCCATGTAACTACAAAGGGTCTTTTCACATTCTTGACAGAAAGAAACAGATAAATAGGTTATTGTGTTTACATCAATAAGGTCAGATTTGAATTCAACCGACTTCTTCGTGTGAGGCTACTACAAAAAAACAATGTATGTGAACGAATGTCAAAGCGAGTAAAAATTTACTCAAGAAAAACCCGAAAATCGAAAATACAATTCATCTAAATGAAGGAAAAAAATATTAACTATGTAAAATTAATTATCTTTTGATTTTTTCCTAAGTTGAAGTTTTTCGACTTTAAACATAAGTCCCCGATCCTAGGAGGGACTTTTTTTGGTTTTTCGCTTATAACTCGATAACTATTGGTCCTTGAAAAAAAAATTATTCTTACCTTTTTGAAAGCTGACAAAATTTCCTACATTTTTTACTTCAACAAAAGTTTCTATCTTCAACCGTTCTCGAGTTATCCGCTCCTGAAAATCGCCGATTTCCGGAAAACGCTGTTTCGGATCACAGTTTTCGTTATACTCTGCTCTTAACTCCTCAAATCTTTTTTGTAAAATAAAATACAACCAAATCAACTGAAGAGGATTAAATTGGCTTAAAAATTGTATATTCTATATAATTAATGGCTGAAATTATGGATTTCAAGATTTCTTGCTATAATGTGCTTGAAATCATTACCTATAGTCTATGTAATGAAGGTAAAAATAGTGTAAATATTTCGTGCAAAGACGAAATTACCTTTTCCCCCAGTTTTCGAGGGTGCTGAACACGATAAAAGTGGTGGGAGAAATTTTTGACCGCCGCAACCCCCTGAAACGGCCAAAAACCCACCCCTTTTGTGGGGATCCCTTTATTTTTCATATATAAACGGGTCGGGGAAGTGATTATCGACAGGTCATATAATATTTGAAATAACATGGAAGCAGGTTATAGAGTAAGTGGAATCCATAGAGCAGTCCTAGGGGGGTTGATTATACCCTCCCGAAGGGTGGAAAATCTTTTTCTCAAATAATTCGGTTCAAACGCTTATCCTCCCGTTTTCGGTGTCGCTGATTACGGAAAAAATATTCATTTTTAGCTCCAACCTCTCCTCATCCCTCAAACGGGCAGAAACCGCCGTTCACTCACCAGAAAGCATGCTATCCAGGATTTACAGATTTTTCGGCACATGATCGTTATTCCTGTGCATATCCCTTCATTTTTCACGGAAGAGAAGGTGGTAGCGACTTCGGGGGTTGTTTCAACCCATCCAATGGATGTAAAATTCATTAATCATATTTTTATCGTGATCAACGATTGCGAAAACGGGGAAGGGCGTATTGACAATCCAAAGTGTAATTAATGAATTTCACACCTCTTGGAAGGGTTGAAGCAACCCCCGAGGTCGCTACCGCCTTCTCTTCCGTGAAAAATGAAGGAATATGCACAGGAATAACGATCATCTGCCGAAAACCCTGTAAATCCTGGATAGCATGCTTTCTGGTGAGTGAGGGGTGATTTCTGCCCGTTTGAGGGATGAAAATGAATATTTTTCCCGTGATCAGCGACCCCGAAAACGGAAGATAAGCGTGTGAACCGAATCATTTGAAAAAAAAGATTTTCCGTCCCTCGGGAGGGTTTAATCAACCTCTTACTGCTTTCTGAATTCCACTTACTTTATAAGCCTCTTCCATGTTATTTTAAGTATAACCCGTCGATAAATCACTCCCCAGACCAGTTTATATATGAAAACATAAAGGGATTCCTATATGTTTATGTTTTTGGCAGTTTCAGGGGGTTGCGGCGGTCAAAAACTTCTCCCACCACTTCCATCGTGTTTAGCACCCTCGAAAACGGGGGGGAGGTAATCTAGTCGTTGCACGAAATATTTACAAAAATCTCGTCAAATAATGCTTCATTACAGAGACTACTGCATTTTGAAGTTTTTTTTTAATCTATTTATTGTTGTAAGTTGTTGCATTTGGTATAGTAATGAGTAGCGACACTTCAAACAGTGGGAAAAAGCAGATATAGTTTGTACCACCGATAATCCAGCAGCGATATAAAAATGCTCGCAAAAAAACGTAAAGGGTGCCGACCGTGTATCAATTTCAGTCTATTTACATAAAAGGCCATAAAAGTGTTCGGCTTTTTTATTATCATCACAAAAAAATGGTCAATGGTATTTCCTAACAACAATGTGGGCCACTCCCACTGAATATAATTGGTTGAAATTTTCTCTACCGGAATTATGATAGGTTGGAATAAAGTATGTGATCAACATGGACCGGCGGGCGGTACACTAACTAGAAGCGGTCGGCGTCCTTTATGCTTTTTTGCGAGCTTTTTTATATCGCTGAATTATATGTGGAATACACTATAGGTACCTCTATAAAAAAACACCACAGTATTATGGTTTGAACTACTTTTATTCACATATAACAGATACTTTTATTTACATATAATTGGCTAAGAGCTAATTAGCTAATGCTTTTTTTAAAGAAAGAAAAAAAAACGATCAATTTTCGGACGGGGGAATAGTTTATGGGGACACCACGCCAGCAGAAGAGGAAAATGAATCCTCCAAAGAAACTACTATGTTATCAAATTCTTCGTCCTCCTCATCCTTCTTTATGGGTGATCCATTGTGGCAGTTGCCCTGGCAGTTGAGGCGTGCTGACGAACAATTTAATGATGCCTTTCTACATAGACTTGTGTTGTTCACTTGACGAATCCAAGACACCACAATATTCCTCGAGTGAAGTATATATGTCATTAGTTGCAGACATTCCAACAGCCCACTTACTTATAGTACTATCCGTGATTCCCCTTCCTCGGGTCACGCCACCACGGCTGTGGAAGTTGCGCATGAGAGTGGTCTCAATCGTCATATCGAATCACAATCTTAACCTATCACTTCGCCTCATTGTGAAGTATCCTTTCTCCACAAACTTTTGGTACTCTTCCGCTGACATTTGGGAAGACAGTTTGTCCTGCATATAAAAGTGGCATGACTTTGCACAGGGGAAATGCCCGGCCGCATGAAAGTAGGATAGCATTCGCTTACAATCAGGTGAGCTTGGAAATCGCCAGCCCTCTTTGCATGAATGTACTCCTTCATCAATTCCACCATACTGAAGTATTGGATCCAGAGTTTAGCAGTCGGTCCGTGGTAGGTGATGTCTTACATTGCTGTTCCAAATTTCATGGCAACTGATTGGAGATGTGGGTCATTATTCAGCGAATCTACCGAGCGAGGATCGTCTAGAAAATCTGATATGAGTGTGCCGATGGTTGCCTGTTCTTCTGGCGTGAGATGGATTTCGTCTAAAATAAAGTTTGCTAAGGTGTTTTGGACGAGCAAATAACAATTTATTTTACAAAGAAGATTTGAGGAGTTAAGAGCAGAGTATGACGAAAAATGTGATCCGAAATAGCATTTTCCTGAAATCGGCGATGTTCAGAAGAGAACGGTTGAAGATCGAAACTTTCTGTTGAAGTAAAAAATATAGGAAATTTTGTCAGCTCTCAAGGGTAAGAATAATTTTTTCTCAAGGACTAATAGTTATCGAGTTATAAGCGAAAAAACAAAAAAAGTCAAAATTTAGGGCTTTCCGGAAGCCCCTCGCGAGGCTTACCTCCTAGGGTCGGGGACTTTTAGTATGTTTACCTCTTAACTACCCCAAATCCATCCATGAAGTCAAAAATTCTGCCGCCCTCCATATAGTCTACACCTCCATATTGATAAATTCGTTGACTGGACTACTTAGGTCGATTCTGGGAGGTTCTATAACAATAACACTGACGATCTTGACAAACGCTTATAAAACGGTATTTTATAAAACACTAAAATCTGCAATTAAACCTCTAGATGAAACTTCTAATTAAACTCTAGTTTAATCTGAACCTATATAACCGGCCCTTAATAGGCACCTAACCAATGCCGAATGTGTGGTAAGGATGAGGAAACTCCTCAGCATAACTGACTCAGTGGCGAAGTGCTTGCGGTGTTAGGCTTGTATACATAAATGCATTTAAACTTGAAAAAAAATGCAATTACTCAACGCAATTTAATTATAAAGGCTGTGCATTTATCTCTGGGCCTCCATCAGCCCTTTTGTGGACGCGTCACGTCTCCGCGTGTGTACACGTTTACAAAACTTTATCATTGTACATACTATATTCATAAGATAAATGAAATACCTAATGGAATGTAACACATAATATGTAAATAAAGATTTTAATGCTAATGCTAATGCTAATGTTTACGACCACGGGGTCCTGGGTTCGAATCCTAGCTAGGGTATGGATGTGTAGTGGTGTTTTTCACGTGTTGCCGAGACGGTAGCAGTGGGATAGATCACGGTTATGTGAGAGGCAACACGGCTAGTCACTTTCCTCTCCTGAGTTCAAATCTCAGCTGCGGCAGATGGCAATGTAGCAGGGAATGGGTGTTGTGATCTTGTCTATGTGTGCATGTTCTGGTTGTGGGGTGGAATAGCTCTAGTTAAATTCCGCCAGGACGTTAGTATAAATAAAGTGTTAAAATAAAATAAAAATAGAAAAAAATTACTATGTGAATGCCCACCGTTTGTGTCTGGAAAGCTTTAATATTTCAGGGATCATTCGTGACCTTGGAAGAGCCAGGCAGAGCTCCCATCGATCCTACACTCACCTTTGCAGAGGAATGGGACTAATAGAAGGAACTGTGGTGTATAATAAGTTTAAGCTTCAGTACGGCGGTGTTTTGGTACCGCAACCTACAAGGGAAAAAATGTCGGGTATTTTCTTTAAAGTGCACTTAATATCGTGTGTGAAGTATCACGAAACATTAGAATACTACGCAAAATTTTGACAAAAAAGGTTTTATTCTATTATTGTAATTGTGATTGAATTAATGATATTTATGTACATTATTCAGCTATCACAAATAAAGAAATTACTTCGCTGCGGCAATGATTTTCTTCTCAACAATGAAATTATTAGCGTAGGGTGGAGTACGCCAAAAAAAAATAGAAAGAAATTCGTAACTTCTAAACGATTCAAAATCAGACCTCATTGTAATAGTCAATATTTTTGTTCTTGAAATCCTCTATCTTTTTTGGACGTTCATAAATTCATGAAAGCAGAACTCTTTATATATAGCACGAAAAGACGAAAAAAATTAAGAGTTCATTATAAATTGCCAAGCAGTCGTTAGTGTCATCATCAAGCCTCGGGAGATTTATCTCGGGCTCTTATAGACATAATATTATACTGCAAACACCCACTGAAACATTAAGAAAAACGACGAAATGGTGAAATATTTATCATTACCAGCTACATTGATGATTTTAACCTAAAAACGGTAATGATTCTTACAAAAACATGTAATGCATATCTAGCAAACAAAAAACAATTTTGAATCAAACACATACCTTCCTGTTCTGTTTAATAAGTGTGGCGTGTTCATTATGTTTATTTTCATAAAAATTAAATATAAAAACCAATAAGCTGCTGGCAACATAAAACATTTTTTTCTCAGTAAAATAAACCATTTTTATATAATACTAGCTGACCCGGCAAACGTTGTTTTGCCATTGCGTGAAAGAGACAGGAGACCGGCTTCTTTCTCATCCCTACTCCGTGCTGTTTGCTGGGTGTAGACGTCTGGCGAGCGACCACTGAGAGAGGAAGATTTCAACTTTAAAGTTGCAATATCGACTGGACGGCAATCGATTATTACAATCGATTATAAGAATCGCACTTTCTGTTTTCACTGGGTTAAATACCATCTTGCAACCCTATTGCGCACCTGTGGATGAAAGTAAAAATACTAAAATCAAGATTAAAAAATGGGGGTTGGTGGTAGAAGGGTGAAAATTTAAGTAAAATAAGTATTTTTTGATGCCAAATAATAAAAAAATTAAAAATAAAATTTTTGTCCAAAAAATAAAAAGAAAAATTCTGGATAGGACCACCCTTATCACCTAGGGGTATAAAAAATAGCCTACGACCTATTCTCAGACCTACCAAATATACACCAAAAATTTCATAAAAATCGATCAAGCCGTTTCGGAGGAGTTCGATAACAAACACCATGACACGAGATTTTTATATATTAGATTAAATCATACATAAACAAAAATAAGGATTAATGGCATAAAACTGCCATGTACCGAGTACATCACAAATGCACACAACGTGATAAAGTGAATTTTATTTCATTTTAAAATGTTAAAACCGCTGCCCAAGGAATCACTATTTCCACATCCAGATGTTCGGTCCAAGTCTCTCACAATGAAAAATTTTGATACTATATTTGTACTATACTCTTATATGTAGAAATAATTGTTTACAGAACTTTAATAATATAATATTTGAAATTGCCTACCCCAAAAACTCATAAAACGATATGCCACATCGGTAGTGAGGGTGGGGGTGGATGAAGTAAAAACATTTTGAATCCTTTGCTTCTTGTACACACACTAAATCACAATTTTATTTTTTTCACCTCCTTTAATAATGTGGTGGGAGTGGTAATGGTGGTGGCTAATGCCAAAAAATCTTTTGAGACCTTGGCTTCTCTTATACAACGTGATCTACCAAGACATGCGGAAAATTTAACAGTAGGTTGTCCCCACCGAAAGGAGTAAAAAAAATGAAAATTTTTTAAAAAATGACCAAAAAAATTACCTTATTTTTTTGTAGGAATGTGTCGCCAATGACTTCAACTAATCTAACGTAACGCGGTATAGAGTGAGATCCCAGAGCTGCCAGACCTACGTCATTTCATTTTAGCAAAGCTAATATTTTGACAACAAATAGTGTAATATCTAGTTAAGAACATATGGGTATTTGCTAGTTTGAAAGTGGGGCCCTTTTACAGAAAACAGGTACAAAAGGTACATAAGAATTTTACTCAGTACGTTAAATTATGATAGCTGGATTATTTTACAAGTGACACGCTAACTACATGGTGTAAGCGTCAGCCTCCAAATCCGAAGGTCCGAGGTTCGATCCCTGAGCGTTCTCAGTTTTTTTTTCAAATATAATAATAATAATAATAATAACGTTTATTGTGAACATTGAGACGTACACAAATGGGAGATAGTTCGGCATAGCCGCTCTTCCACTTTCCCATAACGTACTAAGAAAAAAAGTTATGGCCAAAAATAATAAATATTTCCCTTTCGGTTGTCTCTTTCTTGGTAATCGCCACCTTAAGTTAATAGCACACCATTTTATTTTCCGCATTTCTTGGTAGATCACGTTGTATATACTAAATACCAATTTTACGGACTCTTACTTTCTTGATTTACCTATTTACCTATTTACTCCAATTTACCGTACGGAGTAAGATCAAAATACAATCTAGTTCCAGATATCATTAAAATACATACGTGTCCAGGATAATCCTGCGCACAAAAAAGTTACAAACAGATAGACCGACAGACAGAAAATTTTTTTGCTCAAACTTAAAATCTCGACGTTTCATTCTAGCCTATTTAAAGAATACATTTTCAAAAATTTTTGGCGTTACTGTACTTCCACTGGATGTGGAAGTAATACGTAACCTACTTTTATCGGAAAACTACATTAGTGAAACGTACTGACCTAAAGACTTGATTTCTTTACAATTGCAGTGTTGAAGGCATTCGACCCTGACCGAGTGTCAACATTAAGAGGTCTACAGATGATACAATTTGCTGGAGTCAACATTGTCGGCATCCTTTGAACTCATTCGTAAAAGTGAGCTGGTCTGCTGGAATTGCAACAATCTTCAAAGCGTACTGACAAGGTTGGATTCACCAAGTTGGATCGTCTGTACAGTGTACGGCGGTACTTTTGTATGTTTTTTACTAATGCAGTTTTATTATCTCTTATAATTAGACGACGCTACCAAAATTGTGAAACATTGCTTTGACAAAATCCCTTTTACTATTTGGAAATTCTGGACATTTACGTCAGCATTTAATAAAGGGAAAGGGTAGACTATATTGTGTCATACTATATTATGTCGTACCTCCATAAAAATCTTTCCGCACTGGCCTAAAGCCAACCCTGATTTTGACGTCACAGAGATAAAACTCCCGAGCCTTGCTCATCATGTATATTATGGTATCTTAACGCTTTTGAAATAAACTATACATTATATTCTTACAAGGCCTATGTATATAAACAGTTGCTCATATTGTAAGAAATTGAATTTCAGATTATTTTGCTGATCGCAGAACAGTGGGGATATCCAGATTTGCCAGCATATAACCTACATTCAGCTATTGATATATATTTTGTCCTGTTTGCGGATGGTACCATGGATTCAGATTAGAATCTAATTGTTCTGGCAACTTGCCATGATTGCAACTGCAATCCAAGGCATGATTTACCGCAAATAACGTATGGTTAAACTAAGCAAAAGTAGAGAATATTCCGTTTTTGGAGTTTTAAACTATTCTGGCCCTATTCAAATGTACTAGTATATGAAGAAAAATGTGCATTTGATACCAAAATTATACTCTAATCGACATTTAAACTAAATTAAATAGTTCTGAAATTAATAATAAATTATACAGGGTGCTCGAAAAATGCATCACGAATCTTTGGAAGGTGATTATGCAAGTTAAAATAATGGTAGTAGTTATTAAAAACAAGAATATAGATCTCAATAGTAACACTGATAAAATACACCGATTTTGTTGCGAATAATTTCACGTCATTTTATTATTCTCACTCGTAGATCTTTAATATCATTTATAGGCGTTTCATAAACTAATGACTTTAAATCTACCCATAAAAAGAAATTCATTGGATTAAGATCTGGTGATTCTGGTACCCAAATCACTGGTACAGCTCGTTCTATCCACTGATCGTTTAAAGCCTCGTTTAAATATTCACGCAAACTAAAATGTGGTGGTGTACCATCTTGATGCAACCACATTTTTGCTTTTGGTCTTAGAGCAAAACTGAAAGGTCATTGATTGAAAAAATAAACTTATCCACTTAACGTTCCATTAAAGAAGTGAGGTCCTGATAGTTGATCTCCTGTGGATCCGACTCATATATTTAAAAGAACCATACATTGATATTTTGTTTCCACGTGTGCATGCGCCTTTTCATCAGGTTATCGATGGGTATCATTGTAATATCAACAAAAATAAGGACGCTAGGAGCGATACAACTTTAAATTTACATTTTCCAAGGAAACGTGTTCTTTTACTTCCACATCCAGTGGAAGTATAGTAACGACAAAAAAATTAAAAAAATTTTTTTGTTCAAATAGGCTTAGAATGTCATGAAACGTCGAGATTTTAAGTTTATGCGAAAAAAAAATTTTCTGTCTGTCTGTCGGTCTGTCTGTCGGTCTGTAACTTTTTTTGTGCGCACGTTTACTCTGGAACCGTTTAAGATATTGACTTGAAATTTGGTATACATATGTACTTTAACGAGATCTGGAAATAGATTATATTTTCATCTTCTTCTGTCGAAGGGTTGGGGGGTAAATTTGGGGTAAATAGCTAAATCAAGCAGGTAAGAATCCAGAAAATTGGTATCTAGTATATACAAGAGAAGCTAAGGTCTCAAAAAAAGTTTTGGCATTAGCCACTCTCATTACCACCCCCATTATTAAAGGGGATGAAAAAAAATTGTGATTTAGTGTGTGTACAAGAACCAGAAACCTCAAAATATTTTTTTACTTCATCCACCCCCTGTCACCACCCCCACTCCACTACAGATGTGGGGTATCGTTTTATAGGTTTTTGGGGTAGAGGATTTCAAATATTATATTATTAGTTCCATAAGCAATTATTTCCACATACAAAATTTTTTCGTTGTGAGTGACTTGGATAGAAAATCTGGATGTGGAAGTAGTGATTCCTTGGGCAGCGGTTTTTTCATCTTTTGCCAATATCTAGATAAACGTTGGTTCTAGGAAAAAACTGGTAGGGATCTATTAGAAAGATTATAAAATGATGATGAGTTTGCTTTCTTGAAAAATTCCTGTAGGATTAAGGGTTTCGCTGCTATATACGTTTAAAGACAAAATTTCGATTTCGCCAGAAAAAAAAAATTAAAAATTAATTAATTTTTTTCAATTTAAATGTCATGGGGTCAAGATATAGCTAGGCAATCTAGTCGCGATCTATTAGCCTACATGTTATCTTTCATAAAAACTATTTCTTATATGTATGAATAACAGATGAGGGTATAAAATTAAGTAAATCGTCTTAAAAAAAAAAAATGCACTTTAAATCGCTGCAACGCTGTTACTATTGAGATTTACATTTTACTACTACCATTATCTCGAATGATACCCCTCCAAAGTTTCCTGATGCATTTTCCGAACATCCTTTGTGAAAAGAGAAATTAAATACTTGACAGCACAGGTTAAAAAAAGTTTTTTTCCCACATTTTTTTAATTTGTTATGTGTACAATTTGGTAAGATATATTGCTACTACAATGCCATTAATTATAATTCACATCCATTTCGTGCAACTTTCCTGTTTGGTTATTTCTAAACACCCTTTTTGTGTCATGTACGCGCCAAAAAATTCAATTAACATTGGTATGGTATGCCCTTGGGCTGTCTAATCAATATTCATGCGAAAGTAATGTCATAAATATAAATCTTGCGTATATATGGTTAAATGGAAATAAAAACGAGAGACAGAATTTTAGGATTGATTTTTAGGTTTTACCACATTAAATTGACAAAGTAGATAATTCTCAACAGGATTCTAAGAATTTTAAACTATTTTTTAAAGTGTTAATATAATATACATACATCACAATTATTAAAGGTTTATATTTATATATTACACAGATTTAACATAAATTTAGAATGAAATATATTACTAGCTAATATCGCTATCGAGGACGGTGTAGAAATTATTTTTAACCATCTTCAATAACGACAACGACATTAGGTAATTGCATCTAATTAACCAGACAACTATGTTAAATTTTATTTGGAAATTTTTAATATAATTTAATATATTAAAACTTACTTACTTTACCTCAGTTTTTCTCTATCGATTTCCATAAAAATTGTTAAGAATAGAAAAGTTTCTAAATAAAATTCTGCAAATGCAAGAAATGCAATTTGAAATTCTAAAGTTAGGGTGGCAGGGGATGAAGAGGTGGAACATAAAATTTAATCAAGAGTGATTTCAAGTTTTCCTCTGGAAACTAAACCTTTGTGATTTTTTTCATAATCTTGTCTGCATCATATCCAGATCTATTCTAGGTAGCTAGTCTTATATTTCAAAACAGCATATTTTTATTCGATATGGAAGGCCACTCGGATTTATTAAACATTCTCGAAAATCTTAGATTTAGTGAAGGATTAAAGAGCTATTTAACAAACAGAAAGTAGTCTGTGAGTATAGACAATTACAAGAACTCCACAGAAATTTTTAATTTTGTGGTTACACAAGGTACTGTACGAGGTCAATTTTATTTTGTATATAATAATAATAATAATAGATAAGCAGGAGGGGTTGATTTTTCATCAATCAAGCCTTTGGTGAGTAGCGCTACCACTTACTCCAGCTGGGGGTGCAAAACCGAATCGGCGATGCAGTCCTAGTGCACTCGGGAGGGGAAAGCTCCTTCCCCTCTGGTGTCGGTCGGGCGCTTACTGAGCTAACCATCCACAAGCCCTTCTGGTTCCTGCAAATAGAAGACAGGACCCCCACAACCGACCCCGTGCGGATAGCAGGGCAAGGTGGTGGGGCCCAACGATTGGGCACCCGTTGACGACGAACGCTATGAACAAGGACGCTTTGAGTGGACAGACGAGCTAAGAGACGACCTTCTGCATTGTTATGAAAGCAGTGAGCCCGCACCAAGAGGATACATGGTGCGGATGCATGCTCTGTGGTGTGACAGGCATCCAGAGCATAGCGCCTTCAGGCCACAAACGTCTGCGCGACTATGTATCTCATCTTCGTAGAAGGGGCTATGGAGGACTGCTCCTGGACCAGTGAATGAGGTGGCCGAAAGACCGCCGCATTCACCGGTTGATGAACTAGTTCTTCTTGTTCTACCAATACCAGAGGCCCTCAGCCCTCTGGTATTGGTAGTGGTACCAGACGGGGGTTACACCACATCAAATCCCCCGGGCCACAAGACCTGGCCAGAGTGGACGAAGAACTTCGTGAAGCACTACCAGAACCGACTGACATCTGGCACAAAACTGTGCCGTGTATGCCGCTGCTCAATGCTTTTCTCGGGTAGAGAGGCGTAATGCTGCCACTCCGCAGGAGAGGGCGGATACAAAAGATGGACGCCGAGATCTGGTCGGCGAGGCAACACGCATCCCGTATCCAATGTGTGATGGACTATATGGCGTTCACGCCTAAAGTCCGTCGAATATCCGCCAGCTTAAGACGCGTCCATCACACACTCAATGGAACAGTGCTGCGAACCACCAAACAGCACTGTCTCGACAGGATATGCTAGTGGTTGTAAAAAGTCACTAGTGAGGCGGGCAAGGGGGCTGGCGGAAAATAAACTCTTCCACCAAAAGCCCTTGCGCCTTTTCGAACCGCCTCAGCGTGTTGCAGAGAATCCGCCGACTGTAGATCAGGTGGAAAACTTCTGGAAAACGCTTTACGAGGAGAAGCTTCAACTCAACCGAGACTCTCCGGCCCTTGCACACTTTGAAACCTTTTTTCAAAGGTTTCAGCAACCACAGAAAGTGTGCCAACCAATAACTCCAGAAGAGGTTCGAAGAGCTCTAGAGGGCTCCAGGTCCCGATGGGATAAATAACTTTTGGTGGAAAAAGTTATCGAGCACCCACTACCATTTGGCCAGAATTTTTAATGCCTGGCTAAATGGGAAGCAATTCCTTCTTGGGTGGTTGAAGGGCGGACAGTGCTGATTCCCAAAAACGGAGACTTGTCCAACCCAAAGAACTACCGACCGATAACCTGTTTAACCGCATGTTACAAGGTGTTCACGTGCATTTTGTACATGCGGGTGCTCTACGCAGTTGAACCGGTTTACGAACGGATATATGAGCAACGGGGGTCGGCATTTGACATAACATCACATGAGCTTATTGTACACTTGCTCCGATATCTTGCGATACCCGGTCCCGTAGTGAGATGCATCGAAGAAATGATGCCGCTCTGGAGTATTCGCTTTACCATTATATCGGGTAACGATAGAGTCCAGACGGAGTCGGTAACATTCAGGCTCCCTCAGCCCCCTTCTGTTTTGATTCTCACTTCTGCCATTGTCCGTTTCGCTCCGGAAAACCCGTGGATACAACTGCGGTACCCCAGACGATAGGAGGCATAAGGTCACCCATCTGTTTTATATGGCTGACCTTAAACTTTATGCCTCCGGAGAGAGGGACCTACACCAATCCCTCAGGGTGGTACAGGAGTACACGCAGGCTGTCGGTATGGAGTTCGGGTTGGACAAATGTGCACTGGTCCATCTCAAAGAAAAGACGATGTAGGAGCTACGGAGAGGACGCGCAGCTCGTAGACGGAAACATCTTACATCATCTAGATGCCGGAGAGTCGTACACTTACTTGGATGTCGAGCAACGCTACACCCAAGAAGTGAGTGTAGTGAAAAACGGCCACTCCGACAGATCTGGTCTTCAGAACTGTCGGGGAAGAACAAGGTGTCTGCTACCAACATGCTCCTTCTCTACTTCTTTGGAGCAATGAGTCGAGAGGAGTTGCGTCAATTCGAACCCGCAAGAAGATGCATCTCAATAGGAATTTGCATACTAAATCATTCGTTCCACGGCTATACCTCCCGCGACATCGGGGAGGCCGTGGACTCTTGAGAGTTTGGAGAGTCTCCATAATAGGAAGGTTCTGGATGGAGCCTGTAAGGTCATCAGGAGTTGCCGCAGGAGTTTCCGCAGGGCGTCAGTGACTCTAATGCACTTGCTGTCGGCTTGCCCGACATATGCAGTATCGGCCTATATCAAAGGCACGACGGAACATTAGGAGTGCTTTATTACCATTTAAGGCACTCGTATGGGATAGACGAGATACCAGTGCTGCCTTATGCTCCGGGAGATACTGAATCCGTTGTGGGAAAGAGAAGTGTCTAATTTATTGAAACTACTCGTTTCCCACCGTCAGGCAAATACAAGCCAATAAGCCTGACGTAGTCCTCCTCGACCATCAACTCAATACAATTTTTGTCGTTAAGTTCTCGGCTCCCGCGGAGAACAATCTCTTGAAGGATGAGGAAAAACGGACAAAATATCAAGATTTGCTCTTCGAACTCCGCAGACTTTATCCAGACCATACTGTTAAGTTGGTGGTACTGATCATAGGAGCCCTCGGTGGAGCGAGACACACACTACTTTCGGGACTGAAAAACATACCGGCATGTCGATACTCGGCGGAGATCTTAGCCGGCAGAATGCAGAAGGCCTTTATCCTCGGTTCGTTACACCTACTCAAGGCACACGATTCCCGGACCTAGTAGTCACTTACCCCACGGAGAAGTGGCTGCCAGTACTACCAGCTTCCCTCTGTGAGGGTCGGAGCCACAGAGAAAGGTGACTAGTTTTTAACAAAAAAAAAAAATACTAGATACCACCAGAGAATGATCTTGAAGCTTGAAGCAGCCTGTTGATAGTAAGTGCTGCAAGTGCTGTCACATGTGACAGCCGTGATAAATTATTATTCACATACTAGGTATCTCTCCGGAACAATTAAGTCAGCAGGAATTTCGTCAAAAATATTCGAAACAGACAGTGTACTATTGGAATAATAATACTGATGATGATTAATAAAAAATATAAATAAAGCTAGTATTTATTATTTGAATCGAATAATTGTAACCTGTAGAGTGGGCGGAACCGCGGATTAACTGGGCATTTATTTATTTTTCATTATGTTGCAGCAGTCGGGTTTTATTGAAAATTTTACCAACTATATCTACATATATATGGCTATATTTAAAAATTTTTCTAAGGTGGTCACTCTGATGAAACATTATAAAAATCGCATTTGAAAAAAATGTCTGTTAAATAAAAAATATTAATAGTTAAGCGAGACAATTGAAAGTATATATTTAATTTTCTTCATAACGCTCCCTACAATAATGTTATTGGTCATCACTCTATCTCTATTAGATTCAGAGAAAAAAAGAGTTTAAAAAGCACATCATACTTTTCAGCTAAACCTGACAACATTCATTATTCATTATTTGAGAATCCAGTAAGTGATTATAGCTACTTAACTAAACAGGCTATTCTCTTCTAAAAGATTGATTTTATTAGAACAACTAAAAAAAACTGTAACTACCTGTTACCAAAAAGAATAAGAATACTACGTTACTTTTATTTACCTAGCTAGCTCTAAAAGGTAAAATTATTAGCTTTACAAAGTTATTATTATATTAAAAGTTTTGAAATAAGACTCAATCATAAAAATCATAAAACCATAACAACATGTATTACGAAAATATTGGTAGACCACAAAATAATCCCCAGGCTTGGGAGAAATAATTTATATCGTTTTCCAATTTAATAAGTACATAAATGAACATGCACAATAACATCATAACAAGTTAATGGACAAGAACACTACTGGCCGGCCGACCCAAAAGCATATAAACATATATTTACCTTACTCGTTTACTAAGGGCGAGTTGTACCAACTAAGTTCAAGCCAAGTTCAGCTTGATCCAAGATCAAAATCCATGGTTATGATTATCGTAACAATCGTTACCTTTGCTTTTGATCTTGGATCAAGCTGAACTGGGCCTGAACTTAGTACAACTCGCCCTAAGTAAGCAAAAATAACAGCAGATCAAAATTAATCATGTTTATCAACAATCAGTACATCATTTAACAGTTAATTACATAATAGACAGATCTAGTACTGAACAAAGGTCTCGCCAAGAAACACTTAAAATCTATTTATTTTCGCTTCATAAGTGACGAAAATTATGTCGATAACGAAGCACCACACTAATATTTAAGATAGTCAATTGTTAAGCAGCTCCAGTCGAATTTATGATGCAACAGGTAAACGGCCAGGGTGATTTTATAAGCAAAATTGCGGAGCGGATCTGGTTTTGAAATGAAACCAACTTTTTTTTTTGACAATTCGGTTACACGCGTTCTCTTTTATCATGTTATCAACTTAGTTCAGCTTAATCACACGGGGTGGCGGAGGAATTCGCATTTAAAATTCTCAAACACACGTTTTTCCACGCTAACTTTGTTATTATTGACCTGACGAAAAAAAAGTAAAATTAATTAATAAAAATTGAAGATCTCGCTGAAGCGCATACATAATCTGGTAAAAATTTTTTCAAATCGGACGGTAACTTTTCGTGAAAATTTTTTTTGAAAATACTCGTTTTTTTGCCCTAACACTAATACAAAAAAAAGTAATTCCTTAATTTTTTTACGAAAAAAAGAAGTTAGGAGATGAGATTTTTTTGAGGTAGGTGCAATAGATAAGAATTTATGGAGCCGGAGGATTGGGGTGGTGGGCCAATTTGGGGAGGGGAGGGAGGTAGGGAAAGGAAAATTATTCAACTCCCTCGAACTTTTTTCCCTGTCGTACGATTTTCAAAAACCAAAATGGAATTTGTCCGTTATTACGTCTAATATTTGACAAACTTGTGGGAGGGGAAAAACCTTTTGCATTTTTTTTAAACGCGTTTTTGAGTACGAAGGAAAGAGAATTTTTTTTACAGGTAAGTGAGATTTTTTTTATCTTTAATTTAAAAAAAATATCGCAATCCAAGCAATAGAAAGGGAGGGAGGGGACATAATGCGTTTGCGGGAATAAAGGGTTAAGGAAAAGGGATAGGGACTTAGGAGCTTAATATTCGGATAAATAAATCTTTTTTCCATCTTAATACTTTATCAGTCTACCCTCCATCAAATATTAAACTTATTATAAATAATTATTTAACACCGTCACGAGTTTTCGCGGCGCATTTCTCTAGTTTTAGGTGTGTATTGGGTATATAAAACAATTATTTTCTCGCTTAACTCGCTCTAACTCAAAAACGGCACGATATATTACTCTCAAATTTTTATCGTGTTATCACTATATATCTGTTAACATAATGAGTTAATATGTAGGTCAAATTTTAATAAGTGTAGAAAGCATTATTGTTTTTCTAAGGCTGTGTTGAAAATTTACATTCTCCAATGTAACATGCGGGAAACTTTTTATCGTTCGAAATAGATACCAAGTGTATCGAGAAGTAACGAAGATAAAAGATGAACCTCACTTACCTGTAAAAAATTTCTCTTCTGAGTCCTATCCTTCGTACTCAAAAACGCATTTAAAACAAAATGCAAAAGGTTTTTCCCCTCCCACAAGTTTGTTTATTTGAAAAATTTTTTAAAAAATATTCATTCAAATATTAGACGTAATAACGAACAAAATATATTTTAGTTTTTGAAAATCGCACGACAGAGAAAAAAGTTCGAGGGGGTTGAATAATTTTCCTTTCCCTACCTCCCTCCTCTCCCCTAATTGGCCCACCACCCCAATCCTCCGGCTCCATCAATTCTTATCTATTTCACCTACCTCAAAAAAATCTCATCCCCCTAACTTCTTTTTTTCGTAAAAAAATTAAGGAATTACTTTTTTGTGTATTAGTGTTAGAGCAAAAAAACGAGTATTTTCAAAAAAAAAATTCACGAAAAGTTACCGTCCGATTTGAAAAAAACCAGATTATGCGCTTCCGCGAGATTTTCAATTTTTGATTTCACTTTTTTTTCGTCAGGTCAATAATAACAAAGTTATCGTGGAAAAACGTGTTTTTGCAAATTTTAAATGCGAATACCTCCACCACTCCGTGTGATTAAGCTGAACTAAGTTGATAACATGATAAAAGAGAACGCGTGTAACCGAATTGACAAAAAAATAATTTAAAAAAAAGTTGGTTTCAAAACTCCTCTTTTTCTCCCCAGATCCACTTCAGTAAAAAGGTACTAACAAATGTTGTAGAACGAGGCACTACCCAGTTTACAAGCTAAGTACAAATTATATCGATCGTTATATAGGCAGCTAATAGGTAATTTTTGTTACAACAACATTGAACACAAACTTAGGTAACCAATAAGTGTTATCGAGTGCTGATCCCGTACGGGAATGATGTCCCATAATGGCCGTTCTTCTCTTTCCTTTTTTTCGAGCTAGGGACGGGGCCAAGAGGACGGAAGAAGAAATTAGGCCACTAATCAGTAGCAATTAGTCTCTTAAATATCCCACCCGAAAGTCATTGAGTCTCGAAGCCTTTTATTTAAAATATTATCACACGTAATATTCCAAGGTAAATACTCAAAGAAAGAAAACAGGACCGGCTTTGGTCAATTTGGTACTCGCAAATGTAAAATATTACAAAAATATATAAAATAGTACCAATCTGCAAGAATGAATAACAATTTAGTAGAACATTGTAGAAAATTGAACCGTTACATGATGGTGCTACTTTGTTTTTTATGAATTTCTCTTATATATTACTTAGTTTTATGTTTTATATGGTTGTTTAATTCAATAATTTTAATTGTTGTAATTCAGTCTACACCTCTATGGATATCCTCAACGTTTATTGTATTAATTTTTCTGAAAATTATGTACTTATATTCCCTCAATAAACTTTATTGTTTTTATTATATTATTATTATAATTATGTTGAATAGTGTATCATAAGATAAAACAAAATTAATTAAAAAACGAATTTAAATGTCGTCAAACTTTATAGTTTACTGTTTAGTGGCTACGAATATATTTTTCCATTCCATTCCAGTCCATTCCATATTAGTTATAACCTTTTATAAGGTTATTTAAACATTTATTTGTTTCCATAACATTCATATTGTATTGTTATTAAACCCCAAAGAAACATATTTCTCATCTTTATTTAAATATAAGTACGCAATGTACCTTCCAATTCCGCGTATTTATATTTATTTCAACATGGGAAGTAAACAAAGTGTGGACAAATATAACAAATATAAAAAATCTCGCGTCTGAAATTAGATAACGAATCATCTACAACCGGTCAAACGGCCCTTCGGGATCGCTTTATTGCTAGTTCCTAACTGAATTAAATTGTTCCAGAAATGCCTGACAACGCTGGATTTGACGTCTCTGGGAGTCGGCAGTTGCGTGGGAACAGGAATGTATCTCGTAGCAGGAATGGTGGCAAAAAATGTGGCCGGTCCAGGAGTCATTATTAGCTTTATTATAGCCGCCGTTGCGAGTATATTTTCAGGTGAGCTGTTAAATTGGTTACGTAGAAAGAATTTATTAACCTTGTTAAATAAAGTTAGCACCAGTATAGCGTGCTATTATTTTAATCTTAGAATGATAAAAAAATATATTTTTAGATATTTACAATAGAATTCAATAAAATTAGATGTTATATGACAAGTTAATGAAAATAATTTGGAAAATTGTGAAAGTTTACGGAGATGTTCATTTAGACGTTCCAAATAACATTTTAAATTTTCCGGGTCGTGGGTGGAAGAGGGAGGAAGGTGCCCCGAGACGATTTCTTGACAACAACGTCTCGAGATATCAAAATAAATATTATTATGAAAAATGTATCTCTTAAAATTTAAATTGTAGTCCAGTAAGTGAAGACATTTAACCTGTAATAATTAAAAAAGTTTTTAAGTTTAAGTAATGATTGAGTAAGATATAAAAACAAATCATTTTTGCTGCTATTTGCAAATTCCGAAACATTCTTAAAATTGCAAAAAAACGTAATTTTACAATAATAATGATAATAATAATAATAACATAATAATAATAACATTGTCTTGAAGGAGGGGGAAAAACGGACGAAATATCGAGATTTGCTCTTCGAGCTCCGCAGGTTTTACCCTGGCCATACTGTTAAGCTAGTGGTCCTGATCGTAGGAGCCCTCGGTGGAACGAGACACACACTACTTTCAGAACTAAAAATCATACCGGCATGCCGAAATTCGGCACAGAGATCTTAGCCGGCAGGATACAGAAGGCCATTATCCTCGGCTCATTACGTCTACTCAGGGCACACGATTCTCTGACGCAGTAGTCACTCATCCCACGGACGTGGGGAGTGGCTGCCGGTACTACCAGCTCCCTTCTGTGAGTGTCGGAGCCACAGACTTTAAAGGGTGACTGACTTTTACAAAAATAAAAAATAATTTATTTATCCAGTCGATCATATACATGATATAGGACAAGTCAAAAAATATCTGAAGTATCAGATTAGATATAATTGTATAGTGTCAACAAATAAAATAATAAAAAAAGATTAAAATATACAGTTCATAGATACAAATTTAAATTACATTATACAAAATTTAAAGACTACAAAGTATCATTCGTTAATAGAATAGTATGCTTTGGTTTTCAATAAATGTTTTATTTTAATTTTAAAATGTTTCTCGTCAATAGACTTGTACGAATTAGGTAGTTTATTGTACACTTTAATTGCTAGATATTTTGGGCTATGTTCATATTATGTTAGCCTGTGATACGGAATTTCTAGGATGTGAATATTTCGATTGTTATATGAATGATTAACATTAATAGTATTATTGTTTAATTGTGATCTGGCATATATCAAGAGACTAAGGAGGAATAAACAGGGTAGAGCGTAAGTATTTCATATT
The DNA here is from genome assembly GCA_936432065.2 of Rutpela maculata. NCBI lineage: Eukaryota > Metazoa > Arthropoda > Insecta > Coleoptera > Cerambycidae > Rutpela > Rutpela maculata. The sequence continues at coordinate 85,987,036 of OW386289.2, read as the reverse complement.
TTTTGTAAATATCTCTACAACTGGTGGCTCGTCTGGTTACTTCTATTAAACGCATAGCCCTCTTCTGCAATCTAAGAACTATCGACATATCAGGTGAAGAACCCCAAGCAATTATGGCGTAACTAATAGTTGACTCAAAATATGCGTAATAGTATGTAATTAATACTGATTTACTAATTATCCATCGTAATTGACTTATACAATAACATATTGGAGCTATTTTTTTTTTACAAATTTCGTTTATATGTATAGACCAAGGACAGCTCTCACTAATGTGCAACCCTAAAAATTTCGTATATATCACTTGTCGAATGGATCCTTCATTAGATTTTATTAAGAGGCTCTGGTTAACATTAATTTCACTTGTATTAAAGTGAATAAATCTGGATTTATTAATATTTAATATGAGGCTGTTTTCGGTAATCCAATCGTGAGCACTGCCTAATTGTTCGTTTGCTTTTGAGATTAAATCAGCAGTTCTTTGGGCAGTGATAAGTAAAGTATCATCAGCAAAAAGAATGGAATTTGTGGTACAAAAATTGTTAATATAAATTATGTACAGTAGTGGTCCCAGGACAGATCCTTGTGGCACACCTACTGTAAGTTCCATTTTAATAGATTTGATGTTCTCTACTTGTACATAATGTTTTCTGCCCTGCAATTAACTCCTAAACCATTCTAGTAATACACTTCGGATGCCATAATTCTCTAATTTCTGCAAAAGTGAATTGTGATCAACTAGATCAAAGGCTTTACTCAGATCTAGAAATATCCCCAAGCATTTGTTTTTATTGTCTAAGTTGTCATATAATTATTTTATATTTACTTGCTTTTATCATGATTAGAGAATATTATTTAGGTATTATGCAAATCACAATTTACACACTTTATTATTTATTAGGAAAATACCTGCTTTCTGTATATTAGCGTGCCCAGATCAGAGCCACAATATACAGAAAGCAGGTGTTTTCCTAATAATAAAGTGTGTAAGTTGTGATTTGCATAATACCTAAATAATATTCTATTGTCATATAACCCCGTCAAGAATTTAGTGACAGCTGTGGTAGTGGAGCGGCCTCTCCGAAAACCAAATTGATTATTACTAAATAAATCATATTTATCAAAAAAAAACTTATTAACCTGTTAGATGCACATTTTTCAAACACTTTGGAAAATGAACTTAGAATAGAGATGAGCCTATAAATATCAAATTTGTTTCTACAACCTGCTTTAAAAACCGGTTTAATTTTAGCAGTTTAGCAGGAAACATACCCTCGAAGAAGGAAGAATTAATTATTAGACATAAAGGTTTGATAACTACGGTAGACATTTTTTCAGTAAATTAACACTAATGTTATCGTCCCCATTAGGTCTTGAATTTTTATAAGCCTTTTGTTATATCAGATATTTTAAGTTCATCTACTGGTTGAAAAAAAAATGAAAATTTGTTTTCATTTATTTGTGGTTCTTTATATTGGTGGTTCATATCTCTTAATAAAAGTTTAGGAATAGTGTTAAAATAATCATTAAATTTATTACTTATGGTTGTGGGATCAGAATGCAAAACATTATCAATATTTAAGCTAATTTGTTTGTTGTCTCTTTCTTTGTTCTTGTTTATAAATTTCCAAGCAGTCTTAGAATTATTTTCAGAGTTTTATAAAATTTTGTCATGATACAGTTCTTTCGCCTTGTTTTTATCAGTTGCCGATATACAAATTTATACTTTTTGTAATAGTCTATAATACTCTGGTTTCCAATTAAAGTAAGGCGATATAAATCTTTTAACTTTTGTGCGGATATTTTTGACCTTTTGTGAGCAATTTTTTTGAGGTGTTATTAAAATTACTGTTATTAATACTTTTTGTTTTCACAGGAATTTTTTTTTGAATTCTTAGAATAATTACGCACATCATTAAAAAAGAAATAAAAAATATAATAATTAATATTTCCGTGTTCTCTGTGACTTACAATCACTGAAATAATATATGTTGTAATACTTTATATGCACTATTACTCATAAAAGTTGCGTTAGAAAAAAGTTGGTGCAACACTTCGAAAAAAAATAAAATTCGACGCACACTACATCATATAAAGATACAAACTTGACATGGGACACACATATAAATATTTTATAAATTTGAATTATTGTTAGAAGAGAAATTGAATGAAAATATAAATAATTATCACGTAAATATCTATTTCATACGGCGCACAGTGGCACGAATTTTAATTTTTTAGTTCAAAATTATCCAGAGCACTTCGCAACCGATTGGGATAATTTTTTTAAATACTCGTTATTTAATTTCAAAAAAACGTAAGAGAGCTGATTTTTGAATTATACTAACCAACCAAAATGATTGATCTTAAATGCTAAAAAATTATGAAAAATTAAATATTTTCGTTAAAGTTTATGCCGAGAAGTTGAATATTTCTGATAAGTACTTTTATGTTAAAATTGATAAAATTTTAAGTTCCAGGAAGAAATTCAAGATGGCGGATCCAATATGGCGGCAATAAGATGATAAAACTAACTTAAAATTAAATTAAACGCATTAAACTAAAAAGGCTATTCCTAAGAATTATTAAAAAAATTTAAGAAGGAACAAATTTTCTGAAACTTTCAAATATATCCAACATGGCTGCCATACATTAATTATCAATCATAAATATGCAATTTAGTCCTCCATTAATTTTGAACATAACCCTAAGTAGGTCATATTAATATTTATTTTTTTTTATCTGCTAATAATATTAGAAACACCTAACACCAAGAACTTTAAAACAAGAATATTAAACCTAACATAACCTAAGTATAAAACAACCTTAAACTAAGAACTCTATACCTAACATAACCTAAGGCAAGAGTTTTACACCATGAATCTGTGTTGTTTAAATAATATTAATACTCCAATTGAGTTAATTGTTTTAATTGTTGATTATCCTAAGTACATTTAAATAATAAAGTCCTTTATATTTTTATATTATATTAAACATATAGTATATTAAATATCATTTAAAAATTGAATATATTATTTGTATAAATAGAGGACTGAATCGCATATTTATGATTGATAAATAATGTATGGCAGCCATATTGGATATATTTGAAAATTTCAGAAAATTTGATCCTTTTTAAATTTTTTAATAATTCTTAGGAATAGCCTAGCTAGTTTAATGCATTTAATTTATCTTTAAGTTAGTTTTATCATCTTATTGCCGCCATATTGGATCCGCCATCTTGAATTTCTTCCTGAAACTTAAAATTTAGTCCATTCTAACTTAAAATACTTATCAGAAATATTCAAAACTTCTCGGTATAAACTTTAACAAAAATATTTAATTTTTCATAATTTTTTAGCATTTTATAGCCGCCATTTTGCAGATTGGTTTATGACAATTTGGATATCAGATTCGTAATCAGCAACCTCAAAAATCCCCCAAGTAACAGGATTTATGTAAATTGGATAAGAACAATTTTTTTTTGTAAGTTTTATTAAGATTTAAATAAAAAATGGACATTTTGGCGAAGCTCAATAATTTTGGTTAGCATAATTAAAAAATCGACTCTCTTACGTTTTTTTGAAATTAAATAACGAGTATTTAAAAAAAAATTATCCCAAAATTATCCGAATCGGTTGCGAAGTGCTCTAAATAATTTTGAACAAAAAAATTACGATTCGTTCCACTGTGTGCCGTATGAAACTGATATTTACGTGACAATTATTTATATTTTCATTCAATTTCTCTTCTAACAATAATTCAAATTCATAAAATATTTATATATGTGTCCCATGTCAAGTTTGTATTCGTATGAGATGTAATGCGCGTCGAATTTTATTTTTTTTTTCGAAGTGTTGCACCAACTTTTTTCTAACGCAACTTTTATGAGTGATAGTGCATATAAAGTATTACAACATATATTATTTCAGTGATTGTAATAGTCCAAGATCCCAGAGCTGCCAGACCTACGTCATTTTAGCAAAGCTAATATTTTGACAAATAGTGTAATTAATCTAATTAAGAACGTATGCGTATTTGCTAATTTGAAAGCGGGGCCCTTTTGCAGAAAACAGGTACAAAAAGTACATACAAATTTTACTCAGTACGTTAGAGTATGATAGCTGGTTTATTTTCCACGTGACACATTAACGACGTGGTGTAAGCGTCAACTTCCAAATCTTAAGGTCCGAGGTTCGATCCTGAGCGTTCTCAGCTTTTTTTTTTTTTCAACAAATATTAACTTAAAGTGGCGATTACCAAGAAAGAGACAACCGATAGAGAAATATTTATTATTTTTGGCCATAACTTTTTTTCTTAGTACGTATATTTGAAAAAAAAAACTGAGAACGCTCAGGATCGAACCTCGGACCTTCAGTTCCAATTCAATTCAATTCAAAATAAATTTATTAGCAGTTTTTGTTTACAATAATGCGCCTCAGCCGAGGTCCAATTTAGAGCCGACCACACCACCACGGCGCGCAACGTCGTGGTAGATGAGTGGTCGGGTGAAGAGGCTTTGGCTATAACGATGATTGACATGGGTTGGTTAGGCCTCCTGTTTAACGGTGAATACTTACGCCTAACAATTTGAGTAACATAACTAAAGATAGTTTAAAAACACTTACAGCTACTTAAAACTAGATTTAAAAACTTGTGTTAAGGGCGCGCGCACAACACACGCGCACTTGTTTTTTATGCAGTTTTGGTTGGTGACACAGGGAAAAACTCAATGAAAAAACCCGTTCGAACAAGTCACAGTCTTCATCCGGTGGTCTGCCCGCCTCCGGAAAGGTAGGGTGAAGGGGAGAGTGTGATTTTAAAAGTTGGGATTTGCTAGGACCTTCAGTTCCGGAGGTTGACGCTTACACCATGTAGTTAACGTGTCACTTATAAAATAATCCAGCTATCATACTTTAACGTACCGAGTAAAATTTTTATGTAACTTTTATACCTATTTTCTGCAAAAGGGCCCCGCTTTCAAACTAGCAAATACGCATACGTTCTTAACTAGATATTACACTATTTGTTGTCAAAATATTAGTTTTGCTATAATGACGTAGGTCTGGCGGCTCTGGGATCTCACTCTATAAGTCACAGAGAACACGGAAATATTAATTATTATATTTTTTAATTATTTTTTAATGATGTGCGTAATTATTCTAAAAATTCAAAAAAAATATAAAATATACTCTTTAAGGTTACCTGAAACCTCCCGTTGGTTTTACCTCTCTAGCTCAATTAGTTTTCGAGATATGTCTTTTTGAACGATAGTCATGCATGCGCTCATTTTTTTCCATATCTCAAGGTCAAAGCGGAGTACGGCGGCAAAACACATATAAATCGCGTTCATACATCAAGTCGATATTAAAACATAAGTTTCGATATAGGTTGCCATTTGGGGGCCGACTCGTCATGCTTATTCTGCTAAACCCTTTGCTAAATTTTCTGTTGCACGGAACATAATTTTACATATCTTAACAGTACAATCTTTGCATTGTTCTAAACTATCCTAGTATAGACAAATATACCTTGTATGTAATCAACTAAATAACGCATATTTTGTTGTATTTTTGTATTACAGTTAAGCTCCACTCTAGATAAGGCAGGTTTAATCGATATGTATTATACTATGGAATATAGTCATATATATTTTAATATTCTCGTATGGGGTAGTACCTCCGAGTGTGAAAGAATATTTATTTGCCAAAAAAGGATTCTCAGGCTAATTTTTATTTCGAAATAACTGAAAGTTGTTGAGAACTATTTAAAGAAAAACTAATATCCTGAAATGCTCAACATTCGCAAAAAAATAATTTAACTCTTTTTAGAAAAAGGTCTAATATATATTTGATTTCTTGAGTGTACCTAGTCACCATATGAGTGCATTTGAGAGATCATCCATCTATGATTGTGTTATTTTATATAATGCTCTCCCTAAAGATATTTGTGATCATTTCTGCCATATGAAATTTAAAATTCAGTTGAGAGGCTATTATAGTACATGAGATTTCACTGAAGGAAAATAATGCCATATATTTTTATTTACTTCATTTGTTATATTATTTGTTATCTCAGTCTTTTTTGTGTGAAAATGTAACACATTCTGTAGTACATCATAATACTTTGAGGCGCGTTGTCGCTATCGTCGGCTTCGCCGATCGGCATAGCCTAGCCACCCAGCTTTTGTCGAGGTGTAAACTGCTGGCCAGAATTTGTACACTAAAGTGCATTGCAATGCACATAATTCACATAATTCACCGCAATGTATTGCTGAAGTATTTAAATACACCATGCAATATTAAGCATTGCAATTCATCGCTGAGACATGGCAATGCACAAAAATGCATCTGCGAAGCATTGAAATTCACTAAAATGCATCCACGAAGCATTGCAATGCTTGGAAATGCAGCTACTGTGCATTGAAATACACTAAAATGCATCCTTCACATTTCACAATGCATCGATGTGCGTTGTCATATAAGCAAGATATTTCAATTATTATATTCTTCGCAAAAACGAAGAGTATATTGTATTTGATCGGCACATTTCTAAAATCGTAAATATCGCTCGTAGAGAAAAAATTTTCATATCATTATGTTAGTGAACGAATTCTGAACAACTTTCAAAATGTCCATCTGTCCGTCCGTCCGTCACGTTTTTTGTAAGCACGATAACTTAAGAAAGTCCGATTGTATTGAAATTTATAAAATAAGTTGGTGTTAGCTAGAGGAAGAACCCTATTGAATTTTTGAAGAAAATCGATCAGAAAATAAAAAAGTTATTATTTAATTAAAAAAAAAATTCTCTTAATTTTTGTCGCTTGTACTAAAATGGAAATCTTGCGAGATATTGTTTCCATAATAATTTTTTTTTGGTTATGAAGTTTACTAATACATATTTCATAGAAGTGAAATATGTATGAACGTCGAAAGATTTATATCACAGACAATCAATTTTTGTAGCAATAGATGGTGGCGCAGCGGCTAAAGCTTTTTTGCGTTGCAATCCAAAGGACCCGTGTGCGAATCCCACAAGTTGGATATTTTTTTTTTCATACAATTTTTTTCACAATAAAGATGGTATCACAAAATTTATGATGTCCAAAAACTAACATTATTTACAAGAAAACTGCGAAGAGTATCCTATAGAATGTGTAACAATTATATATAAAAAGCTCAGTAAATTGGCGAAGAGTACGTTTTTAGCTTGTTCTCCCTGCATTTTAATAAATTACGACAGCTTCTAAATTTAGAAATCATACTTTCCTGTCAACTACTAAATCTGGCAGTTTAAAAACATTATATATCTATTTTTCCATACATTTATAGGGTGTTTTTAAAATTTAGAAGCTCTTACCTCTATATTTTGAAATGAGACAGCAATTATGACAGCTGCCAAATTTAGAAATCATATTTTCCTGTCAACTTCGGAACCAGGTACATTAAAAACAATTTGTATCCGTTTTGCTATATATTCACAGGGTATTTTTAAAGTTAATAAGCTCTAATTTCTATTTTTTGAAATTTGACAGCAATTATGGCAGCTGCCAAATTTAAAAACCATATTTCCCTGTCAACTATAAAATTTGGTAGTTTAAACGATATATATCTATTTTTCTATACATTTACAGGGTATTTCTAAAATTAATAAGCTCTTCCATCTATCTTTGGAAATTTGACAATTATGGCAGCTGCCACATTTAGAAATACATATTTTCCTGTCAACTTCGGAACCAGGTACATTGAAAACACTATATATATTTTTCTGAACACCAACCTGTTATTGTATGAATTATTTATGTAAAAATCGTATTTTTTTATATTTGACAGTTATCAACAAGTAAATAAAAAATTCATCTAGACAGATCAATATCTGATTAAAAGACGAAGATGTAAAAAAAAAATTGTTACGAAAACTCAAATTTACGGCCCGTTAGAATAAATTTAATAGAAAAAACAGTATTTTTTTGTAAAAATATGATTTCGTATTAAAAATTAAAAAAAAAAAATGAAAAATGGAATTTCAAAATCCGGCTAGAGGGATCGATAGGTAAATTCAAGACGAACATTTAAAAAAAAATAATGTCTCAATAACTTAAAATTTACGACTGCTGGAGTAATTTGGGTGGAACACTGGCATTTCTCGCCACTGTGCCCCGGTGAAATTGGCTGAATTTTTAATATATTGTAGATTTCAAAAGCTCTTAAGGGCCCAACTCGATCCTATGTCTAGTTTTCGATATACAGCTCAAGAAATGTACAAGAATGACCTCTTGTACAATTAAAAAAATTTCGAATTCATGATTTTTTTCATACATTTTATATTGTGATACGTTCTAATAGCCCTTTATATTATTTTGTAGTAAAAACATTTGTTTTTTTAATAAAAATAGCCTAGAAAAAAATTAAAGTTTGAAAAATGTTGACGAACACGCCGCGCCAACTTGGGAAATCTATATAAAAATAACAAGTGAAAAACATATTCTGTCAAATTGGATAAAACATGTTACTTCCACATCCAGTGGAAGTATAGTAACGACAAAATTTTTTTTACAATTTTCATTGTTCAAATAGGCTTAGAATGTTATGAAACGTCAAGATTTTAAGTTTGAGAGAACACATTTTCTGTCTGTCTGTCGGTCTATCTGTAACTTTTTTTGTGCGTAAGGGTCCATAAAATTGTTATTTAATATATACAAGAGAAAAGCTAATGTCTCAAAAAAAATTTTGGCATTAGCCACCGTTATTAAAAGGGATAAGTGGGATATCGTTTTATGGGTTTTTGTGGTAGAGGATTTCAAATATTATATTATTAAAGTTCCATAAACAATTATTTCCACATACAACATTTTTTCGTTGTGAGTGACTTGGATAAAAAATCTGGATGTGGAAGTAGTGATTCCTTGGGCAGCGGTTTTTTGCATAAAAAATGTGTGTTACCGATCAAAAAACTTTAATTGAAAAACTTTCGGAAATTGTTCCTTTGACCTCTAATACCCAGGGCCAACCTTAGTTCCTCAAGCGCCCTCGTGCGAAATTTTAAAAGGCGCCCCCCTTTTTCTGGTCAAGTCAGAAAAAATAATTTTCGTTCTCATCTCAAAATTGTTGGAAGGGGGGATAAATTTTACTCGAAAAAAAGTATAAGCTCGTGGCGTCCTCGTGCGGGGCACGGTCCCCCTCCCAACGGCCGGCCCTGCCAATACTCCATCAATAAATGAAAAGTTCGACAAGATACAGAATTTTACAAGAATTTATAGTTATATTTCGGAAACTAGACATAGGATCGAGTTGGATCCATGAGAACATGATCAGGAAGTCGAAATCTACAATATATTAAAAAAACCGCTGCCCAAGGAATCACTACTTCCACATCCAGATTTTCTATCCGAGTCACTCATAACGAAAAAATTTCATATGTGGAAATAATTGTTTATGGAACTTTAATAATATAATATTTGAAAGCCTCTACCCCAAAAACCCATAAAACGATACCCCACATCGGTAGTGGGGTGGGGGTGGTGATAGGGGGTTGTGGGGGTGGATGAAGTAAAAAAATATTTTGAGATTCCTGGTTCTTGTACACACACTAAACCACATTTTTTTTTCATCCCATTTAATAATGGGGTGGGGGTGGTAATGGGGGTGGTAATACCAAAATTTTTTTGAGACCTTAGCTCCTCTTGCATATACTAAATACCAATTTTATGGACTCTTACCTGCTTGATTTACCTATTTACCCCAAATTTACCCTATTTTCCCTCCAACCCTTCGACAAAACAAGATGAAAATACAATCTAGTTTCTAGATCTCGTTAAAGTACATATGTGTACCAGATTTCAAGTCAATATCTCAAACGGTTCCAGAGTAAACGTGCGCACAAAAAAGTTACAGACAGACCGACAGACAGACAAACAGACAGACAGACAGACGGAAAGAAATTTTTTTTCGCTCAAACTTAAAATCTCAACGTTTCATGACATTCTAAGCCTATTTGAATAATAAAAATTTTACCACAAGAAATGAGCGATGTCCTTTTAATATAACTTACAAAAAAAATTTTCTTATCCAATTTACATCAATCATGTTACTCGAGGGTTTTTGAGATCGCTGATTACGAATCTGATCCAAATTGTCATAAACCAACCTGCAAGATGGCGAAATCAATGGCGGCTGTAAAATGATAAAAAATGATGAAAAATTTAGAGTTTAAAGTTTTTGTTAAAGTTTATGCCGAGAAGTTTGTGATAAGTACTTTTAAGTTAAAATAGACTAAGTTTTTAAGTTCCCGGACGAAATTCAAGATGGCGGATCCAGTATGGCGGCAATAAGATGATAAAACTAACTTAGACTAGACCTAAGAATCATTAAAAAATTTAAAAAGGAACAAATTTTCTTAAATTTTCAAATAAATCCAATATGGCTGCCATACATTAATTGTCAGTCGTCAATGTTCAATTCAGTCTTCCAATAATATTAAACATAACCTTAAGTAGGTTATCCTTAACACCAAGAACTTTAAAACGAAAGAATATTAAACCTAACATAACTTAAGCCTAATAGAACCTTAAACCAAGAACTCTATACCTAACATAACCTAAAGCAAGAACTTTACACCAAGAACTTTAAACCTAACAACCTAAGACAATACCATTACACAAAGAACATAACCTAAGGCATTGTCTTAGGTTATGTTAGGTTTAAAGTTCTTGGTGTAAAATTCTTGCCTTAGGTTATATTAGGTGTAGAGTCTTTGGTTTAAGGTTCTATAAGGCTTAGGTTATGTTAGGTTTAATATTCTTGTTTTAAAGTTCTTGAGGTTAGGTATTTATTATTAACCCCGGATTCCAAAAGCGTAAGTTTGACGCGTATGTTTGTATGTTTGTTTGTCTGTCTGTCTGTGGCTTCATATCTCTTCAACTGGTGATCCGATTTTGATGCAGTTTTTTTTATTTGAAAGGGTATTTTGTCGAGAAGGTTATAGGCCATATTAGATTTTGATGTTTGGTCGCCATCTTGAATTCGCCATGTTGAACTTTTCTAGAAATTGTCCGATTGAAGTAAAATTATGGTAGCCGAACATGATTTAGGCCTCATTTTGATTCGGTCATATGAAACTAGTACGATTAGATACATTGATCGGGGGGTTCTTAAAAATTTTCAATTTTACTTGTATTATTAGCAGAAAAAAAAGAAATATTAATATGACCTACTTAACGTTATGTTCAAAATTAATAGAGGACCGAATCGCATATATATGATTGATAATAATTAATGTATGGCAGCCATATTGGATATATTTGAAAATTTCAGAAAATTTGTTCCTTTATAAATTTTTTAATAATTCTTAGGAGTAGCCTCTTTAGTTTAATGCATTTAATTTATTTTTAAGATAGTTTTATCATCTTAATGCGCCGCCATATTGGATCCGCTATGTTAAACTGGATAAGAAAAAGCTTTTTTTGTAAGTTTTATTAAGATTTAAATAAGAAATGGCCATTTTGGCTGAGCTCAATAATCTTGGTTAGCATAATTCAAAAATAGGTTCCCTTACGTTTTTTGGAAATTTAATAACGAGTATTTCAAAAAAAAATTATCCCAATCGTTGCGAAACAAGTGCTTTAGATAATTTTGAAAAAAAAAAAACGATTTGTGCCACTGTGCGATGGAACGGAGGGGGTATAATATAATCTACACCTACTTACATATTTACTTTATTTAACAACTTCTCGATTGTAATCAAAGTTTTTTCACAACCCACACTATCACTAGTAGACTGTAACCCGATCAATACACCTGTTGCTTGCTGCGAAACTGATTGACGCGCATGCACTGTCCTCCTAAATCGTAATAAAATCCAGCACAATTCCCCCAAAATGCACAAAAATGCACGTGAATGCATCTGAATGCACTGCTAAGCATTGCAATGCTCCACAATTCACTAACAATGCATTTAAATTCACCGTCGGCATTTAAATGCACCAACTATGCATTGCAATTCATTGCGATGCATAGGTCTTGTACGCCAAAATGCACCAGCGGTTTACCCCTCGGCTTTTGATAACAAGTGAGTACGTACAATTCGGTATACAGTATCGGCAAGCATTTGATTAGGTACGGCAATAAGAGCAAGCAGTGATGTAAATTAAGGGGCGTGTCACACTTTGCTCTGCAAGGTACTGGTAGACCTCTTTATTGTGGAAGTCGTTGAAACTATGCAATACCTAATTTAGGACTTTCCGATATTGTATGTTGTTCGGCATGAAAAGTCGATCGGCATGCCGAAACATTTATCGTCTGTTGTCGGAAACTTCAAAAGAATCGAGGCCTAATTTAGCTAGTGGGGACGTAAGCCGGCCGGTTTGCATATAGTTCAGTTGTTTTTATTTTTATAAAATATACTTTAAAGGATGTTCGTGCTAGTACGCAGACTTGGTCATACCTAAGACCTCCTTGGTCTTTTTTGATTCTTTTTAATTTTTGCAATCACTCTAAAAGCTGTTGTTGTAATAATATCGTCACTGTTAAACATTTTGCTCCCGACTAAATTGATGATGCCTCTGGCTTCGATTTAAATGTAAACCTTTTGAAATATATTTTTCCCGAAAATGAGCTTGCAATGTCACAATACTTTTACTTTCTGAAAAAACTCCTATACTTAATGGAATTAATTCACTCTGGAAATGAATGAAAGATCTCATGATATCATATAATTTACGGTTCTTGTAAAATTATTTTTAATGATAAAAAAATACGTTTTTTATATAATAATACATATAAAAGGTATTACCCGATTGAAGTCGCAGTAAATGAAATGAGCCACAGATTTTACTATATTTTTTACACGCTTTTTCATCACTGCTTATCTGAGACGTAATTTTAGGTGTATTTTATTTTAAATCACGTAGGCTTTTACAATTAAGCAGAGACTAGTCTGTTACGTAAAATACTTTTTCCGTAACGCATACAACAAAATACCTGCAAGACAAGTTATTCACATTAAATGCTTACACTCTTATGCCAAATTTTAAGATTTTACTTTGATAATTTTAATCTTTTTTCACTACATATATCTGAATATTACGTACGTTTCTATTTATACTTCTTTTATCTAACATGTAATTTTCCGTTATATAGAAAAATAAATAAGTTTTTCTTTAGCTATTTGATGAATCAAAACACCCTGTACAAATCGGTTTTAGTGTAAATTTTACATGACATATATGAACGTATTGCGAAATGTGTAATCGAATATAGAACGATAAAGGAGATACGACTAATTTGACAAACTGATTTCCAGCCCTAATGAAAATTATATCAAATATATTATTTCCAGAAATATGGTAATATTGCGGCTTTGAGAATAGGACATTATCTAATTTTCAAATTAATTCCGAAGTAAAATTAGGGTTCCTTAACTTATTCTCTAATGAATAGATTTACGTTGGAGAAAATCGTTGATTGTGTTTTGCAGAATTTGAATAAATTTGTAGAACAAAAAGCACATTATTACTTTCACCCTTCAGACTTCAAAGTAAAAAGCGGAAGATGATGGATTAAATTTTTTGGTGGCGTAATTATGAGAGCAGTTAGTATATTGTTTTTTAATTTTCGTCGCCTTTTAAATGACAAGCCCTATTTTGTCGTTGGTCATTCATGGCGTGATTTGATTTCAGAGAGGGAGAGGATTTAACAAAAATTTATATACGTACATTGTGATGTGCTAAGCATAAAAATGCAATAGTAACATTCTAAGAAACATTTTTAATTTACTTCCCGAAATGGCAAACATTTGCCAATTCGGAACATGCTAATAGTGAAGCGGCAAGACTACAGCAAAATTTTAATAAAGGCAGTAACAATAATAATAATAATAAAAATTAAAACCAGCATCGAAAGGCAAAGTCAATTAGGAATACAAAATATACCTAAAGACCCCAAAAGTCTGTTAGAAACTCCTTGTAAAATAGATCTTGTAACTATGGGTAATGTATAAAATACGACAGATATTTTAGCTTTTTCAGAATTGCTGTCATTTTCCGCAAATCTTGTATTTGTACAGAAGGCAATATTGTCAGTTTTTTTTTATTCCGCAATTAAAGTTTCTGCCTAAGTATTCGTTTGCAATAAAATAGATTATATTCTGTTGTTGATTTTAAGTCGAGGGGGCAACCGCTGGCGAAATTTTGTACACCCAATACCTATTCTAAAAAAATACCCTTTATTTCCCCTTTAATTCCTTGTAATTCCCCTAATTCCTCAAATACCTTTATTTCCTCCTAATACCTTAATATTTTCTAGTTTATCTCGGGAACGGTGCACTTTTTGATAAAAATACATATATACAAAATTATTCCTTATAAAATTTGCTACAAAAAACGTCTGTACACTTTTACACAAATTAATAGTACCGAGGGAAATAAGCCGCACACATAATGGTTGGTTCCGGTCAACGCAGTAAATTATAATCTTACTTACTCTAACCTACTTTACAGTTCAATACTTAACGCCAAAGCAGCAGCTACTAAAGTGCGCCTAAAATTATAATAAATGTACCACTTCCTCTCTCTATAAAATAACGCGATTTTTGATGAAGCGAGAATATTGTATACCGGGTGGCTCAGCCGATAGGGACACTGTTGTAACTTTTGAATGGGCGAATGGATTTTTTTCAAATTTGGTGTAGTAATATGGGATATAATTGCCAATTATATAATGTAAAGAACTAAAATGACCGACTTCCGGTTTCGATATTACCCAAAAATGGGTTTAAAATACCTGCTTTTTGCGTAAAATCCCGCACATTGGCAGCCCTGAACAGTAACAGCGTTTACAGCAAGCTCTAAAATAATGCAATGACCTTTGATCATCTGAGATGCAGTGGGAGAAATTGAAATTTTTTACATTGTGGTGGTGTATAGATATTTTTACTTTTTTCGCGTAAAGACAGCTTTGGAAATAGCCATACGGATATTTAGCGAATTTTATGACTTGCGCTGATTACATTTGCGCCTCATTTACCAAAGTGCTATTAATTTTAGGAAACAAGTTTATAAGGAATAATTCTGTATATAGGTTTTTTTATGGAAAAATGCACCGTTCCAGAAATTATCTAGAAAACCTCAAAATGGGGGTGGAAACGATGTCGTCTAGGGAATGAAGCACACAATTTTTGAAACTTTATGAATTTTGTCCGATATATTACAATTTTAATTGTTATATTACTGAAGTATTACAAGACATCGCGTAAAGTTTTAATAATGAAAAAGCTAGTCGTGGAGAAATTGTAGACGTAGGAGAGCGATTTGTTCTAGCTTTATACAACTCTACCTCCGCAGAAAAAAGTCTAGATGTATACAGATTCATGACTTTTAACAAACTTGTTGGTAAAGCGAACAATACTGTACTGCTCAGCAGCACTCATATCGCGTTTTTTACCAAATTCAAACATGGAAAAACGTTGCGCTAGAAGCTACTGATTGGGGATGGAAAAAAGTTGGCGGTATATTAACCCGAACTATGACAATAAAAGAACCGGCTCCCGAATCTGTTTTAACACTAATTTCTTGTTCATGCAAATTAGGGTGCGAAAACAAGTGCAGTTGCAGAAGAGCAGGCTTTCGTCGCTCAGTAATGTGTTACCATTAAGTACCACGAACAAGCATGCATGAATGTCGAATCTATGGAATACGATGAAGATTAATTAACACGTAGGTAGCCTTTTGATAATTAGTGGATTTGGCCTACAGGGGACACCACACGCCAAGTACTTTACCTCTAGGGTGGTGTGGAAACAAGTACAATATACAATATTCTCGCTTCTTTAAAAATCGCGTTATTATATAGAGGTGAGAGGGTGGAAGTGGTACATTTATTATAATTTTAGGTGGAGTTTAGTAGCTACTGCCTTAGTGTTAAGCATTGAACTTTAAAGTAGATTATAGTAAAGATTACAATTTATTGTGTTGACCGAAACCAACCCTTATGTGTGCGCCTTATTTCCCACGGTACTATTAATTTTAGGAAAAAAAGTGTAGAGACGTTTTTTATAGAGAATTTTATAAGGAATACTTGATCAAAAAGCGCACCGTTCCCGAGATAATCTAGAAAACCTCAAAATGGGGGTGGAAACGACGTCTTAGGGGATGAAGCACACTATTTAGGGGTGGGAACTTTTCGGTTTAGAAATTCTTATGCTATCCTTAACATTTCTACCAATTTTCAAAACTTTATGAATTTTGTCCGATATAAATCGTTATATTACTGAACTAGAAGTCCATAGTAGTAGTCATCGGTAGTTTAATTAAATTAAATATTTTTTCTTTACTAGATATTTTTTGCGCTAATTTCGGCGCTAATGTTTTTACAACACTGACGTCCTTTTTATAAGAATTGGTAATTTTTCAAGATAAACATTCCATTTCAATATTTGTACGCTCTAATCCCCTCCTAATACCTTTTATTTCCTCTTAATTTCCTTCTAATACCTCGTAATAATATTTATTTCCTCCAAATTTCCCTGTAGTTCCCTTTATACCTAATAATTCCTTCCGAAATACCTTCAATTCCTTCTTAATTCCTTCCTAATTCCTCCGATTTGTACACTATTTACTCTCAGCGGTTGCCCCCTCGTTTTAAGTAGACTGTAATTTTTAGGCTAATTTAATAACTGAGTAAGTCCTACCTTTTTGCTGCCATTGTCGCTTCTGGTTGCTCCACCTATAGGAAGAAAACGGGGAGAATACAAGGACTACGGAAGGGACACCTTAAGCACAAAATTTGCACTAACCCAAATTATTATTATTAATATTTCAAATATGATTATTCGACACTAACTATTACAAAATCTTGATGAATTGATTGGAAATGGCAAATTGACGTTCTTAATAGCGCGAAAAACGTTGCTTCTCACCACGTGATTTTCTTACAATTCAATTCAAACTGGAGGCCGCTACTTGCTCTTCGCACAATCGTCACAGTAAACGGCAACATAAAGTACAAGTTTTCAAATATTTGAAGCGGACAAAACATATTTTCGTTTATCACACTAAAAATAAATGTATGTTATTTCATTATTTGACAAAATATGG
Organism: Rutpela maculata; assembly: GCA_936432065.2. Taxonomy (NCBI): domain Eukaryota; kingdom Metazoa; phylum Arthropoda; class Insecta; order Coleoptera; family Cerambycidae; genus Rutpela; species Rutpela maculata. Next base: position 85,969,947 of record OW386289.2, on the reverse strand, counting down.
AACATTGCAACACATAAATGGAATTCTAAATATCCTGTTGTATTCTAAGACATCTCCCACATTTATTTCTGTTTGAGGCAATAGGATCCAAATTTTGACTAAAAATTATTACTATCGATTTATTTGGGTTTATCTTCAAATTATGTTTTGTAGCAAAACTGTAAATCTCTTGTAAGTCAATATTTATTAAGTTTGTAGCTGCGCGGTAATTATTAGGATCAAATGATAAATGAAGCTGTGCATCGTCGGCATATGCTTGTACATAACAAAGCTGTATGTTTATAAACATATCTGCTGTGTAGACGAGGTAAAGAAGAGGACCCAGTATGGAGCCTTGAGGCACACTTGAAGATATTAACCGTTTACGAGAATAACTTTCAATGAAAACACTGACTGCGTTCAGCAAGATAAGGTTTGACAAAATTTACAGCTGTGTCTGAAAAACCAAAATAGTGTAACTTTGCACAAAAAAGTTTATGATTTAATTTACCGAAAGCCTTTGTGAAATCAAGCAGAATTAAAGCTACAGTTTGTTCATTATTCAGGGCTCTAAATATATTGTAACCTAACTGAAATAGAGGAATAGTTTTGTGTCCATCGAGGTAGTCATTAACTGGCACAATTTTTTCAATATATTTGATAACCGGCTAAAATACTTACTGCATACAAGTCAGAAATATTTTGGGGTTTACCAGCCTCTATCAACAGACTAACTAGTGCCTCTTCCCATTTCTCGGGGAAATATTCTTGTTCCAAGTAACAATTCATAATGTGAGTTAGAATCACCTGTATTTTAACATTACTAGGGAAATTTTATCAGAACCACAAGCATTTGATTTTAGATAAAATTTACTTTATTTATGTCTTCATTTTATTACTCTGAGGAATACTATATCTTAACCGGAAAATAAAGATAGTAATGTATTGAACTGTCAATAGTTCAAACGGCACGTGTCACTGAGTGATCTTTATTTGATAAGCTTTTGTAAAATAATATATTTCATTAGGAGTCCAGAAAATAGACTTTTCCCGTTCGCACGTGACATATTCTCGTGTGAGGTGTAGCTGAACACGGGTAGTCATGCAAGCACGGGAAAAGCATTTATGGATGTGTAATGAACGATATTTTTCATTATACCTCTCTGAAAATAAGATATAAAGCAAACAATTCCGCATTTTTAGAAACTTTACTTTTAAATTTTTACGAAATGAAATATTTATGTTACAATTTGTGTTATTGTAAATATTCATTTCTTTAACAGGCACTTCATTTTATAGAACTGTAATTGATGAAGTCGAAGGTACTATATTAGAATCTATTTCTTGGTTTTCCCCAATTAAAATGTTTTCTGGTGTTAATGTTGTGTTTCCTATTTTTGAATGACTAAAAAACAATTTACGAGAAATTTCAATCTTTCCGCTTACCGATTCTTCTATGTAGCCTTCAGCCACAGTCAAGGAATGCCAACCTCCATGTCTTTTTAGAGTAAGCAAATCCCCTCCGCCTTCGACAAACATAGATGCTGAAGAACGTCTTAAGCCATGTCCAGTATATTCTTCAGGATTTTTAGGTTCAGATATTCAGCAATCTGTTTTGTTGTAGGTACCACTTATAGTATGACAACCTACATGTTGCGCATAACAACTACCATTGCGATATGCAATAAGTAGGTAATCTTCTACTATCCATATTTGGAGGTTTCAGATTAATATATTTACGGCAAAAACTGCATGGATCAAAGGGACATCCTTCCTTTGTAATTGTGAAACTTCTTGGTTTGTGATTTTTGCCATTTCGAAGAAATACCACCAAAAAACGGCCATTATCTTCCACGTCTTTCAAAGATAAACGAATCAAGTCATCTCTTCGGCATGCACCGTAAATACCAAATATTAGAATTACTTTAATTAATAACCACTTCTCATCTGGTTCTTCAAGCATGAATTTGGCGACTAGGTCTGCAGTTAATACTTTGGATTTTTTCGGTATGTAACCAACACTTTGTCGTTTGAGAAATGCAGTAGTTTTCGGCAAATTACTAACATTCATATTTTCTTTTACTGCTAGACAACTTTTTAACATTGAAAAATCGACTCCATAAAGTTGAAGCTATCATTGATTTGGTTTTTTCCGACAAATATACGAGAAGAGTATCATCACTTACTGTGTTAACTCAATTTATAAACTTTGACGTTGCCGTTCGACGTTCCCGTTCCCGTTCGACGTTCGACGTTCACAAAATTGGTTCATTTATAAACTTTGACATTCGTCGTTTGCACGTTTGCATTTTTTACATAAACTGAAAGATTGTATTTGTGATATATTTTTAGCATAAATTTACTTTATTTTTGAATCTCTGTGTGTTTAATTTAAACTGAATATTCTGCTCACGTAAGCATCCGATATTTTATCATTATGAACTTGATAATGATAATTTGTAAAAAATTCCGTAATTTAAAACAAACAAATGCATATCTAAAGAGTAGAGCGACTATGGTCGCTCGATTTTGAAATCGCTGTGGCTCTTCTATAAAAAGAATAAAATTTGAACAATTGAAGGATATCTAATTGATCCATCTTAATTTCTTGGTTTGGAATAGTTTGCATAAAACGGCATTTTATTAAAATATTCCCACCGAGTTTCAGGGGCTTCTACATAAAGGCTTCTATTTTCGCGTTCTCTCTCTCTCTCACAAATCTGTCTCTCAATTTTTCCCACAGACACAGACTAATCCACTAAAGAGTTCTCTATTACTATAGGAAAATATACAAAATTCCAAGGCACCTGGTAGGTTGCATGAATTATTTCTGCAATCTGTTATTCCCTATTGAATATTTCCAATTCATTCGTTTTGTGAACACATAGTATTTTTTGACGACCGACCAGTTGCATCGTCCATTTCTAAATATTTATGGACGTATATACTAACAAAATTCCTAAGGTAACTAAAAATAAGGAATGAATAATGAACAACACCTCCCTTCCTATTTTAATTAAACAAAAACCAAACTATTCAAATAATGACCATCTATGAATTATACAAATTTGAAGTTTCGAAAAAGTTGACTTAACGGTAGGTCGCCGTAATGGGACGGGCACTTTGAATTTCCCAATTTTATTAGCTTTCTTGAGGATTTCAGATTAGTTTCTCTATTTGCAAAATTTCAAGTTCTGAGCAAGTCTGAAAGCGCCCAAATAAATCATGCGAATAAACATATTTGTATTTATCCGTCCGGTAAATTGTTTGGGTACTTCCCAATGAATTGGGAACTTTGGCATGGAGGTGGGGCAACTACATTCTTGATAAGCCGAAAATTCCAAAACTTGCAAAACTCGATATGGCAACTTTAATATGCCGGCCAATGTTTATATAGAAGGTAATACCCACATTAAAATGAAGACTGCCAAAATGGTAAGAGCTAGGAACAAGTTGTGGAGAATAAAATTTCACATAAAAAAGTGAGTAGCGACATATATGTATATTTTATTGTTTTGGCAATATATGCGTATAAACGCGATAAATCAGCACGATGCCGCACTTTGCACACTTCATGTGCTTATACTATAAAAGTTGAAAACTGAATTTTTTGTAGAAAATTTAATTCTCTACAATAACTTTCTTCTCTACAATGTTCTTATATCTCTTACCATTTTGGTAGCGTCTTCATTTTAATGTGGGTATAGCATTCCATACATATAGACTGGCCTCCATATTGGAGCCGCCATTTTGAGTTTAGCAAAAAAGTTCATATTCGAAGTTTCACAGCGAATATCTTAAAACAGATTACTTTAACGAGAAAAATGTACAGAATGAATTACTTTTTAATTTTTTTTAATTTTTTTTATTTATTTTTTTAATTTATTTATTTTTATTTATTGAAAATATCATACAGAGATAAGACATTCGCTGTGAAACTTCGAATAAGATTGATTTGTACCTGTGCACTTCAAACTATTAACCCTCTGTTCGGATGCTGTTAGCGTTAAATAGGTGATCATAAGCTACAAGGTTAATAGGACATTTTTTATGCAGAATTTAACGACATTTTTTTATTTCCTATACTTTCTTCTCTTCCGATGAATAGTTTACAACATAATTGTGAAAACCAGCTTTAAGTCCCCGATAGGGTGGTTTTTTGCAAAAAGAGAGACGTTCCACCCCCAAATTGGGAGGGAACTTTTCGGGTAGATATCCGATATAGAAAAAAACCTCTGCCCAAGGAATCACTACTTCCACATCCAGGCTTTCTATCCAAGTCACTCACAACGAAAAAAATTTGTATCTGAAAGTAATTATTTATGGAACTTTAATAATATAATATTTGAAATCCTCTACCCCAAAAACCCATAAAACGATACCCCACATCGGTAGTAGGGTGGGGGTGGCGATAGGAGGCGGTAGTGGGGGTGGATGAAGTAAAAAAATATTTTGAGGTTTCTGGTTCTTGTACACACACTAAATCACAATTTTTTTCATCCCCTTTAATAATGGGGTGGGGGTGGTAATGGGGGTGGCTAATGTCAAATTTTTTTTTGAGACCTTAACTTCTCTTATATACAGGGTGTCCCGAAACTCCCGCCTTCCCCTTTAGGTGCCAATTCCCCATGCAAAATTAGTAGGAAATGTTCCTATAAACATGTGTCCGGAAATGCTTCCTAAGGGAGCTACGGCTCTCTAAGAATGGCGCAAAAATAGGTGTTTTTACTAATTATCTCGGAAACGATTTGAGACAACTTTATGAAACTTGGTTAACTTTTTTCGATTATTAAAGGTTATTGTTTTATAGTATTAGCCAAAATTAATTTTATCCAGGGGCGGAGAAACGAGGGGTCGGTGTTCTTTGTTTATACATATTAATTTTGCCATTTGACATTTTTAGTATTTTAATCCCTGATTATGATTCCCTGGTTAATTCTGCATAAAAAAGGGCCTCTTTACAATTAGCCATATGGCAAGCCGTTTTCGAGTAAAAGCGGTCTAACCGAAATATTGCGTATTCGTTTGCTAAATGCGCATTATTTATTTTTCAAAGTAGGCGTAAAACAATAACCTTTATTAATCGAAAAAAGTTAACTAAGTTTCATAAAGTTGTCCCAAATAATTTCCGAGATAATTAGCAAAAGTATTTTTGCGCCATCCTTAGAGGGCCGTAGCTCCCTTAGGAAGCATTTCCGGACACATGTTTATAGGAACTTTTCTTACTATTTTTGCATGGAGAATTAGCACCTAAAGGGGAAGGCGGGAGTTTCGGGACACCCTGTATACTAAATACCAATTTTATGGACTTTTACCTGCTTGATTTACCTATTTACCCCAAATTTACCCCAATTTACCCCCCAACCCTTCGACGTAACAAGATGAAAATATAATCTAGTTCTAGATTTCGTTAAAGTACATATGTGTACCAAATTTCAAGTCAATATCTCAAACGGTTCCTGAGTAAACGTGCGCACAAAAAAAAGTTACAGACAGACAGACAGACCGACCGACAGACAGACCGACAGACAGACCGACAGACAGACCGACAGACAGACCGGCAGACAGACAGACCTACAGACAGACAGACCGACAGACACACACAGAATTTTTTTTTTCGCTCAAACTTAAAATCTCGACGTTTCATGACATTCTAAGCCTATTTGAACAATAAAAATTTTTTTAAAATTTTTTTGTCGTTACTATACTTCCACTGAAGCACTTGCTGACATGGAATTGAATGAAACTTTAACACTCATTCACGTGACAATACGCTTCAATTTCATTGGAGATCCCGCAACGGTAACGTTAAAAACATGAAATTTGTTCATCTCGGACGGACGGCAACTTTTGATCCTGTGGGAAACATCAACGCCAACTTAGGATATAAATAACAATCAGTATTTTGTATGTTTCATCTTTGAACGGCTACGGAAATGCTCAACGGGAACGGAAAATTTGGGCATCTGAAACTGACGGCAACTTTTGATCCAGTGAGAAACAATGTCAACGTCAATATTAATGACTTTCATGTAACTAACATAACCTCAAATTTCAAGTTTTTTAAGTTTATTCTCATCTTTAATATTTGTATCCGCAATTTTAGCTTGGAATATTTAAAAATACACGCAAAATTTTTTTCAAAGCTGTTGATTAATAAAAATAGACAGCTAATTATAGGTTAGATTTCCAACCTACAAAAAGTGTCTTATTTTATTGGAACAAACTATTTAAAAATTTTTAAACATTACATTGAACTAGATTTTATTTTAAAGTACGGGAATCAGGAAGAAATTTTAACAATAGCTACGAAATATTTGTAAATTTTAAGAAACATATATTTTTCAGGTTAGGTGTGACGTCACGTGCACGTCCTCAATTGTTTTTATGTTTCATCGTCGAACGTCGAACGGGAACGGCAACGTCAACTTTATAAATTGAGTGTTTTTTACTGTGTTAACTTTTTTTTGCTGGCGCCACTTGCAAAATAGACGGTATTCATTTTCATATCTCTCACAAGACTTCCTGGGCAGTAACTCTGCACTTACTTTTGCCGTTTCGAGTAATATTTCTTCTTCTGGAAAAATCATTTCAAAAATATTTTGAATAAAAATTTGAAAACCTGTCACAATACAAGCGTTGTTTAGCGTTGCTAAGGAAACTAAACAATCATTCTTTGCGGTTACTAAGGAATTTTTAATAGCATATATTTTATTATTACTGGCAAGTGGGCAGCTAATTTCATTAGCACACGGGAAAATTTTTCCTGTGTGGACAGGAAAATTCTATTTTTCGTGCGCTAAATGGGTATGTAAACATAGTGATTTCGGATAGGTATAATGAAAAATATTTTATTTATTATTTGAATGTCCGCACTGATCACGTGAATTTATTACTATCCTCCTTTCTCGGTTAAAGTATAAAGAAGTAGAGAAACGCTTTTTGTGATGTATTTTGTCTAGTTAGAAATATGATTTAACAGAACTTCTATTGTGATCTGCAATATTGATTAGTTGTTCTGTTCTGCCACTCAGATTTAGCAGTATATTACAATTTGACAAAAATAATTGAGGGTGGTTTCTTAGTGGTTGCAAGAGGCAGGATGGTTTCAGGGGTGTTATTGTTGTAGAACTCTCCAAAATCGTCCTAAGTTGAAGACATAATCAAAATTCGACTTAGGCAAAAATTTCATTTAAAGACATTTTTGGGAGTCTGCAGAGGCGCAGATCAGTCCACAAGGACCGTTTTGGGTTCTATAAGGCGTTGGAAATGACCAGGCGAAAATTCGAAGAAACACCGAATTTTCACTTAGGAAAAATGTTTTTGGTTCAGAATATCAGAGTAGAAGTATATAATGACAAAGATTTATGAATAGTATACTTTTTCAAAGGTACCATAAATTGGACTTTGAAAAATAATATTTTTGGAAGGGCGTCAAAATTTGGCCCAGGAATCGATTTATCGAAAGTACGCCAAAGTTTCACTTGCAGACTAATTTTTCAAAACTGCGTTGAAATTTGGCTTGAAGATCGATTTTTCAAAAGTACGCCAAAATTTCACCCGCAGATTAACTTTTCAAAAGTACCTTGAAATTTGGCTTGAAAATCAATTTTTCAAAAGTACGCCAAAATTTCACCCGCGGATTAACTTTTCAAAAGTACCTTGAAATTTGGCTTGAAAATCGATTTTTCAAAAGTACGCCAAAATTTCACCCGCAGATTAGTTTTTCAAAAGTACCTTGAAATTTGGCTCGAAAATCGATTTTTCAAAAGTACGCTAAAATTGGTCTTAAACTGGATTTTTCAAAAGTACCACGAAGTCAGTTTAAAAAGTACCACGAAAATATACTTTAAATTATTTTTTATTTTTTATTCCTCAACCAAAGACATTGACCTTTGAGGTACGATCATTGAAAGCACAATTCTAAAGTATGAGCATAAAATTTTAACGATGCACTGCATCCAAAAGGCAAAATAGAAGATTTTGTCAAAGCCGGCGTAGTGCCGATAAGCAAAAATTGATAAAAATCAATGCACATGTACAAGGCCGGTTTCTCGCATGGAAAGAGTTTGGATTGACCCAGCGGCTCGCAATTTGGTCGAGCGCGTTGAGTAGTCCAGACAAAGCGATGGTAGAAAAGCCAATAACGGGGCTTTTCAAATGACAAAGTTATAGAGGAAAACGCCTTGTGCATAAAAATCAAAAAATTCAATTTTGCCTAATAGTCGCTCGAAGGTGAGACGCTGCCAAATCGATATTATTAATCGACTGTGATAAGGGTTAGTAAGTCGTGGACTGATCGAACGCCACTCAACTTATGCAGTAATAAGTCCTCTGAATGTGTTTGAGTACGTGAATCTCCACGATACAAGAACTTTAAAGCTAGGTAGTCTCTAGCGAAACTAAATTCATTTAGTAAAACTTTTTTAAGTTAATTTCAGTCAGCCTTAATTATTCATTTACCCAGAGTCTGAAATGATTCTAAAAGCTCACATTTTGATTTTGAGAAGGTACGTATGAATCTTTTCTACCTAATCGATCGTTAGCGTGAGCGCTCTCGCTTGTATGGTCTGAAAGTCACTACCTTGATTGGGGAAGGCACGATTCTTTCTTGAGAATTTTGTATAACCAATTCTGTTAAATAAACGGATTCTTTGAACTAATATTTCTTAATTGATCTTGAGGCCTGTTGACGGTCTATAATCCCTGGAACTTTCGTAGAGAAAGCCGGATGTGTCGAGTTAATTCGCATTAACGTTCGACCTTCTGGTTGCTTTACGAAGGTTTGATAGGGATTTTTTTATGCGTTTTTTGAGAAATATATTCCGTTATTAATGGACCAAAACGTGATTTTCGCGTACCAAAACTAATCCCTCCGCAGAGAAATTCTTCGGTTGGGATTTTTTTATGCAAAAATTCAGGAAATTAAGAGGTGCCTAAACCCCTAACGAGGGAATTCGGGTCCAGAGAGAGCGTAGTTTCCGATCTGTGGTAGTGCCGCCTTGGTCCCATTACTCGGCTACCGAAGTGCATCTTATCTCGAACCCGCCTGGGAGGTAGAAGAACGGGGTAATACGCGACTGGCGCCCCCTGAGAAATAAATTGGTGTCGCGTCATTTTGACGCCCGGTAGTGCGTTCTTCTACATTATCAGCTATAATGTCGTTGATAATACGAAATAATTTTATCACAGTTTCCGAAAGCACGTTGCTTCGTAATTTGTCCTACGTTACATTTTTTTTTTTTCATTATTTTTTTCTATTAAGTCATTTACTCTGTATATTTTGCATTATAACTATATTCCACTTCTCCATTGGCAGTAGTGTCAACTATCTACCAAAATTTATTTTTCTACGTTGAATAGTTTTATAGATATAGCGTCAACAGATAGACTGGCAAGCAGGCAAACTGACGAAGTTGAAAAACCTTAATTTTTGTAATCTACATAGTATGAATTGTGAAAATCTGAAGAATCTCGGAGAGCAATTATACACGATTAATACTTTCCTTTAGTATGTGAGTGAAGTAAAAAAGTCTAACTTTACGATATCAATGTTTTAGGGTTAATAGAAAGTTGTCTTTGATTTTATATTTAATGAATGATTCGTTTAACCATCGTCCAAAAACTATATTTCATCCAAATCTTAAAGAGCTTTTAAGTCAAACAGACACACTGACAAATGCTCTTGCTATGTGTCTTTTAACATCACTGTACGTAAATATTTTATTTCGACGTATTTAAAATAAAAATATACAGCACCGTCGTAACGAAATCATAAATCCTTCTGGGATCTAATTAATTTACGCATAAGATTGTCTTAATTTGGTCAGCACACTATCTGCTTTGGTATTCAGTACCAACCCAAATCCCATCCGTTTAAATTGCTGAGAGTTACTTCAGCCTGCGGCTAGCGTGTCAAGATATACAGGAAAGCTCTCCCTTTTCTTTGTCTCCCAGGAGCTTCCGAAACTACCTACATTATAATATTAACTCTTGGAAGATACGCCTGGCATTGTAATAATTTTAGCGTATTACCATCGAAAAGTATAAAAGGTGTAATAAATTATTCACGCGACTGGCCCTTTGAATTTATAGTACAGGTTTACCAAGTATACATTGTACTTAGCGTGATGACGTTCGTGTGGCAATAAATAAAGGTAAAAGAGTTGTTCACCTGAAATAGAAGCTAATTAGAATATCCCTTTTAGACTATTCAGTTGTAAAGTTACCTTTTTGTTTTAAAATATGGAGATGGCAATTGTTAATTTTGTGATAATTTGCACATTGATCAATTTATTAGTCAATTAAAAATAAACTTGTAGTTAGGTGTTTTATGTGCTAATGCTGATTTGTGTTTCCCAGTAAAGTCTGTTCCAAATTGATGGAATGGAATAAAAAGGTTTAATATGGACTCAAGAGATACGAGCAAAATTGCATAAAAGTAAAGCTGTTCTTGACAGCAGCAAATCCAATGAAAATTGGCACATCTATCCTGAAAATAGAAAAATCTATAAGCAATAAACTTACAAAGAGGAAAAACGCAAAGCTTATACCAACGAAATTATTAGCTTAAAATATAAAAATAAAACTATCTAGAAATTAGTAATCAGTGAAAAAAATTAAAAACTACTACAGTACTGCAAGTTTGATTCCATCAGAAGATTTTAATATGTACTTTGGTTCTGTCTAGGACATTTTATTAAGAACAATACATGACCATAGTATTTATACATTAATTCTTCTAAATAAGACTTTAAACCTTCCATTTTCTTTTTTCATTCAACTGATTTTGGAATCAAATGTAAGAGAAGCAATGTGTCAGTTAAAAAATACATCTTGTTCAGATTATTACTGCCTCAACAGCTATTTAATAAAGGTTTCCCGCCAGTCCCTAATTAAACTATTAAAAAAACTATTAAACTATTGAGTAAATGTGTTGGTGAAGGCAAATGACTTGGTCTGCTTAATAAACAACCAAAATATTATCATTGCATAAAAAAGGGATTGGGATTGTCCTGATAATATTCGTCTGCAACCGTTCCAATTCAAACTTCTCTGGGTGCCTGTACACAGCAACATTGAGGGTAACAAGCGAGCAGATGCTCTGGCCAGAGGAAGGGCTCTCAAAGGCCCCTACTGGGTTCGGAACCGGCTCCCCTAGATCAAATGCCAAGAAGTAAATAGAAAATTGGACTCGTTCCCAGTTCTTTGACTTCTGGGCCCCCTATCCAGGACTCCGGCAAGCGAAGCTCCTTATCTTAGGGCCCTTGCCGAAGCGAGCAGAACAAATCCTGCGACTAAGCAGGAAACTGGTCAGAATCGTGGCAGGTCTTTTGACTGGTCACGCCTCTTTCAGAAAACACCTGCACACTATAAGAGTGGTGGCAACTCCAACTGCAGGTTCTGAGGAGACGAGGAGGAAACTTCCATCCACGTCCTAACTTTCTGCCCTAGTCTTATGAACTTGAGGCACAAACACTTCGACATTGGTTTTCCGGTGCTGGAGGAAATGAAATGCCCCCATAGGAAGGATTTTGGCCTTTGGATTAGAATCCGGCCTGAATGGGGGAATTCGTAGCGATAGCACAATAGGCCATAAGGCCTGAGTGCGGCGTCCTTTCGTCGCCCCGCTAAAGGAAGAAGAAGAACCGTTCCAATAATTAGTATAATATTTAAATAATTATTAAATATAGATTAGTCAAATACTGTGAGGATAAAAAAGCTTTTAAGGTGCCCAGTTTGGGTTTCGAAAAAATAAACCCACCGCTAAAGCCTTACTGAAAATGTAACTAACTGTAATGTAAAGTGTTTTGACAGGGGCACAAGCACGATGGCTTCAATGTCCGATAGTACAGTAACTAGAGGTTTCAACTTCGGAATAATGTCATATTGAACGGATTTCGTTCATTTTTTGGCAGTATAATAGTAAATGCTTCACAGAAAAGTTTCTATATTGTGCGAGGACTTGCTAATTTATAGGGGGTGGATGCCACCCCCTCTCAGGGGGTGGCACTTAAAAATATATATATTTATTGGAGCTGAAATAGAATGAAATTTTAAGAAGAAAAGGTTCTATGCAATTTTTCACAAAAATTGATAGTTTTTAATTTATAACGACTTCAAAATTGCGATTTTAGCTTAAAAAAAAGGTATTTCCAAACGGCTTTCGTCAAGTATCTCGAAAAGTATTACTTTATAGAAAAAATGTTACAGACCAATAATTACAGAAAGTACAAACTGGGAATTAATTATATTTTTTGTTTATTGATGTAGGATTAATAATTTCGGAGATAATTAAGTTTATATTTGGTATCCAATTGTTTCGAAATTACCTTTAAAGTTTAATATGCATTTTTTTCTAAAGCAAGTGCTTTAAATGAGCAAAAAAAATTGAGCATCTAGAAAGTGCTACACCTTAACGAAGAACTGTATTTGAGATAATTTTTTTAAATTACTGGCTAATTAGAGTAACAAAATGGCGACCTTTTTATATAAAAAAATATAAATACGCATATTTTTTCGTCATAACTTCTTTATTTCTTATGCTACAAGAACGAGTAAAAAATAATTTGAAAGCGCAATTAATTGTCTTTAATTTCATTTCTTAGCATTCGTGACGCAGGTGTCACAATTTCTGAGATATTTAACATTTAAATTGCATTTTTCGTCTTATAAACGTTCAGACGCCATTTGTAAACTTTTATATCTCCGAAACTATTAAATCTATTTAAATAAATAAACAAGCGAAAGTGATTATCAGTTTATGAGCTTTATTTTTGGTCTCTACTCATTTTTCAATAAAACTAATATTTATTGAGATATTTGGAAGAGGAAAAAAGTTTTATCGAAAATACCTTTATAGTTTAAACTCTATTTTAACCTCCCCATAATAAAATTGTGGGAGGTTAATACAATTAGTCCAAAATCGAAAATTGAGATAACATCAAATCTTTACGTTTTGAGGTCCCAGGAACCCAAAAAAGTTGTTTTTGAAAAATGTCTGTGTGTGTGTATGTGTGTGTGTGTGTGTGTATGTATGTTAGCACGATAGCGGCGAAGCTACTAAACGGATTTGGATGAAACTTTGCATGAGGGTTTCTTTAGTGCTCCAGAAGATCTGAAAAGGTTTTGGTTGAGATCGGATTACGTTTAGTGCCGTTTTGGCACAACAAGTTGTTTATTTTATGATTACTTACAATTTGTAATTGAACCATTGAAAAGCAGTAAAAATTCCGATTTCAACGATATATCACACTTGCACTTTTTCGATTTGGTTTCCGTGAAAAAAATTAAAAAACAAAAATTTCACTTGTTTTGTCCTCAAAGCAGTGCAATGTACAGGGTGATATTCTAATAATGACAAAGGTGTTCAGTGATTTCGGCTGATAACTCGGGAACGGTTGAAGATATCGAACTGAAATTTGAAACGTAGGTATAAATATTGTAGACGGACGGATTACGAGTGAATTAATAATACACCTACGTCACAAATAAGAAAAATTCTTAGAAACTGGTGCAGATATCGACTTAACTATTGGAAACATCCAATTAAAGTTTGAAACGTAGATGGAAATATTGTAGATGGATGGAATACGAGTGAATTAAAAATACACCTACATTCTGATGACGTCGCAAAAGCATAAAATTCTTATAACAGGCGAACTGATCATGATATCAAAAAAATATTTCTACAAGACGAGTCACGAAATTTTTTTTTTTTTAATTTCCAAGAAATATCAAATTTTCGGAGAAATGTCACTTTTCAGAAAAATGTCAAATTTTCGAAAAAAATGTTAAATTTTCAGGGAAATGTCACTTTTCAGAAATATGTCAAATTTTCAGAAAAATGTCACTTTTCAGAAAAATGTCAAATTTTCGAAAAAACGTCAAATTTTAGAAGAAATGTCACCTTTCAGAAAAATGCCAAAGGTTTGAAAATTGTCAAATTTTCGGAGTAATGCCACTTCAGAAAAATGTCAAATTTTCGAAAAAATGTCAAATTTTCAGAGAAATGTCACTTTTCAGAAAAATGTCAAAAATTCAGGAAAATGTCAAATTTTCGAAAAAACGGCAAATTTTCGAAAAAATGTCACCTTTCAGAAAAATGCCACCTTTCAGAAAAATGTCAAATGTTTTAAAATTGTCAAATTTTCGGAGAAATGTAGCTTCAAAAAATGTCAAATTTTCGGAAAAATATCACTTTTCAGAAAAATGTCAAATTTTATTAAATGGACTCAAAGGAAAATTCCCAAAAAATACTACGGGTCCATTTGTGGTATAAGTTCTCTGCTAGTGTGTTAAAGCGTGCAGACCGTATGCTGAGTATTTTTGACGTGTCAGGTGCATCGAGAGATTACAAGGTTTTTCGACATTTATAAAGCCCACGGATGGTGTGAGAGGCCATCCTGAACCGTTTACAAGCCCTACAAGTGTAAGCAACCCCACCGGAACGCTTTCGGTGAGTTTTTTCCAATAAAACTTTAAAAGTGACAGTGACATTATATTTTAAAAACTATTTCCGCTACTTCCGGCATCCCGCCGGAAATTCTTCCGGCAACATAACCTAAAAATAGTACTACATAACCTAAAAACAATTTAAGACATTGGTACCAACCTAAACATTTTAACATTTTTCAAAAACCAAATTCTCCAGAGAAACATTGGAACCAAAAATTTGACAGCTATCACTTCCCCGACCGATTTAGTGAAAAATTGGTCGAGGCCAAAAGATAAAACAAAATATACCAACTCAAACTTAAACGATCCACCATGAACACTACCCTGGCTACATCTGGCAGGGAAGCTGTCCACCAAGAGTTATATAGTTTTTTCCAAAGATGGCCATCCCTGCCATCCATCCCATTACCAACGAACAGGTTTTTTCGTTTAGTTGTTTCCCGTATCAATAATCAAAATTATTAAGTGCTCTTGCCTACGAACGTTTTTATAGAATTGTGTTTATTTTAATATTAATTTTAGGTCCATGTGGACACATTATAATTTTAACCTAGTCCTTAAGCCTGCCTTCAGAAGACAGGAGCTACTTTTCTATTTTTCTCCAAGCCAAACCGGACCTACCCCGTCCAGCCTCACACTCGCCACGACGGTGTTCACCGTGGTTGTCTGGCTGGCCCCGGGCTAGGATCCGATGAAGCATATATTTGTATTAAAAACATTGAATAAAATATTAATGTTGTGCAGACTATAAATTTAACACTCAAGTTCGTAGGTCCAAATCCCACCGAACGCAAGACTTTTTTTCTGATTTAATACGAAAAAAATATTTCAATTTAATAAATATAATTAAATGAGATCGTTCATATCGTTTAGTGCTCTTTTCGGCTTCAAAGATTCACCGGGTGGGGAGGTTCCAGCCGCTTCCAGTAGCTGCCGATTTTTTTTCTAAAGCAAGTGCTGTATACAAACCAAAAAATTTGAACATCTACGTCATGCTATATATTAATGAGAAACAGTGTTTGAAATTCCTTTTTTTAATTACTGGCTAATTACAGTAACAAAATGGCGATGTTGTTATTAAAAAAATGTGTAACTGCTTCGGTCATAACTTCTTTGTTTTTTTATACCTCAGAAACAAGTAGAAAAACAGTTCAAAGCTTAATTAATAACCTGTTATTCTACCTATTAGCATCTTTGACGTGGGTGTCACAGTTTCTGAGATATTTAACTGTCACTCTAAATAATTATCTTATGAACACTTGGATGCCAAATGTAAACTTCAATATCTCCGAAATTATTTATCCTACATCTATAAACAAAAAACATAATTAATTAGAAAGTACCCAAATTGTACTTTCTGTAATTAGTCTGTAACATTTTTTCGATAAAGTAATTCTTTTTGAGATACTTGACGAAAGTCGTTTGGAAATACTTTTTTAAGCTAAAATCGCAATTTTGAAGTCGTTATAACCTAATCAATTTATGTGAAAAATTGCATGGAATCTCTTCTTCTTAAAATCCGGTTCTACTTCAGCTCCAATAAATATATATATATATAAATTAGCAAGCCCCCGCACAATATAGAAAATTTTCTGTGAAGTATTTACTATTATACTGCCAAAAATTAAAGAAATCCATTCAATAAGACAGTATTCCTAAGTTTTGCATATTTTTTACCTCTAGGTACTGTGCTAAGACCTCACCAATGTTTTCTACTGTGTTAATGCAGAAATATTGCTGCTTAAATTAGAATATTATGGCTTAAGGCAAAATATGCTTGAATAATTTTCTTCCTATTTGTCCAATAGGCAGCAGTACTACGTAAGTCTTAACGGATATGAATCGGTATTACTACCTGTTAAAAATGGTCTTCCACAGGGATTTGTTCTGGGACCTATTTTATTCGTTACCTATATCAATAATCTGCCTAGATTCACATCATTATAATACTAGAGTGTTAACCTTATCACACCTATAAGGTATAGATTGACTAAGTCAAAGAACAATTCTTTATATACTTGCTTTTATAATCATGTATCAAATAATTTTAAGCAACTAAATTTTAACCATTTCAGAAATCAACTAAAAATTTTTACTTTTCCGTTGTTGGGCTGTAAAATTTATAGATTTTATCCTGCCTTCGACGTCTTATCATATTTTAACCTTGATACTACCTATCTACATTTAATTGTTCGCCTGTTTTATGTCTTATTTTATATTTCTTATAAAAGTTATTTATATTACAATCTGTAATTTTATTGACTTGTCATATATAGAAAGATAAATAGATTGATAGATAGATAGATTTTTTTATTGATTCCGTAAGCCAGTTACAAATATTGGATAGAGTAAGTAAATTGTAAATTGCAAACATAATATACTAATATATAACATATAACACAAGTAACATAGTAAAATCTAATTGGTCAAAAATAAATAAATAATTATAATACCCAATGTAAAAAATGTAAATATAAATAGAGGCTTATGTAACGAGACAACTATAATATACTAATTTTAATTTTATTGTATATACAACATAATATATACACATTAAAATTACACGCAGAAGTATTTCTCTAATCTATAAAAATATTTATCTGCTAGACATTTTTTTAAGCGTTATGCGAATAATGTACTACCTTCTCTTATGTCGAGAGGTAAGTTATTGTAGACCCTAAGTCCCAGTCTATTCGGCGAGTTATATGTAATACTCAATCTTTGAAATTGTATATGGAAATCTTTTTTTTTTGCTTATTATTGTTGCACAAAAATCTGTCCTTATTTTTGAACACTCACCAACATAGCTCATATATAAAAAGCAACGGCAAAAATATTTATATTTTTTAAATATGTTTTTACAAAACTCAGTATTTAATATACTCACTCATATTTAAAAAACATATTTATATTTTTTAAATGTGTTTTTACAAGAGTCAGTATTTAATATACCAGTCATACATCTTATAACCAACTTTTGAGCTATAAAAACATTATATGATAAAGTGCAGCTTGTGCGTAATACAATTTTATCAACGGATCAATATTTAGTACAGTTTTGATACTTTTGAAGTGATAAACAATAGAGTTTAATTTAGAAACAACAAATAACGCACAGTAACCATGACTCGAAACTGTCTTTTTTCACACGATGTGTGCAAAAATCCAAAAAACACAGCACTGTCATGTTTTTCACACAGTCCTGTCGAAAACAGAACTGACATCTTTTATTTGTATTTTTTAAGTAGGCTAGCCTATTCAGGTTCATAGTAACCACCTTATTTAACAACTAAACATTAGTTTCGAAGTCTTCAAACTTTTAAAGAAGTTTATTAAAAATGGTTGATCTATTTATTTGTGAAATTGTTTGTTTTCCTTGCAGTCATAGAAAAGTATTGTAAACAACACGTTTGAAAACATCTTTTCACACTCATTCGACTTATGGAACAAACTGTCTCACTCGTGTGAAAAGATTCGTTTTCGAAACTTGTTTAAAATACTATTCCATGTCAGACATTCATCCACGTGTATTCCTAAAAATTTCACATATTCATCTTTACATATCAACTTCTGCTTGTCTATTTTCAATTCCAGATTGTTACAAGTTTTTTGCCTACTGTGAAATCTCAAATCCTGTTTTTTAGTAGCATTAAAATGAAGACTATTTTGGCTAAACCAATCATTTCATTTATGTAAAATTGTGTTACATTTAACCACTCTCCATTGTTATCAGATATAATAACTGATGTGTCGTCAGCATAAATGGTGAAATTTTCTGAAGCAGTCAAGGCATCAAAATCATTTGTGTACAGTAGGAACAGCACCGGACCCAGAATAGAGCCCTGTGGTAATCCAATGTCAATTTCTACATACTCTGAATTAACATACACAATAGTGCTGGTCTCGTTATTGATAAGTGATACATACTGTTTATGATTATAAAGATAACTTTTAACCCATTCCAGTAATGTGTGTCTTATACCATACATTCACAACTTGGTAAGCAGCGTCTCGTGATCGACGCAGTCGAATGCCCTGCTGAGATCACAGAATATTCTAACTTGCCTATGTAAAGTGGTCAATTAGAAAGTTGTAAGTTGTAAGATTGTCTCGTGATATGTCTGTTTCGGCATATTCTGATCAACTGACAAGTTTAACAACAAATAAACAAAAATTATAGATCCTAATTTAGAAAGACATACATTGGATGAATTGCTAACATTTGAAAGTTCTCTTAATATTCTCTCGCTTTCACAAAATCCTTCTTTCAGTATAACATCAGATTCTCTACATTTATTCAGTGAATTTAATTTAAAACGAATTTTTCGAATGAAATTAGTTCGTTAAAAGCTCTCAAACCCACACAGCTTTCGCTCCAGGATAAAAGTGCCAAGCACAAAATAAAAATAAATTTTCCACGAATTGTTTCCAGTTTGCCAGACCCACCGAAAGCCATTCGCAAATATAGTCGTACTGCAGCTGAAATGCAAAATAGACACTACCTTTATTGTTTATTCAACACGTGTGCTCAAACCTATTGTACAATAGGGTGGAGTGAAAAAAAAAAATTAATTTTCAAAAAGCTTGGGTGTGCAAAAGTTGCCACTTAGCTTACGTAAACACATCATCATTATTTTTCTAAATTTATTTGTTTTTTAAGCTGCCGCAAGGTTCATCATGTTTTTAAATTTTCATGAATGACACCATTTTTGACCATTTCGAATAACTGGTGGTTTTTTAAAATTTCATTATACTTGGAATTTATTAGAGTACTTAATTAATTAATTAATTAATTAATTAAGTGCATTAAAGGGTTAAAATGCTAAAAATTTGAAAATTTAGCAGCCTTGCGACAACTCATAGCTTTTCAATACAAAACTGGTTTTTTTTTAGATATTGATAAAAGTATTTGAATGGCTTTTTATACCTAAGCTAAATTTTTACACAAAAAAATAAAAAGATATGAAGATTACTTGCAAGCAGGTTTTCCAAAACTTTAAGGTCTTTGCGGCACCTCAAAATAACATTAGATTTTAATAATATTTTATCCTGGTATTGCTTATCTGGTGTAGGAACTTTTGCAACTCCAAGCATCTCTGATTTCCAAAAAAAGTGAAAAAGTGTCTTTTTTACTCCACCCTATTGTACAAGTGCACTTTATTCATTTCTGACTCTGACTTAAAAACAAGAAATAAATAAACCACTTTAATGGTTTTGTGGTTATTATCTAGATTGTACAGCAGTTACAAGTCATAAAAATGAAATATGGGCTCTTTTCTGCTCAATTTAATTCCTTTTTCTTAAGATTTAAGAAAAAATGTAGCATTTCGTGAATAAATATGCAATAAAATTTAGAAATTGCTTGTAAGACAAGCATCAGGGAGTATAAAGGGCACATAATCTAAAATAAATCCTAGGAATTAGGTGACTGTTGTGATAACTTTCTTCTAGAAGCTCAATTAGGCTTTAAAGCCGACTCTCAAGTTCTAAGTTTTTACAAATAAAAATAAACTAGAACTGTATAGATGTATAGAACTAATATAGTGCAGTTGAATTGATTTCTTTCGGCAACAACACTCCACCTGAAATTTTATTGTTGATTCTTATGTATTATGACCTCCTGATTGCGAAAAAAATATTTGTGCCCAAAAATTCCTTTTGCGTCAAAAGTTATATGCACTTTTTGGCATTTTCAACTTATCTGCTTAATATATCTTGTACTAGTAATCGAATGGGAATATCAAAAATACTGGCTTCTTTGGAATAAAATTCTTAAAAATATAGATCTCTCCGATATGTGTTTGTCAATCCGCAATCTTGGAAAAAAATAAAAAACACCAAAAATGGCCGAAAGAATCAAAATTGAATATCTTTTCTATAAGATACTGTAATTTCAAGTTGGCAAAGATAAACCTCATTTATGGTCAAATACAATGCACCAATCCCAGACACCGTATGTCAAATAGAACGGTCAAAGATGGCGGACGAAATAAAATTTTTAATTCTTCGTCAATTATCAAGGAGGCATTTTACGTCATTTTTTTCTTTTCGATTGTACGTTATTTTATGTACTCTTAATTCTCAAAAAAAGTGCATTTTTACAATTTTCAAAAATGCATTTTCTTTGGTCTTCCTTTTTTTCACCCAATTTTCATTGAAACAAAATGAAATATACTATAGAAAGTCTCCTATAACTTCAAAAATTTAATAGAAAATGAAACTTCATCAATTTGAAAAGGAAATTTATTAAGCATATGTATGGTAATAATAATGATATATGAATATATGATCAATAATCACACACCTACAAATTTTAACTTTTATTTTGTATCGTTAACCAAAACCACTTATTTGCATTGTTTTGGTCCCAGCTACGTCTAACATAGTCATAAAAAATTTTGTTGGCTCTAAAAATTGTAATAACTGACCTAACTTACATATTATGGTATAATTTTAATAAAAAAAGCAATTAATTGCATCATGCGAAAATATATTTGCCATTTTGATATATATTTCAAATACATGTTATATACTATATATTTAATTAGAATATAAGCCCTTTAATCAGAAAATTAATTGTTCTTCTTGCGCTTCTTAGTCCGTCTCTTATAAGTTACTTCTGGAGCATCTCTTATACATGTCCAACAGCAGTAGTCTGCCAACATCGCAGAAGTCCATTTGCCCTGATGTCTTTTTTCCATATTTTGAATATCCTGGTGGAATCTCTCTCCATGTCCATCACTTACTGCACCACAGTTTACTGGGAAGTAATCTAGGTGTGAATGTAGAAAGTGGATTTTTAATGACATATTACATCCTAAATACTTGGAAGCAAGAAAGAAGATTCCCAACAAGGTCTCTATAGTTTTCTGCTCTTTTGTTACCGAGAAAGTGTGTTGCTACCATTTTAAAGGAATTCCAAGCAGCTTTTTCATTACCTTCTAGAATGTTTTCAAATTTAGCATCTTTGAAAAGGTTCTTGATTTGAGGTCCCACAAATTTTTGTTTTAAATAACTGGAAGCACGTTCTTTTTTGTCCATAGCTTTTACCAAATTTTCCATAAGCCCCAATTTTATATGGAGTTGTGGCAGTATTACCTTGTGTGAATCAACTAATGGAATGTTAGCAACATTTTGTTCTCCTGGGTCAAAACCCAGTCTTGGCGGCCAAATTTTTCTTTTGTAGTGTTCTAATCGCGCTCGACTCTCCCACTCACAAAGAAAACAGCAATATGTGGTATACCCTTGCTGCATACCAAGTAAGATAGCTATCACTTTTAAGTCTGCACAAATCTGCCACTTATACTTGTTATATTCTATAGTTTGTAGCAATACATTCATGTTGCTGTAATTATCCTTCATGTGGATGGGCGATTGGAATTGATGGCAATTTATTTCCAGTGTGGAGTAACACAGGTTTTAGACTAAGTTTCGAGGCGTCAATAAAAAGTCTCCAGTCACTAGGATCATGGGGAATGTGTAAAGCACTCATTAAACCGTCAATGTCCTTGCAGGTAACCAAGTCATTTTCCATTTTGAAAAAAGATTATAAGATCTTTTTGACGACTTCGATACATGGAAACTTTAACATTTTCTTGTAGTAAATTCCATTATTGTAATCGAGATGCCAAAAGCTCCGCTTTTGCCTGGACAGATCAAGGTCTCTTATAAGATCACTTAATTCGATTGATGATTAATTTTTGTGGTTCACCACCGGACACTTCGGCAGAGAAATCGGGATCTTGTGATGTTGATGGCAGAACTAAGTCGTCATCTACATTATCATCCGATTCTTCGTCAGAATCAAGGCTGTATTCTTGAGGTGGATTAGGAATAGGTAGTTTATCACTATGAAGAACCGGGTGAAAGGCAGATGGTAAATCGGGGTATTGTATTACCATCCTTTTTTTCTTGTTAATACCCTGTCTAATAAGAGGTATCACACAAAAATAACAATCGGTAACATGATCTGTAGGTTCTCGCCAGATCATGGGCACAGCAAAAGCCACTGAACGTCCTCTTCCACTTAGCCAACTGCAAAGATTGTTCGCACAATTGCTGCAACATATATGAGGTGCCCATTTTTTGTCTTCATCTCCAGTTGTATAACCAAAATACAACTGGTACGCCTTCTTAATTTTGGTAGTAAAATTACGTTTTTGATGCGGAAAAGTCGCTTCACCACAAATATAACAAAAGTTGTTAGGTGTATTTACACAATCTCGTGCCATATTTTCAAAATAGCACTATTTACTTTCAAAAATGAACGCTTATCATGCACAAGGTACAAATACGACTACCTAAGAATGAATGTTAGTTTTAGAGACAAATAAATAGGTAGGTAGTTAGTATGTCTATTTTTCGTAGAATTCTAATTCTGCCTATTATTTGTGACAGGACCGGCCATAAACTAGGGTTTGTAAGAGGTATACACACGATCCAGCGGCAGGGAGCCAGCCTTGTCGGCATGCTTTGAACTTATTCGTAAAAGTAACCTGGTCCGCTGGAATTCCAATTATCTTCAAAGCGTACCGACAATGTCGGGTCCCAGCAGCTAGATCGTCTGTAGACGCCTATACCTGCGTTACACTTTATTACCTGTATTGGGAAAACCAGAACCAACTTGATCTTTTGCTTTTTATATTGTTATTTAGCATGACGAAGTTACTAAGAATTTGCTATTTTTACTTCCAATACATGTAGGCTGTAGAATAGTGAATCAGAACCAAGCAGTCAGGACTAGAATAGGTAGTATTATTTTTCATGGGTATGTCGATGAACAGAAGAGCACTAAGAATAACGAGCGCATTCGTCGTTTAAAACAAGATGTTTGCGTAGATATTTAAATCACAAGTGACATTATAAAATATTTGGTTAGTCCAAAAAAATTTCTAGATAATAGTAAAAATAAGGATAGCTTTATAAAATTATTGCGCAAAGAGTTAATAGATAATGACTTTAACGTTAAAATATGCAGAGACGCCGATACTACAATCGTTAATACTGCTATTGATTTGAAAACCGAAGACAATCAAGTTATAATAGATGGTGAAGACATTGACCTTTTGGTTATAATGACTCAACTAGCATGGAATCATCATATAAAAATCTATTTTTACAAACCTAAGATTAATAAAATAATTGGCAAACATTATGATGAAAACAGAATTGTCTGCAATTACACCTACTGAAGAGGTAAATCCAAGAATGGTTAGGTTCTGAGAAAGATCCGTTACAATTCGGTTGGCTTAAAACTGAGAATGGATTAATGCCTGGTGTTATGAGTGGAAGTAATGCTTTTCCTAAAAATTTACTAAGTGATATTTCTTGTAATTGTAAGGAAGGCTGTAAAAATAATCAGTGTAGCTGTAGAAAACTGGATATATAATGTTCTACTCTGTCTATTGTAAAGGAAATAATTATGCCAATGCTTCTTCTACCTTTGATGAATCGGATATCGATGAAGAATGTGGTGAAATTATGGCATATGATAGTAATGATATAGTATATTTCCTTTTGTTTCGATGAAAATTAGATGAAAGAAAGGAGGGTTAAAGAAAATATATTTTTGAAAATTGTAAAAATGCACTTTTTTTGAAAATTAAAAAAAATTAACTCTTTCCCTTAAAAGTACATAAAATAACGTACAATCGAACAAATAAAAGTGACGTATAATGCCTCCTTGATAATTGACGAAGAATTAAAAATTTTATTTCGTCCGCCATCTTTGACCGTTTTACAGAACAAAAGAATGACTTGTGCTGGCTGGCAGAGCATAAATAACAAAGTTATTACCTTATTGTTAAATGTTACTAAAGTTAAAGTGACACAGTGTTGTTAAACAAGAACAGAACAGAACACTCTGCTGATATAATATATGCTGTACATGTTCAGGTCAGTGTTTTTTAAATTGAAAAGTAATACACATATGCAGATATTCACAAAGTCAATATAATCCATAAGGCGCACAATTGAATACACCAAGGCTAGATTAGATTAGATTCCACAAAATTTCTTGCTAAATTTCTTTAAGACACACTCCTTCAGTGCCGATAAAAAGTTTTTTGTGGATAATACACCAAATTAAATTAGTATGGGTGATGAATTGACAAATACTGAACTTTATACTAAACTACTAGAAGCTATTCAAGCAGGAAGTAAGTCAGTTAAAGATGAAATTAAATCGGAAATTAAAATTGAAAACCAAAAATTATTAGACAGATTAGAAGATCAAACACGCAAGACAAGTGAACTGGAAAGTAAATACAAACAATTAGAGTTAAGATGCATAAATCTGGAAAGGAGCTATAGGAAAAATAATTGTGTTATATTTGGTCTCTTTGTCCCTAAAGATGCGGATCTCATAGAGTATGTTACTGGTACTCTAAACAAGTTACTTGATATCAATATTGCCTTAGCTGATATAAATAACGCATACCAAATTAATAAAGAAGAGGTACCTCCAATTAAAATAGAATTCATCTCACATTTAAAAAAAACTGAAATATTTAAAAATACCCATAAATTGAAAGGAAAAAAGTTGTATATAGCGCATGATCTTTGCCCAGAAGATCGTGAGGAATATAAAGTTTTAAATTACCACCTTAAACTAGCCAAATCCCAAAATTATGCAGCCAAGATTAGAGGACATAAATTAATAGTTGGAGAAGAAGTGTATACCGTAGATAATCTGAAACAAATGAATTTAGAACAAGCCTCTGACGATAAAAGTATTCCAGTTCAACAAGCAAAACTTCCATTATCAAATAGTGCCCCTACGACACCTTCAGAAACAATAATAACACCTTTTGAGAAATTCTCTGAAAACACTGCTGACAACAACATAGTGAATGATCAAGCATCAAAGAAAAGAAAAATCTCAGAAAGAATTGCTGCTCAAGTTAACACAAAAGCTTCGGAACAAAATATGAAATCGGCTTTGATACCTCAACAAAGTGAATCATCCAAAACTAGTCTTAAAAAGGCAACTAAGCCTTAGGAACTGAAATAATATTTTAAATATTGTTGTTTTTATGTCTACTTTTAAAATATTTTATATTATTATTTAATAATCTTTTATATATATTAATCATTACATATTAGTCTTTACATATTTTTCCCTGTCGTACTATTTTATATATGTTCTGTTTAGTACTTGTACCTTTTATATGTTTGCTATTTTAGAAAATATTAATACCTTTAATCATAGGTTTAACTTATTTCTTATTGCAAATTATCTAAAGTTGGCATGGATCAATATATTAGGGATTTTAATTTGAACACTGTTGAAACAATTACCTTAGCAAATTGCATGGAAGCAAAAACAGTTTTGAATGTAAATGAACATTTAAAAAATTTTAAAATACTACATAACAATATTCGTAGTCTAAATAAAAACCTGGATGAATTTAAAATACTACTATACAACTTGGAAATAGGCTTTGATTGTCTTATTTTAACGGAAACCTGGAAACTTGAAGACCCAAATCTTTTTAATATAAATGGCTATGATATGATATACAACTCAGGAGATCTAAATCAAAATGATGGAGTTGTAGCATACATCAAATCTGATCTAAATTATAACTATGAAATCAAACAAATAAATAATATAAAACTACTACAAATTGTGATAAATATTGATAAACATACAAATTTTAACATAACTTCCATTTATCGTTCTCCATCAACTGACCTTTATGATTTTAATGTACATTTGCAAAATTACTTTCATTCCTTAAACTTTGAGCAGAAAGATTACTATATATTTGTAGGCGATTTAAATATAGATATTTTGAAAATAAACGAGTCTTCAAGTGGATACATTGATGTATTAAGTGAATTTGGCTTTATTTCCACAATAAATAGTGCAACCAGAATCGATAAAAACCATAAATCATGTATTAATCACATCTTCATTAAAACTAAAGATAATAATACAGACTCTTTAATACCACTCATAATAGAAACCGATGTTACTGACCATTTTACAACAATATTACAAGTTGTCCTAAAACATAGTACATCAAATAAAACCAGTCAACAAAGCAATCAGCGAACATGTAATAAAATTATTGATGAAAATAAGTTAAAAATAAAGTTAAGTATTACGAGCTGGGATTCTGTGTACTTTGCCCCAAACATTGATTCCTCAGTAATTAACTTCATCGAAATTATAAACCAGGCAGTGAATGATTGTAGTACTACAAGAAAATACAAAAGAAAACATACTAAACAAACAAAATGGATCACTAATGCTATATTAAAGTCCGTAAACAAAAAAAACCAAATGGCAAAAAAACTAAAAAAAGACCCAAATAATCATGAATTAAAGACTCAGTATAAAAATTACAAAAATTCATTGACAAAACTTATAAAAAAAACCAAACAAAATTATTATAAAAATATTATAGACGAAAATAAACATAATTCCAAATCATTATGGGACATAGTACAAGATATCACAAAGTCCAAAAACAGAAAACATGAAATATCGTGTGTAAAAAACGAAAACGGGCAATTATTGAAAGACTTAAAAGATGTATCAAATCAGTTTAATAAAACTTTTGTAAAAACAGGAAAAATACTTGCTGAAAAAATAAAAACAAACGTAAATAATAAATTTCAAAGAACATCTAAACTGCACTCATTCGTATTATTACCTACAGATAGATATGAAATTAAAAAAATAATAAGCGAGCTTAAAACTAATAAAACTCCAGGCTTGGATAACTTAAGGGCTGAAACACTAAAACAAATATCTGAATATTTAATAGATCCCATAGTTTTTATTATAAATAATTGCATGGAACTGGGTCATTGGCCACAGGATTTTAAAGACTCCTTAGTAATACCAATTTACAAAAAAGGCGATATCAATATAGTCAGCAATTATAGACCAATTTCTCTAATAACAAATTTCGCCAAAATTTTTGAAAAAGTCATAAAAACTAGATTGATGTCTTACTTAAATAAATATGAAATACTATCCAACAAACAGTACGGTTTTAAAGAAAAGAAGTCTACCCAAGATGCTATATTGGACCTAATATCAAATATAAACGTCTCTCTAGACAAAGGTACACCATGTTTATGTACTTTTATTGATCTATCCAAAGCTTTTGATACAGTCAGCCACCCCTTGCTCTTACAGGCCTTGGAAGATATTGGAATAAGAGGAAAGTGTCTAAAATTATTTAAAAATTATATATCTAATAGACACCAATGCGTAAGAGTAGGAGGCGTCTGTAGCAATAATTTAAAAGTAGAATATGGTGTACCACAAGGTACAGTATTGGGGCCGGTACTATTCCTTATTTATTTAAATGATTTATTCACTTTACCTAGCGCAGGAAATATTATAGGATTCGCAGATGACACCGCAATTGTTTATAAAGCCAAAACTTGGGATGATTTGCAGAATATAGTAGAAAATGATTTATCATATTTGAAAAGCTGGTTCGATAAAAAATTGCTAACACTAAATCTAGATAAAACAACCTACCTAACCTTCAGTTGCAATAAATTAAATATGCCATCTTTTAAGTCTCTGAATATTGAAATCCATGGAAAAAACCACAGTATACTACCCGAAACTAAAGTCAAATATTTAGGAATAATCATTGACCAGCACTTAAGATGGGATTTACATATACAATTTGTCGTTAAAAAACTTCAATTTATTCTATATAAATTTCGACAATTATGCAATGTTCTTGAACAGAAACAAATGAAATCTGTATATTATGCGTTAGTTGAAACACATTTGACTTATGGCATTTTAGCCTGGGGTGGAACGTCCAAAAATCATATAAGGCCTCTCGAAATTTTACAAAAAAGATTTTTAAAACTAATGTTGCATCAAAAAGTGTCCTACCCGAGCAATCTGGTTTACAGTGACTCTAGGGTTCTTGACATAAGACAATTGTTTTATTTTTATAGCAATATAAAGTACCATGCACATAAAAAGCCATTCATCCTAAATCGTCATGATTATGGCACTCGAAATAAACATCAACATATATCTCCATTTATGACAAAATCTATAGGACAGAGATCTTTTACATTCTTAGGCCCAAAATTATACAACACTGTTCCTGAATTTCTGAAAGAGAGGACTTTTTCTTATTTTAAAACTAAATTGAAAGCTTTTATATTATCTTTACCAAGAGATATAATCCATAACTATATTGACATTACGAATAATTAACTAAAAATAGAATTTCTGATTATAATCATTATTACTCTAAGGTTTTGTGGTATGTGAAATTGGTATATTGCCAAATGTTTCTATTGCTCAAAGACTGTAAATTTTGCTTCCAATTGTTGATTGTGCATACCACACATGTATTATTTTCATATTATGTAATTTTATGTGGTTCCTGTTTATAAATGTGTTCCTTCTCGAAACAAGTATATATTATATACTTATCGAGTAACTTTATTTATTTACCATTATTTTTTATTATTTACATTGTATATTTGATACTTGTAAAGTTGTAAATAAATAAATATAAAAAATATTATTATTATATGGTGTCCGGGATTGGTGCATTACATTTGACCATAAATGAGTTTTATTTTTGCCAAATTTGGTGAAATTACTCCTTCTTATAGAGAAGATATTCAATTTTGATTTTTTCGGCCATCTTTGGTGTTATTTATTTTTTTCTAAAATGGCGGATTAACCAATATATATCGGTCTATAATTGTTAAAAATTTTATTCCAAATAAACAAGTATTTTTAAAATTCCCATCCAATTACCAGTACAAGACATATTAACCCAATAGTGCCCGAGTAATTTTTTTTGGAAAACTTTTGAAAAAAATATCGATTTACCTTCATTTAGGGCTTGTCAGTATCCCCCAAACCACATTTTATTTATTCCTGTGCATTTTCACCAATTTTTTTGACGTATGGTATATCATACCATAGGAATATGCATGTAGAATATTATTAAAAAAAGTATTTATTATAATACAAAATATTCTATAGATTTAAGAGAAAGTAGCAGAACATATCACATAGAAGGGGTATGATATCTTCGAAGGCATATGTCTGGATGTAATCCTATGTTACATTTGACACAAGAAAATTTTGTAGATTTGCCACAATATCCACGTCTTTGTGTAGAAATTTTGTCAATCAGGTGATCAGTGTTGTCATACCTACCTCTTTCAATATATTCCTACTACATTTTGGTTTGGGGCCAGCTAAATGTTCAGGGGCACTTAAAGTTGTGAGAACAATTCTCCTCAAAAACTGCAGAAGGGTCACTTTTGGATAGACAAAACGAAAAAGAAGCCACATGTTCACTACCGATCCATTCAAGCAAAAGCGAATCATTGCCCAATACCATTTGCAAGATCTGATTCATATACGATAGAGTTCTCTCATTTTATCGAAAATATCCACACCTCCCATTCCTTGGTCACAGAGACTTATAAGTGTCGGTTGATCCACATCAACTTGCTTCCTTTATTGTTTAGACCATCTTTTGCATATGCCTTTTGTCAAACAAATGTCTTTGTTTTTGATGTTGGTTGCGATATTCACTTGGCTATTGTCATGCCATCTGGTGAGTTGAATACCACTATTAGAGTCAATCAGAGTATGAGAAGTCCCTCGTTTTTCTTTTTGCAGCTCTTTTAAAGGAGCTTTCTCTATACGTTCAGAGCGGATGGTACCAATACATTGAATTTCATTATTTTGCAGAAGTTCAAGTAATGGTAAGGAGTTGAAAAAATTATCCAAATATATGGTCGAATGCGGGGGAATATATCTCATACAAAGTTTCTCGGTGACACTAGATCCCAAAGTTTTACCCTTGATTTTATCCCCACTGCCCGTGTAGGGGTTGAATTTCAATAAGTACCCCTGGGGGGTTGTGAGGCGCCAAAATTTAAAGCCATAGCGAATTGGCTTTCCCTTTATAAA
Source organism: Rutpela maculata (assembly GCA_936432065.2). NCBI lineage: Eukaryota > Metazoa > Arthropoda > Insecta > Coleoptera > Cerambycidae > Rutpela > Rutpela maculata. Next base: position 85,939,574 of record OW386289.2, on the reverse strand, counting down.
TTGCTCCATATTGTTAGGGCCAAAATAAGGCTCCATAGCCTTATCCAATGAAAAGAAGTTCTCAAACAAAACTAACCATCATACCGCCATCTGCCTACCGTATGATATATTATACGGAAAGTTTTTCCGCTGCTATAATTATAGAAATAATTGATATGACTATGAAATGGTTTAAGTACATCCTATAATATGTATAAAGAATTATTACATGAATAAAAGTCAAATAAAGTACATTCAGATGAAAATTGTGAAACATGAGGTTACCGTGGGCTCATTTTCTGCTGCGTAGAAATTTACTGGTTATAGAACGCTCGGTTATAACTTATTTAAGTATAAAACAATCGAATTTTTGTCCTAAGCTTATTGTCTATATATGCAAATAACACTTTAGATGAGTAAAATCACTAAATTTATCACACTCGATTTGTTTACACTTCATTAGAGACAACCTAACCTCTGTATGATGAACCATACAGAGGTTAGGCCATAGGAACTATTGGGTTAAGCAGATAAGTTGAAAATGCGTGAGAGCGCATCAAGAAATGCATATAACTATTGTCGCACAAGGAATTTTTGGGCACAAATATTTTTTTCGTGCTCAGGAGGTCATAATACATAAGAATTAATAGTAAAATTTCCGGTGTAATGTTAAATTAAAATTAAATTAAATCAATTCGACTGTACAAATAGTGTACGTCAAAAGTTACAGAAAATATATATTTTTAAATATCTCCTAAACTATTCGTCGACACTCAAATATATGTTGTATATTTGAAAACAAATAACTACTGATTGTACCGTTAAGAATAATGGTCTGTTACCCCAAAGAATAATATAAGATATGGCTAACACAAATAGCTATTATTTCATCCAAGCCAGCATACCCCGCTAGCGGATGTTAATATTCGAAAGCGGACAGAAACAGTAAACAACCCTTACAATGATACTCCTTGTTCAACAGAATGTAGGGGAAGTTGGTTACATAAGTTATACAGCGTGTGTACAGGGTGGATCAAATTTGGGGTTTTCTCTAAAACTATGGCAGATAGACAAAAACCAATATAGATGTCCTGAGCTTGATTTTTGAGAAACAAAGAATGGTGCAAACCGCGATCTTTTCGACTACCAAGCTACAGAGCGTTTTTGGAAAATTGAGATTTTTAGATGACCTCTATATTAGGGTGGGTCGAAAAACATGAAAATTTGAATCTGCAAATGGTACAGTTTGTAATTTATTACTGTGTATCTAAAACTAATTCGGCTAAATTTTTAACCAAATCTGATAATTTTTAGCCGGGCCCCCATTTAGCGGAATTAATTTTAGATACATAGTAACGAATTACAAACTATACCAGCTGAAAATTCAAATTGTCATGTTTTTCGGTCCACCCTACTCTATGTCTCAATTACCAATTGTCGAAGCGAAAAATCCAGTAACACATTAAGTACAGTAACTAGAGGTTTTAACTTCGGAATAATGTCAGATTGAACGGATTTCGTTCATTTTTGGCAGTATTATAGTAAGTGCTTCACAGAAAAGTTTCTATATTGTACGGGGGCTTGCTAATTTATAGGGGGTGGATGCCACTCCTCCTCAGGTTAAAAAATATATATAGTTATTGGAGCTGAAAAATAACCAAATTTTTTCTTCTTAAAATTTGGTTATTTTTCAGCTCCAATAAATATATGTATTTTTTAAGTGCAATTTTTCACATAAATTGATAGTTTTTAAGTTATAATGACTTCAAAATGGCGATTTTAGCTTAAGAAAAAGGTATTTCCAAACGGCTTACTTTATCGGAAAAATGTTACAGACCAATTACAGAAAGTACAAACTGGGAATTAATTATATATTTTTTATTCATGTAAGATTAATAATTTCGGAGATATTTAAGTTTATATTTTGCATCCAAGTGTTTCGAAATTACCTTTAAAGTTTAAAATGCATTTTTTTTAAGCAAGTGCTTCAAATGGGCAAAAAAAATTGAGTATCTAGGTAATGCTACATTTGAACGAAAAACTGTATTGGAGATTATTATTTTTAAATTACTAGCTAATTAGAGCAACAATATGGCGACCTCTTTATATGAAAAAATATAAATACGCATATTTTTCCATCCTAACTGCTTTATCTCTTATGCTACAGAAACAAGTAAAAAATAATTTGAAAGCGCAATTAATTGTCTTTAATTTCATTTCTTAGCATGTGTGACGTAGGTGTCACGATTTCTGCGATATTCGACATTTAAACTGCATTTTTCGTCACTTGTAAACTTTCATATCTCCGAAACTATTAAATCTATGTAAATAAATAAGAAATCGAAATTCATTATGAGTTTATGAGCTTTATTTTTGGTCTCTACCCATTTTTCAACAAATCTAATATTTATTGAGATATTTGGAAAAGGAAAAAAAAAATACGTTTTATCGAAAATACCTTTGTAGTTTAAACTGTAATTTTTTCTAAAGCAAGTGCTGTATACAAACGAAAAAATTTGAACATCTACGTCATGCTATATGTTAATGAGAAACAGTGTTTGAGATTCCTTTTTTTATTATTTACTGGCTAATTACAGTAACAAAATAGCGACTTTGTTATTAAAAAAATGTGATGACGCACATTTCTTCGGTCATAACTTCTTTGTTCTTTATGCTACAGAAACAAATTAAAAAACAGTTGGAAGCTTAATTAATAATCTATAATTCTACCTATTAGCATTCTTGAAGTAGGTGCCACAGTTTCTGAGATATTTAACTCTCACTCTAAATAATTATCTTATGAACACTTGGATGCCAAATATAAACTTAAATATCTCCGAAATTATTAATCCTACATCAGTAAACAAAAAATATAATTAATTCCCAGTTTGTACTTTCTGTAATTGGTCTGTACCATTTTTTCGATAAAGCAATACTTTTCTAGATTCTTGACGAAAGCCTTTTGGAAATACCTTTTTTTAAGCTAAAATCGCAATTTCGAAGTCATTATAATTTAAAAACTATCAATTTATGTGAAAAATTGCATAGAACTTTTTCTTCTTAAAATTTCATTCTTATTCAGCTCCAATAAATAGATATATTTTTTAAGAGCCACCACTCCATTTCTGAGATATATATATATATATATATATATATATATATATAAATTAGCAAGCCTCCGCACAATATAGAAACTTTTCTGTGAAGCATTTATTATTATACTGCCAAAAATGAACGAAATCCGTGCAATATGACATTATTCCGAAGTTTTGCATATTTTTTACCTCTAGGTACTGTATTAATCCTTAAGGCACTATTCTGAGTAGAATTCGCTGCTAATAAGAAGAAAATTACGCATGTCTCAATTTTCGAGATATATACATAACTTGTATATTTTTTAAATGGAATACCCTGTAAATTATTTAATTATTCGATCACAACTTAAATTAGCTATCCAACGATATACCGGGTGACACAGGAGATATGTAACACCCCGTAGCATGTTTATTTAAAAAGATATTATTTTAAAATTTGGTAAACCTATATAATGTGTGATTGTTCTTTTTTTAGTACAAACAAGACATTTTTTCCATGTCCGGTTTCACCGGAAGTGACATCTACTTTGTTATTTTAAATGGGACCCTGTATATATTTTTTTCCTATCTGGTTCGCCTTAAATTTCTCTTTTCAACTATGTATAGCAAGGTGGCATTCATTTTTAAAATGGCTACTGAAAACCATTTTATTGCATTAAGTCAAGTTGGCTATGGTATGAAATGTAGCGGTAATTAATGCTTAGTGTGCTATAATATCAAAAGAACCGTGGTACACAATTTGTGTTTCATATTTGTTTTGTTCTAATCAGTAGCAGTAGAGACTTTGTACAATTTTTGTATTAAAGAAAAATCTCTAGACTAAATCCACGAAATCACAAAAACTAAGATAGAAACACTAATTTTAAATTTTATCCATTTGTAAAATATTTATTCATATTTCACTTTTACCAATTAGATGGCCCCCGAGGGCCGTTTATAAAACTCCACTGCAAAATAGGGAAGACTTAAAAATGAGAGTTAAGTTAGCAATAAATTAGTTTACTGAATTGCAGTTAGAAAATGTGCTTAGAGGTACTGGGGTACTGGTTACAAGAATTCGACGCTGCAGGGAAAATAATGGCCAGCATTTTGAGATTCTTCGAAAACAATTTTATTTAAAAGCAAGCAAAATCAGACATAACAATGAATTGTATTGGGTAAAAGTGAAAGATGAATAAATATTTTACAAATGTGTCAAATTTAAAATTAGTGTTTCTATCTTAGTTTTTATGATTTCGGGGATTTAGTCTAGAGATTTTTATTTAATATAAAAATTCTACAAAGTCTCTTCGGCTACTGATTAGAACAAAACAAATATGAAACACAAAATTGTGTACCGGGGTTTTTTTGATATCGGAGCACATTAAGCATTAATTACCGCCACATTTCATTCCATAGTGACTTAGTGCAATAAAATGGTTTTCAGCAGCCATTTTAAAAACGAATGTCATCTTGGTATACATAGTTGAAAAGAGAAATTTAAGTATAATCAGACAGGAAAAAAATATATACAGGGTGCCATTTAAAATAACAAAGTAGATGTCACTTCCGGTGAAACTGGAAGTGGAAAAAAATTCTTATTTGTACCAGAAAAAATGATAATCACGCATTATATAAGTCTACCAAATTTCAAAATAATATCTTTTTAAATAAACATGCTACGGGGTGGTACATATCTCCTGTGTCACCCGGTATATGTCATATTTATCACTAGAAAAAGTGGTTAATTTTCGAAAAATTTAATATATTTGTGATGAGGCTATGGAAAACTACTAAAAACTACATCACTTCTTATAATATAGTGCGTGTAATTGCCCATTAGGCATGTACATTCACGTAGCGCGAGAGATATGACAACACAGCAGAGCAAACTCGCCCGTCGGCGAAGATCTCAGCTCTCAGTTATTTCATTTCAGCCAGCTGGCACACGCGATGTTGTAATTCTTACTCCCTATACCTAGCCCACCACTACACACACTGTATAAAATAATTTTGCCAAAAATAGGAAAAACTAAACTACAGTAAATGTTCGAATTTAGTTTAATTTACCCCATTTTACGGGATCTCCTTCATCTAATTGTCAGAATTTTTTATGAAGATATTATTTGACATATTAACAACAAAATATATAAGTTGCTGACATAAACGTAGCAATTTTTTTTTCAAACATTTTTGGCAAGTTGACACCTGTCAGCAACCTGCTTATCCCTTATCTACCAGTCAGCAACTTCACATTTTGATTACGCAATTCACAATTTCTTATTCTATACATTTTAAAGGGTAAACGCGACGATTTTTGTTTTTAAAAAAAATCAACTTTCACTGCTCTCACTCGTGCCCGTCCCCGCTCTTAGTGTACGACGTATTGTTATGGAAACTTTTTATAACCCGAGTAATATCGAAATTTCGTGTCCAGCTCTCCGTCTAATAGCTGTCTAAAGCAAGCCCCCCCCCCCCCCCTACTTTTTTTTTTTGACGATTTGAATATTGTCTAACCTAATTCCTCATTTAGTTTGTCTATGCAGTATCATATAAATAGAAACGGAAATAAGTTTCATTGCAATATTTTAAATATGTTATCATTAAAAATTATGATTTTTGGTCCAATACCATTTATATTCATTTTTGTACTTATAAACATGCTGACGGAGGTATAGACAAGATCATGTTATTAAACAAAATCGACATTGATCTTAACAAATGCCGACGCATCATTTATCTCGAGTATTTAGTTAATGTCCATCCAGACACCAAAAGGCACTTGGGAGTATCTACCTGGGCACCGAAAATAGGCCCAAGGCCCAAGGTGCTGTTGGAAGCGTTCCCAACTCTGCGTTTTCTACTTTGAGAATATTTTTTTCAGGCGGTAGGTATCACATTAAAAAAAAATATGTCGTTGGTAAGACCAATTAATGATCTTTAAAAATAGTCTAAATTTTCTCAGATTTTTTTTTGTTCTAAATTAAGATGCCTTGAATAAATCACTATTTTATAATTAAAGGAAATCAGATTGTGAGAAAATTAAATAATACGATAATGTAACAATTGCCTGTTTTTAGAAATTTGTATTACCCCCTTGCCCTAATAAGCTTGCAAACGGTTAATCATAGAGCTAATTAAATGGTTACTTGTGGGATGTCATCCCACTCCCCTTCGACTATCATTAGCTCTGTGATGCACGTTGTAGTAGAAACTCTGGCCTGAACTCTTCATTTGACATGGATGTTCAAAGCGATTTAGATCGGGGCTGTTTGCTGATTACACTATAACCTGAAGAGCAACTTCTGCAAGGTACGTTCTAATGATTAGCGCGGAGTGTAGCTAACACTGTCTTGCCTAAATGTGAAGTAATCGCCAACAAACCCGGTATAAGGCACCATATGGTTTGTCAGAATTTCTTCAATATTCCTTATGGCTATCAAATTCTTATTGCGTCCGCGGCCCGTCCCAGTTATGAAGACAGGTTCACGCTTCTGGAGATATTGCATCCCATGTCAATTACGAACCGCCGCCGTAACTGACACGTTCGTCAATTCAACCCTGAGCAAATTGTTTTCCGGTTCGTCAATACATTCGCTGTCTTCAATCGTTCAAGTAGAGACATATCCTGGTCTCATCGGCGAACAAAACAGACCCCATTGGTCCAAGTTCAATCGACGACCTGTTTGGCGATGAGCTGCAGTCAGTTTTGGATCAGTTGCAGTTCCGTGACTTATCAGATTCCTTTCTAGCAACTTTCGTCCATATGTGCATTCACTAACACCAATCCCACATTACGTAGCTGCTTTGTACTTGAACACCATTTAACCGATGCGCGATGGTTCCACAACACTGATATTGCGATAAAGCGGTCGTCTCACTTCAATGTAAAGCGACGTCTACAGTTGCCTAATTTAGTTATTAGGTTAGATTTTTTATTAAAATTAGATAGATTAATAGCTGGCCCCCATCGAAAGTGTTACGATTCTCCGCAGCGAGGCGCTGCTATGAAATATTCAAATGTGATACGGACTGCGTGAAAAAATGTATTCAAAGAAGTGGGTCGATTTATATGCTTGCAAGAGTATTTGTGTCGACTAAAGAGTGTACGTCTTTAGAATCGCCCGTTTGTTTGATACTTAGTACTAAATTCCCGCGATACTTTTCCACAGTGATTGAATTTCCAGTAAATCTAACTCTGACTGATTCAATTTGGATTTGGAAAATTGATTCACGTTCATTTTTCACGAATGATTTTAAACTAAACACTTTTCCAACGAAGAAAATGCTTTTCGTATTATCCTCGATAGGGCCCATCGAACATCTTATCGCGACGAAAAATATATATCCAACGTTAAATATAATTCTGATATTTATTAAAAAAACATTACAATACAATATTCGCACATCTCCCCCAAGCTGATTTCGATCCAGATTGCGGAGGCACAACATTTACATTTTATTGGCTAAACATCATGAATATAAATTTCGTTTTCATGGTAGACTAATCCCTTGCATAGTCATTATAGAAGAACAGCAGATAGGTCAAATTCAATAATATAATTCATTATAGTAGCTTCAAAGCGAATGTTATATTAATGCCTACAACAGACCAAAACAATATTGTATATTAATTAGATTTAACACGCTACCATAAATATAGAATTTCAATTGTATTTGCCCGGAATATATTATTGAAAATTTTAAAATAACCATAAATCCATTTATTTATATACACATGCATATCGTCCAAACGACAATATACCTAAATATACAAGAGGGAAACTGGAGAACAGAATACCATGAATGTAATAAAACATAGTCAAATAAAAGAGATTATCACGTACTTTCCGGTGAGGCCAAAAAGGGTCACTTTTGACACCTTAGCAACGGTTCGGTTGCTCGGGCGCCAGTTTCCTATATTACGTGGGGAAACACCACGTCCCTCAAATAGCCGATAAAGTAGGGCTGGATTAACTACAGTGGAGAAACGGGGAATTCCAGTGGGTTAATTAAAAAAATTAGACTCTCACATACACAGCAGTAAAACACGCAGTTAGGAATATAATAACTCTTATTTGTAAATATCTCGTACTATTATATCATCATATATCATTATTCTTACTCTTACTAATCCTTTCTCCTCGGATGGTCTGCTATGTGAACGGTCGATTGGAACTGCCTTCGAGTCCTCCGGAAAGCTGGCGGTTACTGCTAGACTCGTGTGACAGGAGGTGACGGACGCTCTTCTCGATCTGGTCAGCTGCTGCTTGCTCGGCACATCTAAATGGTAGTTGAGCTCGTGAGGAACTTTCTATCTCGCGGTTTGACGGGACCTAGAACACACTTACCAGAGCTAGAGTAGAGAAAACTCTATTCCTCCTGTGCGCAGCTGGTGACGTAGGTTCGACTTGCTATATTTGCAGAACCTGATACTCGTACGGCTTAGGGAACTTCTCTCACCAAACTTACTCTCGGGGCCTGCTGGAGCACGTCTTCCTCGGTGGGCCGTTCAGGTGGGACTGCCCCTCTGTAAGGACTCCAACTGCAGAGTTCCTAATTCAAAGATGGAGGCGGAGTGGGAGAATGGCCAAATCCAATGCTCCCCAGTGTTGAAGTGACGTCGGCGGCACTTGCAATTTTCACAACGAATTCGTAGACTTTGTCATTATTTCCAACTTTCGGTGTTAGAAAATTTTGCTGCTACACTTACTTTATTCCGGATCTTGGTCAGGCACGTCCAATTGGTGGCGAAGCTCATGGGGAACTTAATTGTTCGTCTCTACAGGTAGGTAGCCCGTATCCCTTCTCTTTGACGAAAGTGGGGGAGATGATCAGACGTTGGTGCGTATGAGTATCAAGTGACTTAGGCTGTACTTAATAAAATTTCACCAGTTTGTAAAAATATGCCTAAGTCCAATCCGATTTTCGGTGATAGAAAAATTTCTCAACTTACGTTCGTAGCTGGTCACGGCTGATGGATCCTCGCACATCTACTTCGCTTCACGGCTGGAATGGAACTGAAGCGAACTCGTGCGGGGTGTTAGTGTTGTAGAACTCTCCAGAATCGTCCTAAGTCAAAGATAGAATCAAAATTCGACTTAGGCAAAAATGTTATTTAAAGACATTTTTTAAGAGTCTAAGGACCGCTTTGGGTTCTATAAGGCGTTAGAAATGACCAAGTGAAAATTCGAAGAAGCACCGAATTTTCACTTAGGAAAATATGTTTTGGTTCAGGATATGAGAGCGAAAGTATATAATGACAAAGATTTATGAATAATATACTTTTTCAAAGGTACCACAAATTGGACTTTGAAAAATAATATTTTTGAAAGGGCGTCGAAATTTGGCTCAAAAATCGATTTATCAAAAGTACGCCAAAATTTCACTTGCAGACTAATTTTTCAAAACTGCGTCGAAATTTGGCTTGAAAATCGATTTATCAAAAGTACGCCAAAATTTCACTTGCAGATTAATTTTTCAAAACTGCGTTGAAATTTGGTATGAAAATCGATTTATCAAAAGTACGCCAAAATTTCACTTGCAGATTAATTTTTCAAAACTGTGTTGAAATTTGACTTGAGATTTTTCAAAAGTACCCCGAAGCTAGTTTAAAAGGTACTCCGAAAATGTACTTTAAAAAAAATATTGAAATATTTTCCATTTTTATCAACCAAAGACATTGACCATTGAGGTACGGTCATTGAATGCCCTGTTCTAAAGTATGAGCATAAAATTTTAACGACGCAATGCATCTAAGAGGCGAAACTGACGATTTTGACAAAGACGGCGTAGCGCCGATAAGAAAAAATTTGATAAAAATCAATGCACATGCACAAGGACGGTTTCTCGCATAGAAAGAGTTTGGATTCACTCAGCGGCTCGCAATTTGGTCGAGCGCGTTGAGTAGTTCATACAAAGAGATGGTAGGAAAGCCAATACCAGGGCTCTCCAAATCACAAAGTTATAGAGGAAAACGCCTTGTGCATAAAAAACCAAAAATTCAATTTTGCCTAAAAGTCGCTCGAAGGTGGATCTTTGTAATTTTGCTAATATTGAACAACTGCATAGGGGCAAGTAAGTTGTGGACTAATTATTGAACGCCAAACAAACTTATGCAGTCATAAGTCCTCATGAATGTGTTTAAGTACGTGAACCGCCACGATACGAGAACTTTAAAGCTATCTAGTCCCTAGCGAAACTAAATTTTTTTAGTAAAACTTTTTTAAGTTATAATCAGTCAGCCGTAATTATAATAATTACATAGAGTCTTAGACTTCTCTAAAAAGCTCGCATTTCGATTCTGAGAAGGTATGCATGAATCTTTTCTGCCTAATCGATCGTTAGCGTAAGCGCTCTCGCTTGTATGGTCTGAAAGCCGTTTGTCTTAATTGGGGACGGCGCGATTCTTACAATAAGAATTTTGCTCTAACCCCTTTTTGTATAACCATGTCTGTTGAATCAACGGATTCTTTGAACTATTGCATCTTAATTGATCTTGAGACTTGTTGCTAGTCTATAATCCCCGGAATTTTCGTACCGAAAACCGGATGTGTCGAGTTATTGCACCACACTCGACCTTCTAGTTGCTGTACGGGGGTTCGAAAGTGATTTTTTTATGCGTTTTTCTCAGAATTCCTAGGGTGCAGAGTCCGTTATTAGCAGACCAAAACGTGATCAGCACGACCAAAATTAATCCCATCGGAGAGAAATTCTCCAATCGGGATTTCTTTATACAAAAATTTAGCTTTTCAAAAGGTACAAAAACCTAAATTGGGAAATTCACGGTCAGAGAGAGAGAGAGCCGTTAAAGATCTGAGGTAGTGCAGCCTTGGTCCATTATTCGGCTATCTTCAGTATATCTTATCTCGAACCCGCCTGGGAGGTAGAAGAACGGGGTAGCACGCGACTGGCGCCCCCTGAGAAATAAATTGGTGTCGCGTCATTTTGACGCCCGGTAGTGCGTTCTTCTACATTAGCACTGAACAACCTGAAGTGCAACTCTCGTAAAATTACGTTAAAAAGGCGTGGCAAACTTAGGCGACCTTCGGCCATTTTATTAGGTACATTCTCGGGACCGACTTCACACCAAGGAGGTTGAATAAATAATGAGTCGCCATAAGAAGCAGAATGTGGCAGCACATTCCTCATTTTAGTATGATCGAAACGTCAACAAAACGCGACATGTATCTTGGTTTAATGTTATTATAAAATAAATGTTTTTGATAGAAAATAGTGTTTTTCGCCATAACATATGATTTCGTGTCCGCCAAGTAGCTGTACAAGTCAAAGTAGTATCGATAAGAAGAAATGTTTTGGAATCACTTTTCATAGGTTAAAACAGGTCTGTACTCAAAAGATATGTTGAAACTATTTTCTATTTATTTTAGATTGAATTTTAGATTATATTATATTTGCTTGAAATGCAAAACTGTCATCTCATTCATTACTCTACTGGCTTGATATATGGTAGTGTCAATGTGTAAAGTCAACTAACATGTATCTCTTCAAATGCTGTATAAACTTTTTTTAAAATCAGGACCTGGCGAGCCGTTCATGGCAGTATGATCACAAGCCACGCCTTCTGCGGCCGTTTCTCATTGTAGGATATAAGCTTCATGGCTACTCCTTATTTATATTCTACCTCCATGCTTCACATAAACGGAGTTGACAGAATCGGCTTAGTTTTTATTTTGTTACAATTTACAAGTGTATTAATTAAATTAAGGAAGAAATATTATTAAATACACAGAAACAATACCACTAAGGACAAGACATAAAAAATAACAATTCCAAAACCACTCATTCTAACTAGAAATATGAAAATATAAGAAATCGTAGAAACTCCTTTCGCACGGCTTGGCAACTGCGACTGAAAACAAAACTCGGCAAGTCTACAAACGTACCCAAGAAAATGGAGATTTCACGTGCGTCAGCTTGGATGCGCGAACTCTTCCCGTCAATGCGAGTTACACTTCAGGTTGTTCAGTGGTGTTAGCTAGTAGCGCGTGTGAAGGTATGCTTGAGTGGAGATTTAGACGGTCTCGCGGTTAATTGGATGTGGCGCGGAATGAATGATATGAAATATTTTAAATTATAGCCGGTGATTGTAAATGAAACATATTAAATAATATAATTATAATAAATTGATTGGGTGCCAAAACGCGGTTTGCTACAATTATACCGTTAACTTGGTAGCTTAGAAAACCCCACTTTTTGAGAATACTGCACCAATAAAATGTTATTATTAGTAGTAAAAGAACTAAATTTTTCATTTTCTTAGTGAATCCTAAATCTATTATCTTAATTATATCTAAGTCGTCATTGAAGATATCAATATCGGAGTCGGAATCTATCTCACGATTCGTAAATTTTTGTTAATGAAAATAAAGCGTCAAAAGAATGGAAATATATTAATAATTGAGGTTATGCACAACATCGACGACTGCGCAGAAATTACGATTAAATTTAATCGCCCTTTAAGCGGCCAACTTTGGGGGTTTAAGTTAACGCAAGTTTAAGCCAATTTAATCAAGGATTAAAGAACGGTGCAAAGTAAATTTTAAATTTAACAGAGGTTTAAGATTAATCCTCTGTTAAACAATACAGTGCAAGTGGCTGTAAATCAGGCTGATTTAATCTTATCTTAATCATAATTATTATGGTCTTTCTTATATTATAATCATGATTTAAATCAGACCAATCCTGCTTATATAAGTACAATCACTACTTGAATATACTTCTAACATATGTTCTCCCTTATATTATAATCAAACTAAATAAATCGAAATAGTACAAAAGGTCATATGATTTTGAATTAAATCTTGCTTTTGGTCACGGTTAAATGAATCACCATGTATATTTCAAAATATTTTAAAACTACACCTTTGTGCCATCAACCATCCTGATCTTGAAAATTTTCGATATCTTGTATAAGAAATCCATATATATATATTTGTACAATGCGAGGCTGAGACGCCCGCCCTGTATACGGCAATTCTTTTTTTCGATTAATTATGCACATATCGGTCTTAGGAAACTTAAAGTTAGCTTAAAAATAAATTTTAGGGACTGCAAAAGCTTTAAATTTTTGATATTTCACTAAACTCCAGATAAAATGAGAAAAAAACTCTTTTCTACGACTGTTTAAAAAACTGTATTTTCATTATTTTTGGTGCGTAAAATATATGTTTATGCTAACACTGAAACAAAGTAAGAGGCGTGAAAAAATACTACATTGTGTACCTAGTAGTAGTAAAAGCAACACAGACGGACGACGATGTAACTTGTTGGCTGAGGCAGCAGCCGAAGCCAACAACCATTGCAGTCCGGGAATGTGCCTAGGCCGGGAATAGTATATTGTGTATTTAGGTGTGAAAGCAATACATTCCCGGACGATGATGCGAATTGTCGAAATCCGGGAATGTGCTTTCACAAAGTACACATACTATTTTTTCTGAAATCACAATCAATATTATTATAAATTAAGGAATTTGTATTAATGCATAACATTTCTTCATTACAATCTGACTGTTTACTAATAAATGCAATTTTAATGTGAGTTGGTTTGTCTGCGTGTATTTATTTACTGTCTAAAATGTACATAAAAGCCGTATGGGAATGTTATTTTCCCGGCCTAGGCCGGGAAAGTAACATTCTCGTACGGTTTTGTTGATCGTTGTTTGGCAACGGATCTTTTCAGGTCTCTTTTCTGAACGTTTCATAGCAACGGACTAAAATACTGGAATTGTGCATTTTTTCGATCTGAAATCTCTCCGAAAATGTAGACATTGCCGATCGATTTTAGAAAAATATCTTTTCACACTCATTCGACTTGTGGAACTCGCCTTCGGCTCGTTCCATCAAACACACTCACTCGTGTGAAAAGATTCGTTTTCGAAACTCGTTGTTTAAAATACTATTTTCTTCAATCTTTCCAAAAGTAGCGTATCAGTACTAGCCCCGAAAGTAGCTATTACTGTAAAGGGTACTAGTACTGTAAAGTGACAGGTCATCTAAACGTGAATGTCAATTTGCAGGTTATATTTTACTATGAATCACATTAATCACCCTCGTACTCGACACTAAACAATTGTGTTGCTATGGTAACAAAATAATGACGCTTAAAACTGTCAGATAATAGTTATTTCAAAATGGACAGTGATGACAGTATTATATAGTCAAAATATATCAATTTTTGGTTTCATTAAAGAGACGATTGAAGAAAAAATATTGTACGTAACCCGCCCCGAAAGTGCTTTTACTGGACTCACTCAATTTGCTTACTAGTCCAGTAAAAGACCACATACGGAACTTGTTACGTAAATAACTATTACCTGTTGTTAATGGCAATGAATGACCGTCTAAAATGTCAAACTTTAATGTCGTGAAATGAGTTAAGAAATGTCATATTTTTCTGAAGTTTGAAGAAAAAAAACATTACTTCATTATTATATATAGACAGATCCATAACTCCATTAAAAACAATTGAAGTTGTTTTACAATCTTCACTTTAGAAACGTCAAATTGGATTTGCGTTTTGACGTTTAAGTTAATTTTGAAATTCATTTATACAAATATGGAAATAAGCAGTCGAAGAAAAAAAGTGTACGAAACTCATACATAAAGTATCTTTCTCCATTCATGGTATTGTCGCACTCACCTGTCAAATTTCTCATTTGTAAAAAAAGTATCACTTTATGAACTTGTTACATAAATTACCATTTTGCGATTTACAAAAAATTACACGATAGAAGTTAACTTGGACCTGATAGTCATATATACAGCTCGCCAAAATACGTGGGATGGTCTAGTTTCTGGTACATTACATTTTTTTTGTGTAATGTTTACATACATCTAATCCAGCCGGGTGGTAAATAATCATGCACTTCAAGCAAAAAAAAAGAAACTTGGCACACTTGTAGACAATAGTGTACACTTCAATTTTAAGATTAGAGCCCACTCAAAAATCCAAAATTGCGGCCGTGGCGGCGGTTTCTCAAAATGGCCGCCGTAATTGCAAAAAGTTTGATATCTTCGTCAGTTTTAGCTGTATTCATGCAGGATTTTCACAGAATCCTACTAAATTAACATGAAGAACGCCGACTTAGCAATAAAAAGTGGAATTTTCTTTAAGGAAATATCACTTAGTCAGTATATTGATTATTTATGAGGATAACTGCATTTTTAAATCAAATCACAATTCAAGTGTTTTTGTCATATATGATTATTTGAAATGGCGAATCTGGAAAGTTTTCCTTAATTTTCCCAAATCTATTTTTTAAGGACTAGTGTCGTTTCTCAAATGACCGATTCATTTATGTCCCCTATAGATTTCTGATGTAAATATTTGGGTACTTAAATATTCTATAACTCTCATACTGTAACAAATTTTGTTCAGTTTTTGATATAAAACATTTACTTGAAATGAAAAATCTAAATTGGCATCAATTTGCATACCTAGTTTGATGTCATATTTGAGATCTATTGATTCATTAATCATTTTTATATATTTAGGTATTTTAATTTGTAACTGTTTTGTTTTGAATAATATAATAGTCTAAGAGGCCATCGGTACATTTATGCCATTTGGTTAGCTGATAACTTAGGTACTGACATTGATATGAGGTGATATAGCAATTTTCCTTTATCCGGAAAAATGCAAGAAAGAAAAACTAAAAAAGTTTTTTAAATTCTTACGTCTTTTAATATATCGACTACTAATATATTAAGTACTCAAGCAAATAGGCATAAAGATAGTAGAAAGCAAACCTAGACAAAATAAATCGATAACTACAAAGTACTAAATTTTGCAATTTTCCGAAAATTTTCTTTAGATTCTTTCACAAAATTTGAAAAATACGCGTTAATATGTAT
This sequence comes from Rutpela maculata, assembly GCA_936432065.2. Classification (NCBI taxonomy): domain Eukaryota; kingdom Metazoa; phylum Arthropoda; class Insecta; order Coleoptera; family Cerambycidae; genus Rutpela; species Rutpela maculata. The sequence continues at coordinate 85,923,645 of OW386289.2, read as the reverse complement.
TTCGAATAGGAATAATATAGATAGAGACATTTAGGTGTTAATAACCGAAAACTAGTGTGGAATCGAATCTGACACCCCACAACCCCGCACGAGCGAATTAAGCATGTGGTGTGGGAGTTAAAAATCTCCCTCTTAAGAATCTTCTTGTACGAGTCTTCACCGTTGTCATAATTCTATTTTTGCATATCTTATCTCATCGTTCAGCTTTGCTATCAGCAGTTTTCTACGCGGCTTTTTTTTTTCATGGATTTTTTTCCTTGGATTTTATTTCCGCGGCTTTTTTTTCAGTTCCCAGGATCGAATCTTGATCGATGCTTTCTTGTGTTCATGTGTTTTGTGTAAAGTGGATTTTTTATCCGCGGATTTTTTTCCGCGGCTTTTTTTTTTTCCTTTGGGTGTTTCCAGGATTTTCTTTCCTGCTTTTTTTCCTAGATTCGAAATAATAAACCCGATTCTAACCTTTCAACCGAATGCCAAGATCATGTTTGTGAAGGAAATCGCAAAATTGAGTTTGGTAAAAATCTAAAATGTTTAGAATGCTCATTAGTTCTTTCTTTGAACGAGATAAAGAGTGACAAACATTGTGGTTACTTTCAATATGGAATATTTTTTTTTGCAAAAATTGCCCATTCGTTTCGGTTGTATGTACAGGAAAAGTGCATGAAGTAAACGAATATAAACAAAATTTTGCAACTCCATAAACAAATAAAAAAACAACACAATGATATTACTACAATTAATTTTATACCTTTTCAAAATTTAAATATTCGCGCCATCTTCGAAATATGCAGCGTTGCAGCGTAGATCAACAGATTATAGATTAATACGGCGAAAACTGCCAGAGATATAGTTTTTTTGCATTTCCGGCAGCCATTTTGAAAAATCGCCGCCACGGCCGCCATTTTGAATTTTCGAGTGGGCTCTAATCTTAAAATTGAAGTATACACTATTATCCATAAATGTACCAAGTTTCATGATTTTTGCTTCAAGTGCACGATTACCTATGATTTTGCAATATTCGGGCGGACTAATCTACCTACACCTTAAAAAATAAATTACCAATAAGAGGCCTATGAAAAAAAAGTCATATCCGCCAGACTAGACCAGACCAGAGAAAAGAGAACTATCAGAAACGGCACTTGGGCTTCCCGCCAAAATTTCATTGCCGCCATTTTGTTCTTGGTACATTCAGTTCATTTATTGTTTTAGGTTAAAACAATAAAGTGCCGTAAATGACAGTCTGTGACATAATACCGAAATAAATTCTCAAAAGGTTTCAGTGTTATTGTGCTGGGTTAATAGTAATTTTTAATAGCGATATGAGTAAACGAGGTAGAACCGTTTGCGCTGTTAAGGAATGTACAAATAGTTCGACAGGAAAAGACATTAGTTTAATTAGGTTTCCTAAGGATTCCCTCCCAAAGGTATTTTATTATTAATGTAAATTATAAGATATTTAGAAGTAATTGTGAACCTTTCTTCTTTTAACGTTCGTATTGTGGTTGGAAGCATGCGATCGTGGGGATTTGGCAAGTAAAAGTTCAGCCGAACTTTATAATAATTTTTGTGCGCACGACAAATATGTATCAAAATTAATAGATTCGTACCAACAGCACTACCTACTATTTTTCCTCAATTTGGTAGTTTAAACAGAAAAAAATTAATATTTCCCCAGAACAACCTCCCAGTATGAAATTACAGATTTTCTAAGGCGAGATGTTGTATTGATTTTGATACATTTTGTGACTTTATATTAAGAATACAATTGTTAGTAGAGACAATTTTATCCAGTTTACTTTAACAGTTTTAATACCCATTATAAATAGAATTCTTCGAATAACGTAATTGTATTCAGCATGTGTAAAGTTTGTTTATAAACATTCTGTTTAAATTTCCCGCCAAAATTACCAACAACAAAATGGCGAAGGTCACAAAAAAACATCAAAGGCGGTGCCGAGAGTGCCGCTTCTGGTAGTTCCTTATTCTGTGACTAGACCGTCATATCCTCATGTTTTTAGGGTTGCTGAATCAAAATCTGATGTCAGAATTGCTCCATCATGTCAGGTTTTCTCCATAACCTCAAAATATAGGCAAAATAATGCTAATATGACACCTTCAGGTGGTTCAACTCTAACTCTTACCACTAAAATCGTTTGTAAAAAGAGTTTACTTAATGGTTTTGTGATCGTTGAATCTAAATCCGATGTCAGATTTGCTCTATCGAGTCAGGTTTTCTCGCCAACCTTAACAAAATTGGCAAAAACTCTAATGTGACGCTTAGGGGTTGAACTTTAAGTCGATCGCGGAATGCGAATCAAATGTTAGAGCAGCAATAATCGGCCATCATATTAACATCCCATCTCCCTTGATATCAACGCTCCATTGCCTTAATTCCTTGATTAAATATTCTCTTTGCTCCTCGCTATAATCTACTAAATTCATTCAGAAGTAATCAACGTATGAATGCAAAAAGTGCAAGTTGAGGTTCATCAAATATCCTAATTTACTAAAATTATCCACTGGTCTGGAATCACTGGTCTGGTAGATTCAAAAAAGTATTGCTTCGACCCTTCCATATCAAACTTGGTCTAATGGAGCAGTTTTTTAAAGCTCTAGATGAATTATAAATTCTGTGTAGTAATTGCATTTACTCACTGGACTCAATTAGTGATCTTTATTCGGTAATGAAACGTATTTCATTTATTATGTGTATACATGTGTGTATATAGTACTTATACGAAAACTGCTTTCTGTTAATTTCAATTTTATATTGTTTCTCTTTATGTTGCCATTCTAAGTTGCAAGTTCGTAATGTACTATTAGTACACTAAGAGGTTTTAACTTCGGGATAATGTCATATGAAACCGATTTCGTTCATTTTGTTAGTAAATGCATCAAAGAAAAGTTACTATATTAAGCGGAGGCTTGCTAATTTATAGGGGGTGGCAATTAAAAAAAATACAAAAACATTGCAGCTGAAAGAGAATACAATTTTAAGAAGAAAAGGTTCTATGTAGCTTCTCATATATATTGCTGGTCTTTAAGTTACAATGACTAGAAAATTGCGATTTTAGCTTGAAAGAGATATTTCAAATGGGTTTTCGTCAAATAACTCGAAAAGTATTACATTGAGCGAAAACATGTTAGATACAAATACGAAAGCTACTAAATTGAGGACGAGTTACCTTCTTTTTCTAATTTACATAAAGTTAATGGTTTCGGTATGTAGGTGGCATCCGAACGTTTATAAGACGAAGTATTTAGTTTAATGTTAAATATCTCAGAAACTATGGTACTTACGCCAAAAACGCTAACAACCAAAATTATTAACTAGGCTTTCAGATTTTTTTATCATTTGGCATAAAAAACAAAGAACTTATGACAGAAATACTTTTTCACATTTTTTTAATAAAAACGTCGCCATTTGATTGATGTAAGTAGTCAGTTATTAATTATACTAGTCAGTTATTGATTATGCTGTTTTTTATACTGTTTTTCGTTAATATATAGTATGACCTATATGCTCAAATATTTTCGACCACTTACAGCACTTGCTTTAGAAAAAAAATGTAACATTCTTGTTTCTCTGCAAATATCTCAATAAATTATAGTTTTAGAGATAATATGGTAAAGGTGAAAATTATAAACTGAGAATGAATTTGTTTTTTTATATATTTTTGTAGGGTTGATAGTTTCGGAGATATTTAATTTTATAGATAGCATCCGACCGTTTTTAGTATGAAGTATTTTGTTTAAAATGTTGAATATCTTAGAAGCTGTGACACTTCCATACAAAATTCTAAGGAACAAAATTAAAGGTAATTAATCAGTCTTTAAAGTGATTTGTTTCCACATCACAACAAATAAAGAAGTTATGGCCGATAAAATGTGCGTTTTCACATTTTTTTTCTTTAACAAAATATCGCCATTTTGTGATTATAATTGCTCAGTAATTAATTTTTTTTGAAAAATTCTGTTTTTCGTCAATATAACGCATCACCTAGATGCACGTTTTTTTTGTCCGTTTAAAACACTTGTTTTAGAAAAAAAATTCCATCCGCCATATTAGAGCAGCCATTTTGAATTTTAAAATTTAACTTCAGATTCGTAATCAGCGATCCCAAAAACATAACTATCCTACATTGCAGATATAAATTAGTAATACTTTTCGAAATATCGATTATTTAAATTTGGGGGTTGTTTTCACCCCTTGAGGGTAAAAGCAAGTATCCGGACCATATAGAAACTGAAGACGATACCGTTTACTACAATAATAACCCAAAAAAAATAATCATTACATATGACATTATTCCGAAATATTACATATTTTTTACTTCTAGGTACTGTACTATATTGGCTATTTATCTATTTATCTATTATTTATTAAAAATAGACAAAATTTGTACACCCTGATTTTCTCACTTTATATGTGTTCTCTTTAAAAAACTATGTTAATTAAAACTTATCGAGCACTAAACCAACAAGGAATTTCGAGAACCTATAAATGGACGCTCTCTGTTCAGAGAAGATAACCCAGGGCCCGGATTTAATCCTAGGACAAAGGTTTTTAACTTGGTAAATTGAACCTTTGATTGTGGTCTGTTTACGTCACAGTTACACGTAAAGCTCCATTTGCTGAGAGTAATTTGGTTCCGATTTCAATCACACAGAAGCTAACACTTCTCTCTCTATTGATATTCCTATAGCGTTACGGTCGCAACTCATACAGACACTGTCATTCTTCAACTTTTCGATTAACGGCTTCATATCAAACAACCCTTATGAAACTTGGATAGTTGATACGTTGATCACGTTTCAACAAATAGATTTCAAAGCATTTCAAAATTTCACAGCTCAGGCGATGGAATTTATCCATCCCAAATAAGAGATTAACAGCAAAGTATATTTATGTCCCCGGATAAATACACTAACTTAGATTACTATAGCATAAGTATATACAAAACTAATAACAACAAAATGATAGCGGTCTTTATAACTTATTATACTATTATTACACTCTTCGCAAATACGAAAACGAAGAGTATATTGCACTTGATCGGCACATTTCTAAATATCGCTCGCAGACAAAAAATGTTCATATCATTGTGTTAGTGAACGAATTTTGAACAACTTGCAAAATGTCCATCTGTCCGTTCGTCCGTCCGTCACGTTTCTTGTAAGCACGATAACTCAAGAAAGAGAAATCCGATTGTACTGAAATTTGGACAGTAAGTTAGTGTTAGCTAGAGCCCCTATTGTTTTTAAACAAAATCGATCGGTACTTAAATAAACATGTTATTAATGATTTAAATTTGAAAAAAAAATAATGATTTTTATGTTTTTGTAAATGAATAGAAATCTGGTGGAATGATATTTCACTTTAGTTATATATTTTACAAATATACATTTCATAATGTAATATACAACCGTGAAAATATGATTTTAGCTCGTGTTTTATAATGTAAAAATCTACATTTTTTTTACGTGTAAGGTGGTGGTGTAGTTCTTACGCTTTTGATTCAGAATCCAGGGTCCCGGGTTCGAAACCCAAATGGGGTTTGGTATGTTTTTTTTATTTTTACTTTATTTTACACTGAGTTTTTCCAACTAAGTTCGTACTATAAAATTAAAAATGTCTAAAACACTATTTACAAAAAACTGCGAAGAGTATCTTATATAATGTGTAACAATTATATAAAAAGTTCAGTGAACAGGCGATGAGTACGTTTTGAGCTTGTTTTCTTTTATTTTTATTTTTTTTATTTACCAAATAAAATCAAATTTATTGGTGCTATTAACAATAAAATTTTACGTAGAATATAGAGTATCTAGAGTAAAAAAAATATGTAAAATTTCGTAATAATGTCATATAGTACAGTTACTAGAGGTTTTAACTTCTGAATTATGTCATATTGAACGGATTTCGTTCATTTTTGGCAGTATAATAGTAAATGCTTCACAGAAAAGTTTCTATATTGTGCGGGGGCTTGCTAATTTATAGGGGGTGGCACTTAAAATATATATATATATATATATATATATATATATATATATATATATATATATATATATATATATATATATATATATATATAATTATTGGAGCCGAAATAGAATCAAATTTTAAGAAGAAAAGGTACTATGCAATTTTTTACATACATTGATAGTTTATAACGACTTCAAAATTGCGAGTTTAGCTTAAAAAAAAAAGGCATTTCTAAACAGCTGTTGTCAAGTATCTCGAAAAGTATTACTTTATCGAAAAAATGATACAGACCAATTACAGAAAGTACAAACTGGGAATTAATTACATTTTTTGTTTATTGATGTAGGATTAATAATTTCGGAGATATCTAAGTTTATATTTGGTATCCAAGTGTTTCGAAATTACCTTTAAAGTTTAAAATGCCTCTCTTTCTAAAGCAAGTGCTTTAAATGATCAAAAATATTTGAGCAACTAGGTAATCCTACATCTTAACGAAAAACTGTATTTGAGATAATTTTTTTAAATTACTGGATAATTAGAGTAAGAAAATGGCGACCTTTTTATGTAAAAAAGTATAAATACGCACATCTTTCCGTCATAACTTCTTTATTTCTTATGCTACAGGAACGAGTAAAAAATAATTTGAAAGCGCAATTAATTGTCATTAATTTAATTCCTTAGCATGCGTGACGTAGGTGTCACAATTTCTGAGATATTTAACATTTAAACTGCATTTTTCGTCTTATAAACGTTCGGACGCCATTTGTAAACTTTCATATGTCCGAAACTATTAAATCTATGTAAATAAATAAACATGCGAAATTCATTATCAGTATATGAGCTTTATTTTTGGTCTCTACCCATTTTTCAATAAAACTAATATTTATTGAGATATTTGGAAAAGGAAAAAAAATTACGTTTTATCGAAAATACCTTTATAGTCTAAACTGTATTTTTTTCTAAAGCAAGTGCTGTATAGGAACCAAAAAATTTGGGCATCCACGTCATGCTATATATTAATGAGAAACAGTGTTTGAAATCCCTTTTTTTTAATTACTGGCTAATTACAGTAACAAAATGTCGACGTTGTTATTAAAAAAAATCGGCAGCTACTGGAAGCGGCTGGAACCTCCCCACCCGGTGAATCTTTGAAGCCGAAAAGAGCACTAAACGATATGAACGATCTCATTTAATTATATTTATTAAGTTGAAATATTTTTTTCGTATTAAATCAGAAAAAAAGTCTTGCGTTCGGTGGGATTTGGACCTAAGAACTTGAGTGTTAAATTTATAGTCTGCACAACATTAATATTTTATTCAATGTTTTTAATACAAATATATGCTTCATCGGATCCTAGCCCGGGGCCAGCCAGACAACCACGGTGAACACCGTCGTGGCGAGTGTGAGGCTGGACGGGGTAGGTCCGGTTTGGCTTGGAGAAAAATAGAAAAGTAGCTCCTGTCTTCTGAAGGCAGGCTTAAGGACTAGGTTAAAATTATAATGTGTCCACATGGACCTAAAATTAATATTAAAATAAACACAATTCTATAAAAACGTTCGTAGGCAAGAGCACTTAATAATTTTGATTATTGATACGGGAAACAACTAAACGAAAAAACCTGTTCGTTGGTAATGGGATGGATGGCAGGGATGCCCATCTTTGGAAAAAACTATATAACTCTTGGTGGACAGCTTTCCTGCCAGATGTAGCCAGGGTACTGTTCATGGTGGATCGTTTAAGTTTGAGTTGGTATATTTTGTTTTATCTTTTGGCCTCGACCAATTTTTCACTAAATCGGTCGGGGAAGTGATAGCTGTCAAATTTTTGGTTCCAATGTTTCTCTGGAGAATTTGGTTTTTGAAAAATGTTAAAATGTTTCGGTTGGTACCAATGTCTTAAATTGTTTTTAGGTTATGTAGTACTATTTTTAGGTTATGTTGCCGGAAGAATTTCCGGCGGGATGCCGGAAGTAGCGGAAATAGTTTTTAAAATATAATGTCACTGTCACTTTTAAAGTTTTATTGGAAAAAACTCACCGAAAGCGTTCCGGTGGGGTTGCTTACACTTGTAGGGCTTGTAAACGGTTTAGGATGGCATCTCACACCATCCGTGGGCTTTATAAATGTCGAAAAACCTTGTAATCTCTCGATGCACCTGACACGTCAAAAATACTCAGCATACGGTCTGCACGCTTTAACACACTAGCAGAGAACTTATACCACAAATGGACCCGTAGTATTTGTTGGGAATTTTCCTTTGAGTCCATTTAATAAAATTTGACATTTTTCTGAAAAGTGATATTTTTCCGAAAATTGGACATTTTTTGAAGCTACATTTCTCCGAAAATTTGACAATTTTAAAACATTTGACATTTTTCTGAAAGGTGACATTTTTCTGAAAGGTGACATTTCTTCGAAAATTTGACGTTTTTTCGAAAATTTGACATTTTCCTGAATTTTTGACATTTTTCTGAAAAGTGACATTTCTCTGAAAATTTGACATTTTTTCGAAAATTTGACATTTTTCTGAAGTGGCATTACTCCGAAAATTTGACAATTTTCAAACATTTGGCATTTTTCTGAAAGGTGACATTTCTTCTAAAATTTGACGTTTTTTCGAAAATTTGACATTTTTCTGAAAAGTGACATTTTTCTGAAAATTTGACATATTTCTGAAAAGTGACATTTCCCTGAAAATTTAACATTTTTTTCGAAAATTTGACATTTTTCTGAAAAGTGACATTTCTCCGAAAATTTGACGTTTTCCTGAAAATTTGACATTTTTTAAAAATCTGACATTTTTCTGAAAAGTGACATTTCTCCGAAAATTTGATATTTTTTGGAAATTAAAAAAAAAAAATTTCGTGACTCGTCTTGTAGAAATATTTTTTTGATATCATGATCAGTTCGCCTGTTATAAGAATTTTATGCTATTACGACGTCATCAGAACGTAGGTGTATTTTTAATTCACTCGTATTCCATCCATCTACAATATTTCCATCTACGTTTCAAACTTTAATTGGATGTTTCCAATAGTTAAGTCGATATCTGCACCAGTTTCTAAGAATTTTTCTTATTTGTGACGTAGGTGTATTATTAATTCACTCGTAGTCCGTCCGTCTACAATATTTATACCTACGTTTCAAATTTCAGTTCGATATCTTCAACCGTTCCCGAGTTATCAGCCGAAATCACTGAACACCTTTGTCATTATTGGAATATCACCCTGTACATTGCACTGCTTTGAGGACAAAACAAGTGAAATTTTTGTTTTTTAATTTTTTTCACGGAAACCAAATCGAAAAAGTGCAAGTGTGATATATCGTTGAAATCGGAATTTTTACTGCTTTTCAATGGTTCAATTACAAATTGTAAGTAATCATAAAATAAACAACTTGTTGTGCCAAAACGGCACTAAACGTAATCCGATCTCAACCAAAACCTTTTCAGATCTTCTGGAGTACTAAAGAAACCCTCATGCAAAGTTTCATCCAAATCCGTTTAGTAGCTTCGCCGCTATCGTGCTAACATACATACACACACACACACACACACACCATCACACACACACACACACACACTCACACACATACACACACACACAGACATTTTTCAAAAACAACTTTTTTGGGTTCCTGGGACCTCAAAACGTAAAGATTTGATGTTATCTCAATTTTCGATTTTGGACTAATTGTAGTAACCTCCCACAATTTTATTGTGGGGAGGTTAAAATGTGTAGACGCACATTGCTTCGGTCATAACTTCTTTGTTTTTTATGCTACAGAAACAAATAAAAAAACAGTTGAAAGCTTAATTAATAGCCAATTATTCCACTTATTAGCATCCTTGACGTAGGTGTCACAGTTTCTGAGATATTTAACTCTCACTCTAAATAATTATCTTATGAACACTTGGATCCCAAATGTAAACTTAAATATCTCCGAAATTATTAATCCTACATCAATAAACAAAAAATATAATCAATTCCCAGTTTGTACTTTCTGTAATTGGTCTGTAACATTTTTTCGATAAAGTAATACTTTTCGAGATACTAGACGAAAACCGTTTAGAAATACCTTTTTTAAGCTAAAATCGCAATTTTGAAGTCGCTAACTTAAAAATTATCAATTTATGTGAAAAATTACATAGAACCTTTTCTTCTTAAAATTTGATTCTATTTCAGCTCCAATAAATATATTTTTTTTTAAGTGCCACCCGAGAGGGGGTGGCATCCACCCCCTATAAATTAGCAAGCCTCCGCACAATATAGAAACTTTTCTGTGAAGCATCTACTATTATACTGCCAAAAATGAACGAAATCCGTTCAATATGACATCATTCCGAAGTTTTGCATATTTTTTACCTCTAGATACTGTACTAATATGTAATGACAATTTTTCTTTATGAGTTATTATTGTACTAAAAGGTATCGCCTTCAGTTTCTATATGGCCTGGATACTCCAGGGGTGAAAACAACTCCTAAATTTAAATATTCAGTATTTGAAATAGTATTACTAATTTATTTTTGAAACATAGGATAGTTATGTTTTTGGGGTCACTGATTATGAATCTGAAGTCAAAATTAAAAAATTCAAAATGGCGGCTTTAATATGGCGCATGGAATTTTTTTCTAAAAAAGTGTTTTCAACGGACAAAAAAAAATTGAACATCTAGGTGATGCTATATATTAATGAAAAAAAGCAGTTTTGAAAAAAAAATGAATTACTGAGCAATTACAATAACAGAATGGCGACATTTTGTTAGAAAAAATGTGAAAACGCACATTGCATCGGCCATAACTTCTTTATTTTTTGTGATGTAGAAACAAATAAAGAATCGTTTTAAAGACTGATTAATTATTATCTTTAATTTCGTCCCTTAGAATTGTTGATAGAAGTGTCATAGTTTTTAAGGTATTAAACATTTTAAACCAACTACTTCATCCTGAAATCGGTTGGATACCATCTATGAAATTATCTCCTGAACTATCAACCCTACACAAATATTTAAAGAAATAAATTCATGCTCAGTTTATAAGCTTCACTTTTGGTGTCCACCATATTTTCTCTAAAACTAATATTTATGGAAATATTTGCAGAGAAACAAAAATTGTACGTTTTCTCTAAAATCCCTTTACAGTTTAAAATGCAATTTTTTTCTAAAGTAAGCGCTATAAGCGGACAAAAAATATTTGAGCGCCTAGATCATACTATATATTAACGAAAAACGGTATATTGGAATATATTTTTTTAATTATTGACTACTTACAATAACAAAATGGAGAGGTTTTTGTAAAAAAAACTTTTTTTTTAACTGTTTAACGTCGGCCTATTTTCGCTACCAGGGCCTATCACCGACGCCAGGAGACGAGCTACCCCCAACCTGGAAATTTTGCCGAACCTCTTCCCTTAAGAAGAGTAGGGATCTTTTACTTGCCTAACATTTAATAGACAAGGGACCGCCTGCTTTACATCCCCTCTGAAGGATGGTATATCCACTACGTAATCCTCGTCTGAAATTACGTAACTTCCGAGTACACACTGATATACAAGCCTCTAGAAGGTGGGACGAGAACGCTGTATTTCCAAAGATGGGAGCCCATCCAAGTACTAACCGCGCTCGACGTTGCTTCAACGGAATATCGACTGATATTCACATTGAAGTCGCCTCTACGCTCGCCCCTTAAAAAAAAACTTAAAAAAGTACATTGTTTCTGTCATAACTTCTTTGTTTTTTATGCTATAAGAATAGACAAAAAAAATCATTTGAAAGCCTGATTAATAGTCCTCCATTTTGGTTGTTAGCCAAAGTTTCCGAGATATTTAACAAATACTTCATCTTATAAATGTTCGGACGCCACCTTTATACTTCTAGACCTCCTGGAGAGTTAATGTCCAGAAATTGGAAAAAAAAATGAAATTCAATTTAGAAGCACTCTTATTTGTCTTTAGCATGTTTTCGCTCAATGTAATACTTTTCGAATTATTTGACGAAAACCTATTTGAAATACCTCTTTTCCTAGCTAAAACTCCAATTTTCTAGTCGTTATAACTTAAAAACTATCAATTATATGATTGATTTATATTCAAAAATTGATTCTCTTTCAGCGCCAACGTTTTTGTTTTTTTTTTGTTGCCACCCTATGAAAATGGGTGGCATCCACCCCCTATAAATTAGCAAGCCGCCGCATAATATAGAAACTTTTCCTTGATGCATTTACTATTAAGTGGCCAGAAATGAACGAAATCCGTTTCATATGACATTATTCGAAGTAAAAACCTCTAGTACTGTACTAATAATAATAATATAAAATAATTTGTAAAATATCATACTTAACTAATTCAAAAATATAATATTTTTTTTCTTGCTGACAAATAATTTCTATGTGGATAGAGCAATTTTAGAGTTGAATAGATGTTTGTAAACATTTTCTAATTTGTACGGTGAATCTAAAGATATCAAAATCTAAGCCTAAGTTACACGCACTCTGAACTGGAATGCTTGTGTCATTGATCACCACATGAAAAGGGTAGAAAATATTAGAAACAGTTAGCTTATTACCAAATCAAATTAATTTTGACTTATTACGTTTCAAAAAAAAAGATGCTCCATTGCCACCTTCTCAATAAATTTAAGATCTGAATTAATTTTTATTATAGCATCAACATTATTCCTGCTAATTGACAAATACAAATGTGTGTTAATTGTGTGTTTGCGAACATATGTGAACAACAATATTCTAATTTACTACAAAGATCTCTGGATATAAATACAAAATAACAAAGGTCCTAAAGTTTAACCTTGAAGCACTCCGACTTTAAGCATGTTTTAAAGACTTAAGTTCCTTCCAAATAACTTTTGAATTATTTGTTGCAAATTTTGAATTATAATATGCCATTTTTCATTTCTAATCGCAACCTCTGTATAATTTCGAATTTATTTGTAGTAGGCCTAGTCAGCATCCAACGTAGACTTCGTAAATTTTGTTTCAGTTTTATCTTTACGAGATATAGGATGACTAATATCTGTTATTCACAGTTTGCATGGTTTAGATATCATAGCCCCACAAAAAAAAAAGTTCAGACCAGCGAACCAGACCCATGTATCCTATGTATTTTCGGTCTCTGAATCCGAGGTCAAAAAAATTCGTACACCCCGAAAAAACACCCCTGGACTGAGGTAAAAAGAATATTAAGCTACGAGAATAGTTGTTACATGCTAATCGATCGAATTATACAAATTAAGGTTACACAGCAGCGTACATACAGACCAGCGAACCAGACCCATGTATCCTATGTATTTTCGGTCTCTGAATCCGAGGTCAAAAAAATTCGTACACCCCCAAAAAACACCCCTGGACTGGGGTAAAAAGAATATTAAACTACGAGAATAGTTGTTACATGCTAATCGATCGAATTATACAAATTAAGGTTACACAGCAGCGTACATACAATAGATATGAAACACACCCCCAGTGAGGGGCGAAAACTAGCCCCCATTTATAAAAAAAATCAATCCAAAACAGTAATGACTGCTGAAAAAGCTCAAAATGTCTAAGTTTTGTTAAAGTGATAAAAAACTGCATCAGGTCCGACGTAATCTTCATAAACTGCTCCTATAGGGTTGAAAACAACCACCCTTAAGTTTAAAGGACACAAAACAAGAGAAAACGTAAAATCCAACAGGATTTCTATTTTGCGTAGTACTCTAAAATAAAACTAGAAACTTACGTACCATCAACGTCCTACAGTGTCAACCCTCAGATGGTGTGAAAACTACCCCCCATGTAAGATTTATCCATAAAAAGTTACAGTGACTTCTATAAAAATTCGAAACACCTGCGTTGTCTGGAAGTGAGACTATGTTCAACGCTGTGCTTGAAAACCACCCCCACGGGGTTGTGAAATGCCATCCCTATATCCGTAGGGTGCTGGAAAAACAGAGAGAAACTAACCGGGTTTACATTTTTATGGATGCTATGATTAGCAAAAATCGTGATGCACACTTTCAGCGTCCTACGGATATTGGGGTGGTTTTCAAGCACAGCGTCGAACATAGTCTAGTTTCTTCTCACTTCCACACAACGCAGGTGTTTCGAATTTTTATAGAAGTCACTGTAACTTTTTATAGATAAATCTTACATAGGGGGTAGTTTTCACACCATCTGAGGTGACACTGTTGGATGTTGATGGTACGTAAGTTTCTAGTTCTATTTTGGAGTACTACGTTTTCTCTTGTTTTGTGTCCTTTAAACTTGGGGGTCGTTGTCCTCAACCCTATAGGGGCAGTTTATGAAGATTACTTCGGATCTGATGCAGTTTCTTATCACTTTAACAAAACAGACATTTCGAGCTTTTTCAGCAGTCATTAATGTTTTGGATCGATTTTTTTATAAATGGGGGCTAGTTTTTGCCCCTCACTGTGTTTCATATGTATTATGTGTACGCGGCTGTTTAACCTTAATTTGTATAAATCGATCGATTAGAATGTAACAACTATTCTCGTAGCTTAATATTCTTTTTACCCCGGTCCAGGGGTGTTTTTTGGCTCTAGCTAAAGATTTTGGAGGTGTACGAATTTTTTTGACCTCGGATTCGGATTCAGCGACCGAAAATACATAGGTCTGGTTCGATGGTCTAAACTTTTTTTTTTTTGTGGGGCTGTGTATTTTAACAATTTTGAAGGATGCATGCATATTAAACAAATCGGTGTACACTCATTAAAATATTGAACTAAATCCGATACCATATTAGTCAATATAAAAAATAATAGGTAATAATATTATAAAAGAAAATAAAAAGGTAAATACAATTTAGATAATATAATATTTTATAATATAATATAATATAATATAATATAATATAATATAATATAATATAATATAATATAATATAATATAATATAATATAATATAATATAATATAATATAATATAATATATTAGTGAAATATCATCAAAATATATATAATCACAAAAACATTAAAGAGAGGCACAGAAACCAATAATTATATGATACATTGAAAATCAAATAAAATTAAATTACAAATTTAAAAAACCCCGACACAAAAATATCGGCTAAATAGCTGGTGTGAATATAACTATTTAGTAGTTCGTCTTTACAGCAGCCCCCGACATATTCATGCGTATAAGAAAGCAAATCTCGAGGACATAAAGAAAATGTAAGCTGGATTTAAATAAATCATAAGAGTTCGTATATGGAATCAAAATTAATTCATAATTTTTAAAGTTGTGTTAATTTATTTTTTTTATATTAGTTATTTAGCCGATATTTTTGTGTCGGGGGTTTTTTAAATTTGTAATTTTATTTTATTTTATACTTTTTAAACTAAACATATACATACAACATAGCGTATTATTAATATCACGAGTCCCACACAGAACTTTTTAACTTTAAAGCCGACGCGGCCCAATTTTGTATTCTACTAGTCGCACACGGTCTACAAGACCGATTCTATTATAAATATATTTGTGTTATATTTAATTTTAATGAAAACTGCATCAAAGTCGGATCTCCCGTTGAAGAGATATAAAGCCACAGATAGACAGACAGACAGACAGAGAGACAGCCAGACATACAAACATACGAGTCAAACTTATAACATCTCTCTTTTTGGGTCGGGAGTTAAAAAATTGAAAATTTTTAAAAACCCCCGATCAATGTATCTAATCGTACCAGTTTCATATAACCGAATCAAAATGAGGCCGAAATCATATCTGCTACCATAATTGTCTGCATATTTTCAATTTTACTTCAATCGGACAATTTCTAGAGAAGTTCAACATGGCGAATTCAAGATGGCGACCAATCATCAAAATCTAATATGACCTACCTTCTCGACAAAATACTCTTTCAAATTAAAAAAGGGCATCAAAATCGGATGAAGCCACAGACAGACAGACAGACAGACAAACATACAAACATACGCGTCAAACTTATAACACCTCTCTTCTTAGATCGGGGGTTAAAGATTAACTAACTTCAAACTTTTGGTTATTTTTTGGTGGTGCGTTAATTTCTTGGAGAAGTGTATATTCATTGCGTCGTTCCTATCCGACATTAAACTTATAGTTTAAACCAAATCCATCACCATTTCTTAGAATGCAACGTATGAGCGAATACACTATACGATCAAATTATAGTGTTAAAACTAAAACATTTTGTCCGCCATCTTGGGGTGTCCGCCATATTGAATTTAGTGTGACGTCATTTTATTTTCGTATTCTTCTCAGCAAACCTTTCATTTGATACCCATATCATGGGGGTGCATAAAAAGTAACTGGTCCGCCATATTGGACTTGGAATGACGTCACTTAGCTAACCATGCATTGTCATCCAAACTAAACGTGTGTGCGAAACAGCTCAATCGATTGGGGATAACTGTTTTAAAATTCAGATGGGTCCGCCATATTGAATTTAGTGTAACGTTATTTTATTTTCGTATTCTTCTCAGTAAACCCTTTCATTTCATACCCATATCATGGGTATGAAATTAAAAAATAACTGGTCCGCCATCTTTGGGAGTCCGGCATATTGGATTTGGAATGACGTCACTTAGCTAACCATGCATTTTCATCATCCAAACTAAACGTGTATGCAAAATTTCAGCTCAATAGGTTTAAAATTCAGTTGCAAGATTTGACTCACAAGAACAAGGCAAGTTAAATAAAAGCTTGTAATCAATATGGCGACCAAACATCAAAATATTATATGACAAAAACCTTCTCGACAAAATATTCTTTCAAATAAAAAAAAGTGCATCAAAATCAGATCACCCGTTGACGAGATATGAAGCCACAGACAGACAGACAGACAGACAGACAGACATATAAACATACGCATCAAACTTATAACACCCTTCTTTTGGGGTCGGGGGTTAAAAAAATACTAGGTAGTTCGACACAAAGAAGCACTATCCCAAAACAATATCAATTATGTTTATTTGGATTGGGGTTATCATAAGTTCTTCCACCGAATAATAAAAGCATACCAGCGTTGAATTAAAATATTTGCAGTATTATTGAACTGATTTAAATTTAACAATTTCATGTTATTCGACAACACGTTTTATATCTTTAGATTCAAAAAGCTTCTATCGATTTTTTTGGTTGATGCCAAAAAAAATGTTGAGCCTTTTGGTTCTAGTACGAATAAATATGTTTTATAATATACATAACTTGCCATTTATATAGTTGAGATTTTTTATGATTTTGAGACATTTTTTGAGACTGGAAAAAATTGTGATCTGCTAGAACAATCCTGATGTCATGTTCGTATTCTTCAAAGTACATGGGAATATCATATTTTCATATTTTGCACAGAACTTTTTTTTGTGAAACTGTGTTATTAATATTTCCTTATTTTAACAAACAAAAAATTAAATATGTGAAAAATTAACTTTTTTTTTTCAGAGAAAAAATAATACGTATCATTATAAAAAAGAACAAGAATAAAAAGCTATTTAAGAAGACAAACAATTTGGCGTACAAAAAGCTAGAGGTTTTATCTCTTATCAAATTGATAGTTCCTTCTAAACTGTGTCTCTTTAAGAGGATACAACTCGTAAAGGAACATAATTATTTTTGAATGTTATATTCCGTTGTTTTTTGGGTAATCAGCCAACGTTCTACTTAATATTAAAATAGTAATAAATAATAGCTTATCATATGAACCAGCTTAGTAAACCATTCATATAATTAAGGACCAACATGGAATATTTGCACATCATTAGAAAAGTCCCTAAAACTCAAATACGTTTCTACGAATGTACATAAGAAATATAAAGTCACTTTGATTTTACAGCCCACCGAGTATTGGCAAAAAATGATGATATTCAAGAATCAGACCCTTGTAACTTTCTCATTAAACAAACCTTCCAACGATATAAAACACAGTATTATTTTATCTGGTGGCATATACGCAATTTTTTCCCACCGAAAATTTAATAACGCTTGCCAACCTAAATTTAATATTTGTCATAAAAATGTTTTATTTCCGCCACAAAATCAACTTCAGCCACCAAAGCAGCACACGCCATCAATTCAGAACGGAGCGGTTATTTCCATTATAAATTCGTTATACATTCACTATTTTCTTAATTCCGGAAAATCATTTATTATTCATGGATTGACATCTTCATTAGAGACCTATTCAGTGCTGATTGCTATTCACGAATCGAGTATATGTATGTTTAATTTAGTTTTAGATTACGTAATTAGTTGAGGGGCAAATATTTCATTATAATATTGGTAATCAACTTATAACAAAATTTCTTAATCCGTATAGTGGAAATATAGTCTGAAACACTCGTATTTGTTTTTTTTTTTTTTAATTATAATTATTTATACCTACCTAGTTTTGGCAATAAATAAAAATATTTCAACCAAATCACAAACACGATAGAGAACGACTAGCTGATTTTATGCGGGTCTGGGTTCGTAGATCTAGTTTTTATATGAGTTAGAGAGAGAACCAATGGATTCACAGGTATTTGCCCAACTAGTTTGTTTCGTGATTAAAAGGGAGTAAAAACATAGATCTTAATAAAAAGGGCACTATCCGCAGTAAAACTGATGACTACCCTCCTTAATCACAAAACCCACTGCCGTGGAAAAACCTGATAATAAGACAGACACAAACAGATACATTAAATATATGAGAATATGACCACATGGTCCAAATGATCATGGTTAATAATATTTATTTAAAAATAAAAAGATTATTATTATTGATACACACACCGAATATTTTATAAGAATCTGAGAAGCAAGCAATAAACATCAAAGTTCAAAAATTCTTACAAACCGTACGAAAAATATATAAGTTGCAATATATAAATAGTTGATAAGGATGATAAAATTCACTGAAATTATGCAATGGCAAATTGAAGCACAACCAATACTAAAAAATGCACATATCACACCACCTGATGATGGACACATTAGGAATGAATCCTGGCTCCTGCCAATTGTCTTATATAACGCAAAAATCTGCATGGCGGCATGGCATAGATCTGCTACTCTAGAACATCTGGGTAACCTGTAATACGCTATCAGTTTTGCTTCACGCGTATTGAACCTGATGTACTCCAAAAATGACTCTACTGGATTAGACTGAACTGGACTCAAAACTCAAAAAGATGACTGGACTATATTTTATCGCTCATTTACTTTGACCATTACCAAATTACATTTAGTACTTGAACTTCTGGATACTGCAATTTACTTGGATCCATCTTGTGGCAATAACTACATTGGCATTCGATAAACGCTTGTCTCCAAAATAAATATGGCTCGGTAAAATTTATAACTTTCAAAGTACTAAACGGATTTCCCATAAACTAATTAAATCAATTTTAAACGATTTCAACAAAATATTAAAAGATTTCGATATTAATCTTTTCGATAGTAATGTACTCGACAGCAAAACCTGTGTTAGGAAAGAAAGAAAATATACTTATTAGCACATGTTTGTAAGATAAAGTTTATCATATGAATATATGATTAAATTAATAGTATATTACGTAATGAGTGATGTAAGAAGCATATTACGCACGAATAGAAACGTTACGCACGATGGAGTGCGTATTTCCATGAGTGCGTAATTGCCTTACAACTCGAATTATACTATACTTTACTATACTTTACCTACGATCATATTTATTTAGTTATTTAGTAAAATCTGGATTTAGTTTACTAGTCAACAATATTATTCAACAAATATTATGTCAGTTTTGACAGCACTTGAAAATTACGTAGGCGCATTTATTTTTTTAAACCCCAGCGATATAAGGCACCTATAATTACGTGTCCCGTGCGATTTGTTTACCGTGCGATTTGTTTACCGTGCGATTTGTTTACAGTGCGATTTGTTTACAATATGTAAAGTTCAACTTACATAGATGGCAGGTAATGTGTTTTTTACTATTTACAGTAGTGATCGTAGGTAAATTAGTTTGCATAATTGAAAAATACGGCTTCTAGTTGCAAAATATCGGGTTGACGAATGAATGAAATCAATTGTATTACCTTGTTCTTGTTGGATGAACTACGAAAATTCAGATAACTACACAAGTGATAATGTCTTTCAATTATCTTTACTTTAAGTTTAACTTAATAATGTTGCTATAGAGTTAGAAATGGCTTTCCGGTTTATGCGACCGACAAGAAATAACCTCTAACTCTACTCTAATTACTGACCAAACAACCATATTAAATTCAATCAGAAAGAAAACAGAACAATTACCATATACTAATATGTGTAACATATAAGTCATATAAACCTTCATCTACAAATTGTACCAAGTCTATTTATTAGTTTGACTTCGCGTTAATTGGTGTTCCTTTGCGTTACACGAAAACAAGGTTAAGAACTGTAACAAAAAGATAAAGAAACTGTTTAAATATAAATGCACAAAAAGGGTATATCTTACATCTAAACACAATAGCTATTATTAAATAATGTATGGGCATTATTTACTTTAAGGATGGTAATTATAATGTACAGTGTGTATCAAAATAAAGTGTGTTTTATTATATTTTAATTAAAATTTTATTTAATTTTAATTTAAGTGGAACGCTACAAATCATGATAAAAATTCTAAACTTTTCTAAATATCTTTTTCGCTCGTCTTTTAGTGAATATTTTACGTTTTACTACTTTTGTAATATTATCAAATTAATCTTCAGGTACCGACTTGATAACAGTAATGGTAACCGTACCATTACTCTTATTTACAAAATTGAGAATAAAAAAATAATGAATTTGACGAAGATGGTCAGGAAATTTTAGTTCTAAATAAATGTACCCCCGTCCCCCATTGAATGTATCCATACAAATTATGATATTTCAATAAACAAAATAATAATAATGCTAAAGGTGTTTATTTTCCAACAAAATAATAAACAATATACATAAGTAATAATAATAAGAATGTAACGAAATAATTATTACAGATTGAAATAATACACTGTTTTACTTTGTCACAAGTCACTATATTTTGAAAGTGGCCGAGGTTTCGTAACTTCACTACATTATCAAACAAAATGAGCTTGTAAGGAATATATCTTAAAATATTTTACCTGCTATAGATACATTTCAATAACATTCCAGATATTCATATGAATGTTCCTAAAATATGAATATATGAATAATACTATTAATAATAATACACTTTATTCAGTAAAAACACAACAGGGTGAAGTCCAGCTTAGTACAGCACAGACGCTGTAAAAGCTGTTCTTCCATTTAACCCAAAAAAGAAGCAACCAATTTAAAAATTTACCATAAAATTTATATATATATATATATATATATATATATATATATATATATATATATATATATATATATATACATATATATATATATATATATATATATATATATATATATATATATATATAAAGTATATATATATATATATATATTTATACCCACTTATTTAAACAACAGAAATACACCCGCAGTTTTTTTTAAATTTTTTCCTTTCCCAAGATGGCAACACTTTATGAACCGGCAGTTTTAGAGTACCCTTGTGTCTAATATTTATATTGTGTACATCAGTCTGAAATACAATTTTTCTGAATAAGTAGCTAGAACTATGAAACAGTATTATTTTATAATATAATGTAGCGCAATGTAGCCTACGCCTGTTTTCATGTTTAACCACTTGGCCTCTGGTAATTTGTGACTTACATTTTCTGATTCCATATACGAATCTCAAACAATAATTCTGAATTTTCTGTGCTCGTTGAGAAGAAATTGCTGTGAGACAGGGCCCATAAACAGTATCACAATAGTTAAAAACAGAAAGAACCAGAGAATCACATAAAAGTAGTTTAAGCTGTTGATAGAGAATATGTCTGGAATTATAAAGTAATTTTAATTTGCATATGACTTTTTTAATACAGTTCTTGAAATTTGAGGTCGGTATCAAGTATAAGCCCTAAATTTTTTATACTGTTTTTTATAGGTATTTGTTACGTTTTTAATTTTTATGTCAATATTTGGAGTTAGATTAATCCTATCAGCCAGACGACAGAAAAGAATTACAGCACACTTACTCGGATCTAAATGAAGACAGTGTTGTAGCGATGTTTCAGAATTTTCTTTTAAGTTTGCGACTAACAATTTCACAACTGGTTTGAAAACTACTAGATTCAAAGGAATAAAACAATAGGGTCATTTAGTGATATGGCAATTTCCTACTTTTTCTTCCTCATTTTAAAGTATAACAAACCAATAGCCTCAGAAAAAAATTTCAGCTCAATTGAATCAATAGCCAGCCACAGAGATATTCGCATTTGAATAGAAACACGCTTGGCCGGCCAACAGTCCGTAGAGTGACGTCACTTGGCGTGCGCCGATACCTATATTAGAGCAGCGATTTCGTAAGTCTATCGTTTTTTTTTTGGCGTAGAACCAGGTCAAACATGTTAGGTTCCTTTGAGTATGTCACCGGGCATATGAAATCATATTTATTTTTTTGTGGTCTCGAACTTTTTAAATCAATAAAAAGTGAAAAAAATGTATTTTTAAATAAAATTGTTTTTTTTTTGTTTCCACCGCCATATCTTTAAAACTATTAAAGGTACCGAAATTTGTTTTGTGTCAAATTAAAGCACACACTGTAGCGCTTTTACCAATACAAACGGTTTGGGCACAATTCGCACTTTCATTTCTCTAAAAATCAGATAAATTAAAAACATATATTTTATGTATTGAAATGTTCACCAATCGATAAACTTTTTTATTTTTGAAAATATTTACATACATGCAGCGAAGAAAATAAAGCATAATAATCATAAAAGTTTTTGAAACAATATATTTTTTCCTAAAATGTACCGTGTGGGGACGCAATTAATACACCTCGCATGCAGGGTTGGTCAGATTAGTCGCGTAGAAGTGGCGGTTGTCGAAAATCATTAAGTATTCATTGTTCGGATAAAAATTGTGACAATTGAAAATGTGCTTGTTTTAAGGAAGGCCTAAAATGTTGCAACGAGTGCAAATGTCGTTCCTGTAACAACATTATTAAAGATTTCGAGGCAGATATGAACGAATTAGAATGCTATTAATGTAGGGCCTACAATGCCTACATAAACTACATACTACATATTTATCTATCCAAATAGAAAATTTATTTCAACAATAAAACTCATTTTATGCGTACGTTTTTACTTTCATTCATTTAAAAATGTCTAATAAACTTACTTATTAGGTGGGTAGTTAGTAACACTGATTGATATTTATAGATTAGGTATTTATATCTACCTACCTGTCTTTTTATTATTAAAAGGAGACTATTTTATATTTATTGTACAATTTCTTAATATTAACAACATATGATCAATAATACTGTACAATATATGAAATATTGAACAATAATATTGATCCCCTAGATGCTTTTGATCACTAATGGTTTTGTACCTATTGATATAAGTTAAACTACTACATACACCCCGACCGGGACCGTCAGATTGTTGCAGTCGGCAGGATTGCTACAGCCGAGCGCGCAAGAATATGACTTTGGCCCGTTAAAAAAAATCGCTGACTCAATACTAAGAACGGGACATGAAAAATTTTTATCCTAAAAACTTTTTTCAACTATTGGCTTCAATTTGTATGCAGCATGTATATACAAATTTTCATAAATAAATTTTTTTCTCGATTGTCCAAAATTACGCTACTGAAAATAACAAGTTTGAGTTTCCTATTATTTTTCCAACTTAAAAAAAATAAATCGGCTTCACGTGGGACGTTTTTCGAAGCGCTATTGTGTCTACTTTAATCTAAAAAAAAAATAGCTTGATAGCACAAATATTTTCAGAGATATAGCGGTGGAGACGTTAAAAAAACATAATTCATTAAAAATCTATCTTTTTGAGTTTCTCCGAATTCAAAAAGTTCTCCACCACCAAAAAATGTCGTAAAAAATGATTTCGTGTACACGATTATCTTACTAAAGAATCCCACTAAGTCTGGTCTGCTTTTTTTTTCTCGAAAACTAAGCGACTTTACTTCCAGATTTTACTCTACTAACTTGCATTCACAGCCGTGTTCACTGGGCGGTTCAGCCATCTGACGTCACAACTCGACTACATGGTTATCCCGAACGTTTTTAAACGCGCCGACTCTAATAATTTTTTTTATACATGAAGGCGGCGTCAGTAAATTCTAATTTTTGGCATACTTACTATACTCACCAAGCTCTTTCAGAATATGTAATAATAAAAAATTGTTAAATGAGCCTATTGTGTGTCGTCTGTGTATATCTGTATTTCGGTCAATGCTGGTAGAAAGGATGTCTATATTCTAAATAAAATTGGTCCCAGTATAGATCTCTGTGGTATCCCGCACGAAAGTTGTTCACTATCTGAAATCTCCCCATTTAAGTCGACTCTTTGCTTTCTCACCTGTAGGTAGTTCGCAGTGAAAATTACTGCAGTTGTATCAAAGCCTATATATTTTAAGATTAATGACATAATGTCGTGGTTTACAGTATCGAAGGCATTAGAATAATCGAGAGCAACACCAGCATAGTACACATTTCAGAATCGATGGATCTAAAAATATGGTCCGTAACATTTAAGAGAGCAGTTGCTCAGCTATGCTCCTAAAACCAGATTGTGTTTCTGGTAAAACTTTATTTTTTTCAATGTGTTCCATGATTTGACTTTTAGCCTCATATTTTAACATTTTTGACAAGACTGGCAGTAAACTTATCGGCCTCAAATCTTTGAAATTCAGCGGATTTTCAGGTTTAGGTAGAGGAATAACATGTGCTATTTTCCACGCTTTAGGAAAAAATGAATTTTTGAGTCAGAAATTAACAATATGACATATATATTCTAGAATGGAAGGACAACATAATATGATAGAATTTACGTGCAAACCATCAGCGCATATAGCCTTAGATTTAATTGATAGTAAGTGCTTGGAAATATCTACCTATGTGACAGTTTTAAATATAAGATTTGAGGTTATAGTTTCTTTAGCATTATTGTAATAATTAACAATTTTATTAGCATCTGGTGAAAAATATTTATTTATAGAACTGACATCAAATAAATTAGGCGGTATAACTTTTTTTACTTTGCTCATTGCGTATGTGCAGTCTTCTGATGGCATCTCATGCTTCTCTATTATTCCTTTTTTGCACTTGTTGGTTTAGATACGCTTTCTTCTCGCGTAGAATTGCACCAGTAGTATATTGTTTGAAATCTTTATACTCCTATATCCTATATTCACTGGTGGATTCTGCCATTTTATCTACTTTCTTTATCACCCTGTATATAAGGTGATTTAATTACCAGAGTGGAATTATTTCATTTAAAGATGTAAAACTGAAGTTACAGATTCTTTCTTTGGCAGTGCCAAAGTATAAATCGAAAGACAACTGAACATCAGTAACTAAATACTGCCACAAAATCAATTTAATAACGCTCCAATTAAACTTGACAATATGAGTCTATTCTCCCTCTGACATATTTCTTCTAGATCAATACTTATTCCTTTTCATTTCCGTACATTCCTCAGATGTGACTGAAAGTCAAATATTTCATCATTGTCCAACCCCATTGTGGGATAAAACCACACTGACTTGCAAAAAGCCTGCCTTATGCCTGTAGTTGCTTGTGACACGTGTAATCCTTTCTATAATCTGATGAAATATTCAATCTAGACGTTTGCAAATACCTTTTCTGTATCTGCAAAAACATCCATCACAAGAGTTTTCCATAGAGTCGGCATTTTCAATTGTGCGAAATATTATTCCGATATTATAATGTAACCGAATAAAAATTTAGCAAATATTCAATTATATT
This sequence comes from Rutpela maculata, assembly GCA_936432065.2. Lineage (NCBI taxonomy): Eukaryota > Metazoa > Arthropoda > Insecta > Coleoptera > Cerambycidae > Rutpela > Rutpela maculata. Next base: position 85,897,812 of record OW386289.2, on the reverse strand, counting down.
ATCAGACGGCCTATCGTGCACAATGATATTCACTAACTACAAGTAGTATACAGAATGGGATAAGAAAAGTTGGTAGGCTTTGTCCTAAAAATCGCAAATTAGAGAGATTATTTCACTCATTAACGCTATAGCCAATGAGAGCCCATTTTTTCACAACATTGCACCAATCAAACGTCATTATTAGTGGTAATTAAGTCGCTGCAGCGGCAAATATTGCGAAAATTTTTTGACGTTTTGTATCGTGAAAGGTTTCGGCAAATAGTACAAATCGTGCTTTTAAATGTTATCTATAAATATTTTCTCTAGCTTATTACTAATTGTTAACGTAAATTGTAGTATTGTATTGATAACCTAAAAAGCCAATGCTGTGTAGAACTTATATAGGTTCAGGACAAGTTATACACAGCTTTCAATGGCTTAATACCTAACGTAATTACAAAATAATTTTCACAACTAACATTAAAAAATATAAATATCTACGAAGTAGACAAATCAGTTATTTCGTGATAAATACACAAATGTAGGTACTTACGTATGGTAATTCATCAATCATCACAAAGCAGCTAACACTTATTTGGAAAATCAAAACTCTGCAGTATCACTATATACATTATAATTCGTTGTACTTAAAGTCTCTCTACTTAAACAAGTAAACCTTAACTTAACTATTAAACTTCTCAAATTAGAAACAAGGATTAAATATATAAATATATGTTAATAAACACTTTAATATTAATATAATAATTCATTCAATTCACTGTTTAGGCCAGTTAAGTTAAGCTAGCGTTACTAGATGGCGGTACCATACCATCTGAGCCGGTAGCCTTAGAACGTAAAAGCGATAGATTGGTAATATGCAATTTGTGTGGTTATACCCGTAATGTGATTGGTCGAAGCGTGCTTTGTTGTGATGACTAGTCTTATAAGTTACATTACCTATGGTTTAACGTGTATTGTTTTTCTTGATTGTCATAATTTAAGCCTACTTTGTTTTTTATTAGATGAGTCGCTTTGAAAATGCATTTTTATGTGACGTAAATGATGAAATTGAAGATAAAGGTGAGTAATCTCTAAAAAGTTACAAGGAAACGTCTGAAGGCAATTGATGATTGAACATAATATTGAAGATGTACTTAATGAATTATTTATTCGTGAAATATTCTCCACCAATACCACTCGTGCTTCTAAATTTTATTTATAAATTTTTTCTTAAGCTAAATTGCCATAAATTGCCCTCCCGCTAAAGCGGTCGGGATTTAATCAGATAATAAACTGTCAATTTGCACTCTTTATATTACCAGGCAACAACGCTTTCGAAAAAATTTTACCGATAAAATTTCAAGCACTAGTGATATTACATACGACAATTTATGTACTCCACGTCATTTTTTTGATTATATCTTAGTAAGTACAAAAAATACCGATTTCTTGTATGGCACAAAATGAAAGACGAGATAATTTTACGGAGAAATAGTTACCACTCATTTTTAAAAAGCTTTTAGCCCAGAAATTTTAGTTTTTGACCCGAAATTAGTTATTGTAAAGCTGAAAATTTGCAGGATTGTAGTTTTGATCCAGAACAACGCATACCAAAAAGTCCCCTACTCTCCCCCATTGGATTTCCTGTTTCTCGGAACAACAATGGCCTAAGTCGCAGAAATTGCAGAGCTGGCTATGAAGTGCAGCAGAAAGGTTGTTATTGGTCCTATTTGGGTAGAAATGATCATAAAAGCTTCGGAGAAGTATATCCTTATTTCAGATGTTCCATACATATTTTATTCATAATTTTCCGTTCTAGTGCTGTCAAAATTACAAAAATTGAAAAAATCTGAAATTGCGGCATTGCGGATAAATGAAGACTCGTGTAAGAAAACGTACCCGAATAAACATTTATCTTCATACTTTGGGCTTTCTTCCTTCTTTGCAGCGTCATCCGTTACGGAGCCACGCCACTCGAGTGTCATGTCGCCGCGCGGAAGCCGCGCCGTCATGCGCCCAGTGGAACTGAACTGGCTGCGCTGATGTGACTTGTTGCGAATTCCTGTTTATATATTATCGGTGTTTTATAAGATTTATTGAATGAAATGTAACTTGTCAAACTCAGAAAATGACTTTATTCGGAAAGACAATTGGCATTATTGATCTACTGCGAAGTGGATCATCATCCATATCCACTGACTGGCTGTTTGTGTAGCTGAATCCTCTACAGCTACTGCACATGATGCTGCAGTTCAGACCGGAGTACCTGCACTCGCACCGGGCACCGCCGTCCGCCTTGCAAGCACAGTAAATTAACCGTAGCAGGCTATCAGGAACTGACTGCCTTGTGGTAGGAACCAGACCCAGAACCAGGCCCTAGAGTCCCAATTTCCACCTCCCAGTCCTCCGGGTTGAGGTTGACGTCTACCCATTGCTGGATCTGCAAAAAAGCACATGCACATTAGTTAAGTGCTGCAACCTTTTCGAGATATTAAATCCTCACACTATTGTCAATAACGCTCTCACTTGGGAATATGCGCGGAACGATTATTGGAGGGAGGTTTGCCAAATCGTCTGTTTCACCACGTTCTGGTTTTATCGGACTACTCGTAGCTGGTCCAAACTCTCCTGCTTATTGCCTCCATAAAAGGCTACGATAAACCTTTCTTCAGCGGCCGCCACAGCCCTCTTGCCAATTGCAGGATGTGAGAAGACCCTGTGTCCACCATAACTTAACTAAAAGATCACTCGATTTTCCCGCACTAATGAACCAATGCACACACTCCGAGGACTGTCACAGCTACTAAACTAAGAAATCATAGCTCAGCGTCTGCTTGACTGTTTAGACTAGACGTGATCATCGCAACAATGAACGCACTTAACTGTCCGAGTGTCGCCACGCGCGACACTCGGAGTGGCCTAGCTCCGTAACGGGTGATGCTACAGAGAAGGCAGACAAAACAATGGAAATCCCAAAGTATCAAGAGAATTGTTTATTTGGGAACGTTTTCCCCTCCGAGTCTTCATTTACCCGCAAAGGCGCCATTTCGGAATATTTTTAATTTTTGAAATTTTTACAGCACTGGAATGGTAAATTATGAACAATATATGCAAGGAACATCTGAAATACGAACGGATGTGCTTCTCCGAAGCTTTCATGACCATTTCCACCCAAATCGGAGCAGTAACAATCTTTCTGCTGCACTTTATAGCCAGCTCTGCAAGTTTTGCGACTTAGGTCCTTGTCGCTCTGAAAAAACAGGAAAGCCGATGGGGAGAGTAGGGGACTTTTTGGTGTGTTTGGCCTGAACCAAAACTACAATCCTGCAAATTTTCAGCTCTACAATAATTAATTCCGGGTAGAAGCGGCTAAAACTCCTGAGCTATTACGAATACATGGCGGTGCAGCAGGGGAAGAACAGCGCAGTATAATCAACGTTTGTCGTGCGAAATTACGTGCGCTCTTAGAAATCAAATGTAAAAATTTATTTAATTAATCAATAAAATAAAATAAAAAGCATTTTGAAAGGGAAGCTTTTGAGCTGTTCAATTTATTTATTGCTTAATAGTTACCTTTCATTTATATTAATGGAAAATAAAGGTGAAAATCTAATTTTGAATTCTTAAAGAACCCCGCTGTTTTTTATATAACTGGAATTTCTGTCAAATTGGCTAAATTTTTATAATGTTGTAATTCCAACTGTGTGGACAAACCGCTGGGACTAGAAACTTCAAATTTTACATAGAGGTTCCTCGAATGACGTAGGCATCTACTAAGAAGGGATTTTTCGAAATTCGACCACGAAGAGGGGGAAAAAGGGGGTTGAAATTTTAGGCTTTTTCGGAAACGGTTATATCTAGATGCGTGAAATTTGCCAGAAATATTTTTTGTTGAAATCTATTAGATACGGGTAAGACGAAATTTCGATTTTCGCTTTTTGAAGGGGTCAAAACTGGGGTAGCAGATGGTTTAAACACATACGGTGCCAACGGCAAAATATATCATTTTGACACTGAAAATGTCACGTCAGGAGATTTTTAAGCATGAAATACACTACCCACCCATGTGCTCTATTGTCGATTAAAATAATTATTTTTTTCGATGGGAAGAGGGCTGCCTTAAATGCAATGAATATGCAGTGGGTTAGTATCTCAATGTTCTTAATTCCACGCAGACAAAGTTCCACCCGAACGAAGTTCCATGCGGGCGAAGTCGCGGGCATCAGCTGGAGGGTGAAAAGGGGGGTTGAAATTTTAGACTTTTTCGTTAGATCTAGATGCATGAAATTTGGCAAAAATATTTTTTGTTGAAATCTATTGGATACATATACGTGTAAGACAAAATTTCGATTTTCACTTTTTGAAGGGGTGAAAACGAGGGTGGTAGATGGTTTAAAGCGCATCCATATTTTTGAAATCACTTAAGTCAGAAACGTGATCATTCGAGCGATGGATTCTTCTGAAGAGATAAGAAGATACGTTCTCGACGGTTTTCAAAAAGAAACCCCGGAGAGGGTGAACGGGGAGGGGGAGGTTTCCTCGGATACTATGGATGCGTAGTGGGTTTCCCCAAGTACTAATACGCAGTGGGCTTCCTCGAGTACTATGGATGCACAGTGGGTTTCCTCGAGTACTATGGATGCGCGGTGGATTTTTCCGAGCACTATGGATACGTAGTGGATTTCCTTAAATGCAATGAATGTGCAGTGGGTTAGTATGTCAATGTTCCATTGTTCCACGTGGATGAAGTTCCACGCGGACGAAGTCGCGGGCATCAGCTAGTTAAGAAATAAAAGAAGGAACTAAAAGGCAGTTATTACGGTCATTCTTGTTTCATTATTGGACATGATTTTTTTTAATTATACGAAAGTCCAAATCGCACAATTATAATTAAATACTATGTATTAAATTCTTCAAAATTCGCAATGTTTTGGACCTTGTCTTCCTGATCGAAAGTTCCCATGGACCCAAGTCCACAAAATGGACAGTTTCTGACCTAGAGAAATTTGAAGTTTGACAGCGTCGCGTACTTGTCCTTATCTAATAATTCATAGGTCGCCTGATATATAATTTAGATTCAATGAAAATCACTATCTCATAGTTTTTCGGATTACAAGATACGTAAACAAATGTAAGCTTTCCTTCATAATGGCGTATCCGATATGGTGGATGAGCTTTCGACAACATTCAGTTTTCACAAAAGTTAGTTTCTTAATATTTCTGAGATCGCTAATTACGAATCTCAACATAGATTTCCTAAATTCAGAACGGTGCATATAAAATGGCGGATGGGCTTTCGAAAAGAAGGTTCATGATAGATGAGAATGGCTATGTTCCTGGAAATGTAATCGTTTTAATTTTTTACTGTAATTTTACGCGAAATATAATGACATTCAAGAAATAGTTGACAGATGAATATTTGTTCGATATTCTGATGAACAGTGACGACGAGAATGAGTGTTTTGATGACAATGGATGGAAAAATGGTTCAGGAAGTGATGATAACGAGTGTTTACTAGAGAAGAGTGAACATAATTTATTGTCAGATAACGAGGAATGTTCGGATGATGAAACAATGTGGTCTTGACTCTGTCTAATATTGAATTTAGGTACAGGAACCGCACGAACATGCATACGCCTGCCACCGCGGTCGACGCGACGCACAGTGGGCTAAAAGCCGATTCTAGCAAATAAAAATTCGAAAATAAGCAAAAAATGATTTTTTATTACATGTTAGTGTCTCAAATAATTATTCAATCTTACAGATACTCTAAATACACGAGAGATCATAACAATCTTTAAAAATACTTATCTCTATATTTAAGGACATAGCAAATATAGTACCAAAATTTTTTCGGGTTGGGTTAGGTCACCTAGGATCAATATTTACCCTCGTATCTATTTTATTCGAATTGACAAAAAAAAAACCGATCCGACAAGCCCTCGCAAAGCTAGCACCAGAAAATCGGAAAAGAGTTTAGGGGTAGTGCGTGAAGGGTAGGTAGAGAAATATTGTCACCAAAATGTATTCCCCGCCCTCGAAAATGGGGGTATACCGCTTTCCAGTTGATGTTCGTTGTTTTTGTGGCATTTCGATATCGGGGGTGGGTTAAATCACCTGTGGTCAGTATTTACTTATTTTATTCAAATTGGCCAAATTCGATCCGACAAGCATTTGCAAGCCTAGCACCGGAAATTCGGAAAAAAGGTAGTTTTTTCGGTTTAGTGGTGGTGGTTGGAGAGTAGGTCGGAAAATATTGTCACCATCGTATTCCCCGCTCTCTAAAACGGCAGGGGGAAGATATCCTGCGGCCCAGTCACAGACCTTTTGGGCTTTTTGCCTTTTTCTCGTTTACCTCCTTTGAATTGACATGATATCTAGAAAAATACTACCACCTTTCTGCAATTAAATTTTGCGTAAAAAGAATCTAAGAGAATTACCGATTAGGAAGAAAAAATGGTCAACTCGGATCTAGCAGGATCTGTATTTTGCGAGACGTATAAATTTAAAATTATGTATAAATACAGTGCCACAGTTCATAGTATTGTAATAAAGGATAATAAAAATATATCAGCGAACAAAAAACAAAAACATTATATCCAAAAGAGTGCACATACCTTCTAAATAAATGTACAAATAACTGATATAAAAACAAAACGGAATTTTCAACACGACGCTATTACTTCTAGGAATGGAATCATACTGATACATGTAATAAAGTATGTTTAAAAGTAAACCTATATTTGTTATGTCGCTGCTGACCGTGCAACTACACTGACCTTGATTTAACACATTTCCAGATAATCCCTAGATAATTGGCAATAGATCCTATCAACATTTTAACAATCTGTGACTGTAAAATTTGATACTTAATATCAGCTAGTTATTTAAAATAACCCACTGTGCAACGGGTAAAACGCTCTGAGCGACTGCGGTCCTGAAAATGTTATATATAAATAGCCGAAAGCTTCGACTATACCATATTTTATTTTTTTTACAATTTTTTGTTTTTTCACAATTTCACATTTTATTTTTTCTCAATTCATTTTATACCTGATGAACAGGGATAATATCAATTTCAATGGTAAATGAAAGAACGAAATTAAAAAATTCGAAACGTAAGATCTCTAGTATCTAACAAAAAATAGAAGGTCCAGAATAGCACGCTTTATAATAAAGGATATTGGTCGTATTGAATTTGGAAAAAGTTTCTTATCAAGATTGTTCGTTAAGAAATTAAATCATTTTTACGGAACCTCACTATCTATTTTATACCCACCGTTTTAAATTTCGGATATCTAGATTTATGAAAAAATATTTGCGAATACATTTTGGTGCGAATTAAATGATATCTTCTCGAGAACTCATTCGCCATATTGAAACCGTCATTGTGAATTTGGAAAATCTACATTTATCTATCTTGTAATTTGGAAAACACTGAGATGATGATTTTTATAGAACCTAAATTATCAGACGGTCTATCAACTATTAGGCAAAAACAAGTATCGTGACGCTGGCAAACTTCAAATTTCTCTAGGTCAGAAACTGTACATTTTGTGGACTTGGGAGAACTTTTGATCAGATCTACAACATAATGAATTCTCAGCGTAATTGCCATTCTCCATAAGATTGATGCGGGGTCCTTTCAAATGGAGAAGTTACAAAATAAAAGAAATATAAGGGTGAGCCAGTTTTCTGTGGCACCTAATACGTGATTTGAACTTCGTTTTAAAATAATGAATACTTTATTCTTGAAAATTGCACTCTTGAGCCGAGGTTGTAAGGTTTGTAGAGTAATAGTAAACATAGGCCAGTCGGAATTCGGAATAGAAGGAAAAAGAATAATTTTACGGAATGTCGTTAACCCGCAATTTTATTTTATTTTTTTTTTTAAGTATAGTTTGGGATGTCCACAAACATATGCCAACTATCCGCACACGTGACAGGTGGGGCAGCACACTTTAAAATTCATAAAACTTCAATTTTTTGCCATTTTTCGTTTTACTTGCAATATAACTCGTAACATCGTTCGAAAATATATCAAGAGATAGAAAAGTTGAGAACATTGATTTTGAACATTTTATTATTCTTGATTGACAGGTGCAGTAAAGAAAATAACCTCTTTAAAATGGAATTGGGCAGGTCACGTTGCGAGAATTAGAGACGATCGATGGACTAAAAAAATCATCTAATGGAGACCACGATATGAGGTGTATCGAAATAGAGGACGACCTCCAACGAGACGGACGGATGACATAAAGAGAATACAAACGAACTGGATGCAGGTCGCGCAGAATAGACATGAGTGGCACAGTTTGCGGGAGGCCCATGTTCAGCAGTGGACAATATAATGGGCTTTTGAAGAAGAAGAAGAAAATTATTCTTGATATTTTACCAGAAATGTTTTCATTTAAGAGCTATAGACGAGAGAACAATGCTACTTTTCTATTTTTTACCTTAAAATTAAATGGATATAATGATTCGATATTGTTGTTATAAACCTTTGAATAATATTTATAAAAACAGTTTTGAACTCATTTCAAAAGAATAATAATATATGTAGTTATACATATACATAAATAATACTACATGTATAATCGATATATTATATAAAGAATTGTATAATCTTTTCAAAATCTTTTTTGTACAACACTTTGTCATATATAGTATATCGTATAATAGTATATCGGCCAGAGAAGTCATAACTTCCTTGCTCCGAAAACATATAATTTTTTACCCACTGAAATTAAAAACATAAAATCAGTTCATAAATTAAAAACAGTTTCCAAACAATTTGTAATGAGAACCGAAAGAAAAAAAAATTATGATTTAATAGATTTAAAAAATAATTAATTCACATTTTATTCACCTGAAATTTAGCGGCTCTAAATGGCGTTAAGTTCATTTATCATACTGTTTCAGTGTTTAACAATTACATCGTAGCAGAATAATTTGTTAAGTAAACTTATTCTATTCTGTTCTATTAAGTTATACATGAAACGCATGTACACTGTACTATGCATAAAATAAATAGTCTGTTTGTGAAAATATATATTTGTTTATTTATTTTCCCATCATTTAATGGGTCGCGTGCGCGTGACGTCACAATCTGAGACCTTAGGAAAAACAAACAGAAATTCTTTAACTGTCAAATGGCAACTGATTGAACTTTTTGTAATATTATTGTTTCTATGTATATTATACATACAAAATGACAAGTTTTTGGTTTATTATTAATTGTGGAAGTGTGACAATCCAAAACAATGCTAGTTTTGATAAAATAACCTCAATTTACAACCAGAAGAAGTTAGAGGTTAAAATACTGCAACTGATTTCAAACAATTAAAATGAATGATTTTACGAGTCTTCCAAGGATTTTTTTAGTGGTACGTTGTTGCATATTAATGTAAGAATTTGGTTTTTAACGTGGGTTTATGTTGTAGGAAGAATAGCCGTATTACAAGACCATTACGATACATCCAGTTTGGGCATCCTCTCTTAAAAAGGAATACAATTTAAAACCCATATGTGAAACTGAAAGTGCTTATAATAATAATAACTGCTGCTCACATAAGCAATAAACAATTCATGGTAAAGAAAATTAACATTTTATATTGGTTTGTCAGTATTTTTAATAATTATTTCTTTTTTAAATTTTAGTTGAGCGAAAGGTGTGTAAAGCTGTGCCAAAGGAGAGAAAAGTGCAATGGTAGAAATTGTTTTAAATAAAGTACACTCCAAGAGGAAGCAGGCTTCATAAAGATATTTGATAAAGTAGGTGCATAAATTAAGAAAGGAAATTCAAAGTACCTGCGGCCGTCAACAAGTGCATGATGCAATGTGCCCTTTCAAAGTATATCGTGTGGTGTTTAAAAACTCAATGTTGGACTATTGAACACTGAAAAAGTTGAAAATTAAAACTCTGAAGTGGTCTACGGTCAGTGAACACATAAGCAAAGTCTGACTCGGCTTTGTTAGTGTTGAATTGTATAGCTATAAAACCCCTTCGAGTTAAATGTTACTTACTGCCTAGATAGATATTACTATAAAGTATATATATTATGTTATGTTAGGTACCTACATTACAATCATTTATTTTTTGTTACAATATTAACCTCTCTTATAACTTTCTTGTCGATTCTTCTTAGAAGTACTAATGGACCTTGGACAATAAATAACTTATTTAGTAAAGATATTTTGTTTTACTTTCAGTTACAAGTTCGACGTAACTGACAATTTCAATTTACTGCTAACAATATATAGTAGTAGAAGTGATAAATAAAACATAATAAAAAGAGTATATTTAATAAAATGATAATGAACAAACGAATTACATAAAATTATGAAAGACATTACATAACAATATATGAAAAATAAAATTTTTATAGAAATTACAATGGATTGTATAGGATTGTATGGACGAGAAGAAATTATGCACGTCTTACTACATAGGTACTTCAAATAGTTTATAGCACATCAGTCTTCATTGCTTAATTTATATGGTGTCTTTTTCACAAAATTTACGGCGGTTAATACCTTGATCATAGCCATGTTTACTGCTAAAAAGGAAATACTTCCTCTCTCAAGTAGTGGACATGTTTTGTCTAAACTAGCAACACATTCACAGTAAGTACTAAGAAACCATCTGAATCTGGAGTCAATGGCTTTTTTTCATGATGCCACGACTTAACCTGAAAAATGAATTTGTATGTTAGCAATTATTTCTAAAGCAACATTTAATTAGGCAAGTGTATATGAAAAGAATGGTAAATCATTGATAACAATTCTTACCTTTGCAACAAGGTTTTATTCTGTAAATTTCTTGCAGAATACTTCTTTCACATAACCATAAACAGCTTTAAGACTTTTAAATGCCTTGAACTCATCCTTCTCTCTATACACTTCTCTCAAAAACCAAGTAATTCGCAGTATCCCTATGTGTACTATTTGGAAATACATCAATATTTACATTAAAGCATTTTTTTCTCAAAATATAAGGATTTAATTCCATGACAGCAGTATACCTAACCTCTACATCATGAGACAATTCTGCAAAATACGAACTAACCGTCATCCTGTTGAACAAAATTGAGCATATAAAAGTAATAAGAATAGCTGCAGATGTTAAATAATCCAACATTAAACTTTTAAATGGCACAAACACAGTAAAATTCACTTTAAAGAAAAACATTCAATACGCGGATAATTCAATGACAGCTGTTTGTTTTTCCTAAGGTCTCAAAATCTGTGACGTCGGCGCACGCGACCCATACCTCAACACTTGAAAAGTTTTATTGTTTTTTTTTCTGTTTAACATGTAAATATAGGTCTGTAAACATATTTTTTCTAATTTTGACATATAAAGTGACACTTTTCAAAACTGACGTAAGTGTCAAAACGTCCTACTTTATGTAACCAGTGATGAAAAGTAAAATTTTACGTAACTGGTGAGGAAAAGTTCAATTAGGAAAGATAAACAACTCTCAAAAAGATAAAGAAACAATGTTTACTCAACATGAAATGGAATACTGGAGTCCATGAGTGGAAGCTTCTAAATTCTTCTTTCCTTCAAAATACGCTAACAAAACTTTTTCATTAATACGATTTACCTTATGTTATCAATTTAGGATTTCAAATAATATTGTAACTTGGCTAAATAACGTCTGTCAATTTTCACATTAAAATCATAATGTGTGAGAGCAGCAAAGGTAACTATGAAAAAGATTACTTAATTTTTAAGATCTTCAAATACACCTGTTTCATTTATGTTTAAATTGTTTTTAGAATTTTAAAATTAAAAAAAAATCATGTATGTAACACGTTTCGAAAGACAATCTTGTGTAACTCGTGTTTTTTGCGGGATCTCGCTTAGCTCGTCCCGCAAATTCTACTCGTTACACAAAATAACGTCTTTCGTAACTGGTTACATAAATAGTTATTATTTCAACTGTAAATTGGACGTTTAAACATAATATACATTATACCAATGATATATTTCGTATTAATATGTATTATATTCACATAAAAAATAATCAAAAGATAAAAAAAGTAGCATTCTTCTTTCGTCTGTAGCTCTTAAACAAAGAATTTTCTGGGAAAATGTTAAAAATAACAAAATGCTCAAAATTAATTTTCTCAACTTTTCTATCTCTTGATATATGTTCATTTACAAATTTTCATTTACGAGTTATATTGCAAATAAAGCGAAAAATAGCAAAAAATGGACGATTTTTTATTTTTAATTTAAGTGTGTTGCCCCACCTGTCACGCGTGCGGATAGTATATGTTTCCCGACATCCCAAACTATACTTAAAAAAAAATGCGGGTAAACGACATTTCGCACAAAAAAAAGTTATTCCGACTGGTCTAACAAACAGACTAAGGCATTTTTGAGAAAAGTTTTTAAGTAATTATTAGGACAGCACAGTAACTAACTCTAAAGAAACACTAGGTAAAAAATAAGAGCTTTATAACTTAAGCATATAATTTCAAGATGTTATGACTTCATAGTCAGCTATTAAGACGGAATTAAGTAATTCTTGACTTAGTGGTTGGTCTATTTTGCTTGTTTGCTAATTAGAAAGCCACGTTTCCTAAGGTTCCAAGCAGCTACACGATTAGTCTGCAAAGTAACTATTCGTTTTCATTTATTTTACGTTAATTTACTTCCACAATGCACTGTCTTCATATACTTTAATTCAGAAAACATAGATATCCAATAACAGAATTCCATGAATGACATTTTCTTTGCCTTGACCAATTTACTAAAGCATAAAACAGTAATCCAAAGACCTCTCGAGCACAACGCATAAATTCGAAAAACCTTTATTATTTTTTGTGGGCGAATTTGTTATTTTACGCTCGACTGCTATTTCCAGTTCTTCAATATGACACTCTACTAAGCCACCTCTATATATATCCTATGTCTGCTTTATTCAAGGCACATCATGGATTACATCCATTTTCAAATTTCCAGACGGAATATAAATCACTTCAATTCAATAAGCAGCAGGGACTTCCACTTAGAATGATTAATAAATTATTCCGAAGTACAAATTAATTGGGAATAAGAAAACGAAGCAGGAATAATTAAAAAACCTTACTAGCCTGTCACTATCAGCTCGTGATTTATATTCGTGCTCAACATCAACAACTTTCTAATCAATTCCATTAATGGGCCAATATAGTATGTCAGATGCATTTTATTTTGACTGTCCGGGAGATTTCAATGGATCCTGTTAGAGTCTAGATCTTTCGATTTATTTAAAGACTCGGCAATTTACCTCGTTTCTGTTCAGGGTGATTCGTAAGTAATGGTCCATAGAGCAACAGTGGATGGATAAAATATTGTGTTTGGCTAAACTTACCTTAGTCTAAAAGTTGACATCAACAGAGTTACAGGATGTTAAAGTCAATATTATATTTTCAATTTTCACACATAACTTTTTAAATTTTTCAAATATTGGTATGATAATTGGTGAATAGAAGTATATCTAAGATGACATATTTAAATCTGCTCCCATTCTTGGTATATATCCTAAAGGGTCCACATAAGCAATATTTATTATGGACTATGGACCATTACTTACCTTATACCGGATGTCAACGGAATCATTTGACAAGCCAGAGTTTCTAGAGATTTCAAGATATGTTGTAGTGATTCACTCACTCCAGTAAAGAAGATCCAACTTACTATCTACTAGAGACCCAAATGGTAACCAAGAAGAAAGAATAAAAAACAAAAAAATAATAATACAATATAATAATATTTTGATACACAAAGATTATGTATATACCTTTCTCGACATTTTAATTAATATACCAATTGACGATTTGCACGAAAGAAAGTTTGGTAAAAAGTGTCTAGATTGGTATCACTGTAATTCACTGCACATGTTGACCAACTCATCTAATTTCCAAACTTTGCAACAATTAAATACCTATAATATAATAATCATAACATTGTTTTAATTATCTTTAATGTTAAACCTACTTCCAATGAATATAAATCATATTTATTAGGTTGTTTCGTAGTCTACAATATTTAAAAAATGTTGAATTTGTCAAACACTGTTTCCAACTTTCAGTTTAGAAGAGTTGGCTGCGATTGACAAATTGCATAATTCGAAATTTTTTAAATATTGTAGACTACGAAACAACCTAATAAAGATGATTTATATTCAACAGAAATAGGTTTAGCATTAAAGATAATGAAAACAATGTTATGATTATTATATTATAGGTATTTAATTGTTGCAAAGTTGGAAATTAGACGAGTTGGTCAACATATGCAGTGAATTACAGTGATACCAATCTAGACACTTTTTACCAAACTTTCTTTCGTGCAAATCGTCAATTGAAACTAATATTGATTTTAATTTATATGGGTAAATAAGAGTCCATAGAACCCATATATTGGTGAACCCGACCCCAGATTGATCCTCAAGAATTTATTTTTTCTGGTGACTTATTGTATGGATATATGATGTATACTGATGCGACGACACCAGCTGAATTGACTATCCAAAATTTGATTTTATATTGATGGTGTCCATTAGAATTTATATTCAGAAGAAATATTATTGGCTGCCAAACTATTTGAAGACTGACCAAGATTTTTCGAAAATTCATCATCTGACTTAATTATAAAGTAAGTGAATTGTGTTTCATTATTTCTCTCGTCAGATTAACAAGCAATCAATCAATTCATTAGTCATCGATTTATTATTTTTCTTTTACAATTGCACCTCCTACAGAAAATATTTTATTGGATGACATACCAATTTCATCAGGTGCAGGGACATCACACAATAATTACGTTTCTACCATTAAACTGCCACCCTTTTGGGCATCCAAACCGGAGATATGGTTTACTCAAATTGAGTCACAATTTTCTATTAACAGAATCGTTAACGATCGAAAGAAATACGATTACGTCATTGCCAGTTTACCCCCGAAAGTTATTACGACGGTTTATGACATTGTCACTAATCAACCGGAAAGAGATCTATATGATAACTTAAAAAATATTCTAATTTCTCGTTTGACCTCAAGCGAGGAGAAGCGGTTAGAAGACCTGATCTCTGGTTCCCAGATGGGGGACCTGAAACCATCAAATTTTTACCGATCGATGTTGTCGACAGTCGGAGGTTCCCATGTGGTGAGCCAGGAGCTTCTAGTCAAATTATGGAAGCGGCGATTACCTAAAACAATTTTCATCGCGATCACCGCATCCGGGAAAACTGAAATCAAGGAATTAATTGACATAGCCGATCGTATATGGGAGTCGTGTCAAAATTCTATGACTTCCCTTACCTCAAATTCAATTTGTAACGTTAATCCCACAGTTTCTACATCTAATTTGATCGCAACATTTCAAGACACGTTAAATCAGGTGTTACACAAACAAGAAATCTTTACATCTCAATTACTTGCTATTGAATCTAAGGTTTCTTCAATAACTTCCGCTACTCCTACAGTTTCTGGCACTTATTGCGATAATTGTAGAAGTCGACTCGACTCAAGAATTCACAGAGGCTCGAGGCCCCGTTCTAATAGTCGAAGTGGTACCAGCGTGAGATATAATCCTTCTAATGTCAAGGTTTGCTATTACCATCAACTTTATGGTCGTAAAGCATTTAAATGTCTCGGAGATTGGTGCACTTTCGCCAAAGATGTCAAAACCGACAATCGAAGATGACTGAAAGTCAATAATATTTTGACAACTGACGTTAATATTTCGGATAGTAAACGTCGTCTTTTTATATTTGATAATGCTAATAAATTAGAATTTCTCATCGACACAGGCGCTGATTTGTCGGAATCTGTTAACAGATATTAGAAGAAATTCCGATGTTTACTCACGGCGGCTAATGCCTCAATTATAAATACCTTTGGGAAGAAATTTTTGAAAATTGATTTAAACTTACGTAGGTTATTTCGTATTTAACATAGCAGATATCAACCTCCCGATTATCGGAGCAGACTTTTTATCTCATTTTGGTTTAATTGTTGATTTGAAACATAAATGTTTGATCGACAATATGACTAGTTTGTCAACATATTTATTTTCTAACAATGGTCCATTACATTCTCCTAAGTTATTTAGCATATCAAATGAATTCACTGCATTACTTTTAGAATTTACTAGTTTAATTAGCTCCCCAAATTACAATTTGCCCGTTAAACATACCGTAGAGCATCATATTGTTACAGAGGGTCATTTACCTTTTTCACGCCCACGTAGGTTGGATAACATTAAATTCAAGATAGCTCAGAATGAATTCAACGCTATGGTAGAATTAGGCATCTGCATTGCTTCTTCTTCTTCCGTGTCCTCACCAGTACATATGGTGGAAAAAAAGAGAGCAACGACTGGAGACCTTGTGGAGATTATCGTCGTCTAAATTCAATTACTGTCCCTGACAGATACCCACTACCGCATCTCCACGACTTTAATTCCCAGTTATATGGTTGTATTATTTTTTCAAAGATAGATTTGGTACGTGCTTATCACCAAATACCTGTCGCAAAAAGTGACGTTTTTAAAACAGCGATTACTACGCCGTTCGGTTTGTTCGGTTTGTTCGGTTTGAGCGTATGCCTTTCGGCTTACGTAACGCCGGTCAAACTTTCCAACGTTTCATGAACGAAGTTTCAGTAGGTTTACCCTTCATTTTCGTCTATTTGGATGACATCCTGATTGCAAGTAAATCTAGTTCGGAACATTTAGAGCACTTGAAACTTGTTTTTCAGAGGTTAGAATTGTACGGCATAAATATTAAACCGTCAAAATGCATATTAGGTGTCAGTCATTTGACATTTTTAGGACACAATATTTCTCCAGCCGGTATTTTACCTTCTTCTGAACGTATTGATGTCATAAATAATTTTCCCTTACCTACTACAGTCAAACAACTTCAACGTTTCATAGGTATGGTTAACTTTTATCATCGTTTCATACCTTCTTTCGCTGAAATCTTAATTCCTTTACATGCACTTTGTACTAGCTTACTACATGATAAAGTTAAAATAATAAATAAATGGCCTGCCGACTGTCTTCACAGTTTTTCCAAAGCCAAAGAAGCTTTAGCTGGAGCAACCTTTTTAGCACATCCACGTTGTGATGATAGCTCGTTTTTATCGCTGACAGTTGATTGTTCAAATGTGTCTATGGGGGCAGCTCTTGAACAGCGCGATGTCGAAGGTGTACTTGCTCCATTAGCCTTTTTCTCACGTAAACTTACTTTGGCACAGACAAAATACAGTACCTTTGACAAGGAACTTCTTTCTTTATTTACAGCGATTAAACATTTCAGATTTTTACTAGAAGGTCGCACATTTATTTGCTTTACTGACCATAAACCTTTGGTTAAAGCATTATTCACTAAAACTGAAAGATCTCCCAGGCAAATTAGACATCTAGAATACATTGCTCAATTTGCATGCGAAATCAGACATATCAAAGGGAAAAATAACATTGTTGCAGACACTTTATCACGTGAGCATGATACGTCTTCTTTACAACAATGCATTTCTCCAATTTCAACCCAAAAATCTAACCTAGTTGATATTAACTTTGACTTAAATTTATTGAGCAGAGCTCAAGAAGATGATTCTGACCTTAAATTTTTATTATCAGATACTTCATCAAACACAAAGAATACCTTTATTTTAAAGAAAATTAAAATTCCATATTCTGACAAGTTTATTTGGTGTGACGTTTCCCATCCAAAACTTCGTCCTTACGTTCCGATTGTTTATAGACGGACAATTTTTGATATTTTTCATGGTTTATCTCACCCTGGTATCAAAGCGACTAGAACGTTAGTTTCTAAAAATTATTTTTGGCCCAAAATGTCTTCAGATTGTAATCTCTGGGCAAAAACTTGTATTAGCTCTCAAACTAGTAAAACGACAAGACATACAAGGAGTCCCATAGCTAACTTTGATATCCCTAAAGGACGCTTCGACCACATACATATAGATTTAATAGGACCATTATCTCCTTCCAAAGGTTGTTCTTATATTCTTACTGTGATCGAACGTTTTACTAGATGACCCGAAGCTTATCCACTTCAGGATATTACTACAGAAACTGTAGCGCGTACGTTATTTCAGAATTATGTTTGTCGAGTCGGTGTCCCTGTCACAGTGACAACCGATCAGGGCGTCCGATTTGAATCAAAACTGTTCAAAGAATTTTCAAAATTTTTGGGATTTCATAGAATTTGTACGACACCATATCATCCTTCCTCGAATGGAATGATTGA
Organism: Rutpela maculata; assembly: GCA_936432065.2. NCBI lineage: Eukaryota > Metazoa > Arthropoda > Insecta > Coleoptera > Cerambycidae > Rutpela > Rutpela maculata. The sequence goes on along the minus strand of OW386289.2, from coordinate 85,879,560 downwards.
AAGGTTTAATAAATCTCTTAAAACTGCTCTGAGAGCTAAAACTTCTACACCACATTGGGTAGATGAACTTCCTATCATACTATTAGCTCTCAGGACCATCCCTAAAGACGATTTGCAATGTTCCTCCGCAGACCTCGTTTTTGGTCAAACTTTACGAATACCTGGTGAATTTTTTATTAAATCATATACTTGTCCGGATATTCCTTATTTTATTACTAAATTACGTACTTCATTTAACAATTTAACGTTCATTCCACCTGTTCACCACGTTAATTACAAATCATTTGTCAGTCCAGACATCTCGAATTGTAGTTTTGTTTTCGTTCGGGAAAAACGTTTTAAGAAGTCTTTTACTCCGCTGTATGAAGGGCCTTTTAAAGTATTGTCCCGTACAGATAGATAAATTGGTTACTTTTGTTAAAGGAACTAAAGCCGTCACGGTAAATATTGACAGAATTAAACCGGCATATTTACTAACTGACAAATGTGACGTCTCTACACCCGTGATTAAAAAAGTATGACGGGGGGGGAGGGGTAAGTGTAGCGATTCACTCACTCACTCACTCCAGTAAAGAAGATCCAACTTACTATCTACTAGAGACCCAAATGGTAACCAAGAAGAAAGAATAAAAACAAAAAAATAATAATACAATATAATAATATTTTGATACACAAAAGATTATGTATATACCTTTCTCGAGATTTTTATTAATATACCAATTGAAACTAATATTGATTTTAATTTATATGGGCAAATAAGAGTCCATAAAACCCATATATGTCTTAAATTTGGCAGGGGTTATATATACCAAATTTTTCATAATTTGATAATTTTCCATCACTTCGGGTTTCCCCGGAAATGACCCCAACTTCTACAAAAGCCAACACGTTAATTTTTGTCGCTTCATCAACGATCAAAGCTACAGGATTTTTATCAGTTCCTCTCTTGATTTGTTTCTCCACAATTGGAAAATATTGAAAATATGGATGATCTCGGGTCTGCTCGGATACCTTTGGGCATACAAATCTGCGGCGTTACTAGAATGTTTGTGGCATTGTCCAAAAATTAATAACATGTCCACTTTTTCATCCCTTGCATACATGTTGAAATACACCGTACCTAGGTACATTATTTTTCAAGAATTTTCTGATTTATTAATCTAATTTTATTTATTTTTGGACTTTCAAATAATTCTATCTAAAGTTAAATCACAATTCCTAAATATTTCATGCATAATGTTATTTGAAATGCCTTTGTTCTAATAAATACGGAAATATTAAAGTCATTATTTAGGTAAAGAATATTTCGTACAGTATATAAATGTATTTTAAAAACGTTCTAAAACAGCAGAATCTTCACGCACAAAGTGTAACAGCTAGGGTGGAAATATAAACAAACAAAGTAGTACCGCAAACGATAAAGAACTCTATTGGGAAAGTAAACCTTATCGGACCTGGAGGAATTTTAATAGTGAACGCATAGCTAACAGGGTTCGTCGTAAGGGGATGACGTAAGCATGAAGCAATTCCTTAATGTAAGATAACATAAGGAACTTGCGGGCATCGGAAATCATATAAAAACGCCGCTAAACTAGGTACAAGGGGTCAGTCGGCAGTATCAACTTGATATCCCACTGATCAGAGGCAAGAAGTGTTGTCTAATAAGGCAAACGCTTGTTTCTTTTTGTTAGAGCTTAACTCCTAATAATTATTCATTTTTTTCTAAATTCGCGAGGAGCGTTGTCTACTAAGGCAAACACTCGCGACTGTTAGTCAGATTCAAATTATAACTAAATTTTCATTAATAATTATTCATTTTTCCTAAATTCGCGAGGAGCATTGTCTACTAAGGCAAACACTCGTGACTGTTATTCAGATTCAAATTATAACTAAATTTTGATTAATAATTATTTATTTTTCCTAAAGTCGCGAGGAACGTTGTCTACTAAGGCAAACACTCGTGACTGCTAGTCAGATTCAAATTATAACTAAATTTTGATTATCTCCTAGGGACAAGAAGTGTTGTCTGTATAGGCAAACGCTTGTTCATTTGTTCAAGTCCAAATTGTTAAAAAAGGGATTTAAACTATTTTGTTTATAGAACTAGAAGTTTCCTTGTTTCATCTAAATTTAATAATTTTGAGAAAGATTTCAATTCTATAAATATGAGAAAAGTTGACTCCAACCAGACTTGTCTGACTGTCAATGGATAGGGTCATTTATTCCAAACTAACTTCTTGAACACGGCCTCCAGGTCCGTCGATACTCGGACAATGGACGGTCTCGAAGATAATCACGAGAGCCTACAAGGTTCAGGGGGAGGGAATTCTGGTAATCTTACCGTGTACACAGGTAGAGGTGATGTAACTTAAATAATTATCGCAAAATGGCCAATTAACTTTAATTTGTTTATTCATTTTCTAAGTTTCCACAAATTCTTGGCTACGCGAATTACATTCTTACAATTCACGACTTTATATTAAACCACCCCAACGTAATCCTATCGGTTACTGTGATACCATGATGGCAATATTAATTGAGGGTAATTAGTTACTCATAGTAATTTGTTGTTATTAATTTAGGTCAAACTATTCGAATAAGATACGTTTAATTAAGTGTAATCATTTTGTCTTTTATTTTTCTTATGAATTATGATAAGGGTTGCGCAGAGAGAATTTCTTTGTGATTGAACAATCAAGCTGTGAAATGGTTAGTTAAGCATAGCAAAACAAACTTATTAGATCACTAACCTTTCGGACCGCGGTCAGCTGTGTCCTTACGATGGTGTCCTCTAGATACTTTCTGTGTTGAACTTTATGAGCCATCGGTGGTTAACTCACTTTGTTAGCTTTTAAGTGTTCTACACTGGGGGTTTTGTAAATAAGGATGTTATTTAACAACAATATGGTTTGACAGTAGCTCCTTTCTCAAAGTAATGGATTATTCGGTTATGTTCCGAATGCCTAACACAGGATTTTATTGATGGTGTTATCAATTTATATAAAATAAATAACTACGAAGCGTATCATCGGGCATAGACAACTAGTTTTGTCTACCCCGCCAGCGAATACGCAAAGGTCCCTGTTGGCCTATCTACCTACACACCCCCCTATTGGGGTGTGTGTGCGACGAATCAGCGAAAGTTGTAAATACCATCACATAGATTTTTGTGTGGGTTTTTGTTGGTCATTATTGCGGGAAATTTCCTGGAGCCTACTATGAAATTTTACGTTGACCGAACACAAAATTACAAGTTTTCAGCGATGGCATGAGATGCCTTTACAAAAACCAACATTACTGTTTGTTTGCAGATGTGTGCTGATCATTTCAGAGTCGTAAGTGGCAATGTTCCCTTTTATTTTTATTAGGACGATTTGTCCCAACAATGATTATACATCTATTTAGACATAGATTTTACTATAATCGAGGCTGTTGCCCCAAATTATGTTCATACAGTAGAAAATAAAAGTATTTAAACGTTCCCTGTATTTTCTTTCCATATTTTACTTTTCAGGAATAAGTGAGATTAAATAAGACTAAAATTCTCTAAACAAATAAAAGAGTACAAAAGCAAAAGTTCGCATTAAATGAGGTTTTCCAAATAATATAATAATAATAATAATTATATTTCAAGCAGTAAATAGGAACAAGTAACATCAAATTTTATAAAGAGAATCTGTTTTCAATAAAATTACTATCACAACGTAAATTTGGGTCCTAACTTTAAAAATCTAGACAATCACGTAAACTGCCAAATTTGTGTATTTTTCTTTCTCAACAAAAAGAGAGAGATAAATACACGACTGGGGTCAGGGATGTTTCAATGTTAAACAATAATAATAATAATTTATAAACAACAAACAACAACAAATTTAAAGATATAGAGCAAACTTATTAAGTTAACAATACACACGTATTATTATTTGACAAACTTCTTTTCGTTTCCACAGCACGCTTCTTTTATTTGCAGCGTTGTTTTCTTGACAAAATTAATGGTTTGAATCTATTTTTATTCAATTTCCACGGCATACTCACTTGATAAGCCTATTTTCTAGATATTTTAATTATTATCCACCAAAGATATTGTGTATTTGAGTTGTCAAACCGATTTTCGATTTGAAGGTATCAATGAAAATTAATAGATAACTACTGGGTGTCTAAAAGATGTTGTCATTTGAAAAAGTTGTCATAATTACAAATTAGTGATTTCCGAAATTTTGGTTTATCGTAGCTACTAAACCAATTCGAAAAATCTCACGTTTACATTTTTCTCTTATTGTTTTTGTCCATTTGACTGATTTGAGTGCACTACTCTAGATGCAAAAATAAAAATAGCCCTAAAAAAGTAAATAGTCTCAAAATGTTTTTGAAACTAAGCAGTCGTTCTTAAAACTATCTCCGGCATTCAAAAATGTAAAAATATACGTCATTTCCGAGGAAACCGGAAGTGATCGAAAAGTGTTAAATTATGAAAAATTTGCCGTTTTTTGGTATATATTACCCTTGCTAAATTTAAGACTTATATCTTGAAAGTTCTGGAAACTATGGCTTGTCTAATGATTCCGCTGACATCCGGTATATTTCATATATGCCTCAGTCAGAAAGAAAATTGGATTTTTAAAGCTTCCTGCAATTTAACTTCTAATTAATAACATTCCGTGTTGACGTCGGTATTTGTTCCATATAGTGCCACCCACCTGCACGTACTTCCACATTTATGACAAGTAAACATTATGGAGGTTTCATAATTATAATTGTTCGAAAAATGTCTATATTTAGCCCAGGCGACATAGAACATTTTATAGTGAAACCCACAAAAATTTGCAAACTGAATAATTTTTTTTTTAATGAGTTCGTAAAACTGTATAAAATAATATCCTGGAAAGTTTACATTTCGCTCGGATGCAGAATATAAAAATTAATCAATTTTTTCAAAATTTTGAAATTAAGTCGAGGTAGGAAAAAATAAAAAATACAGGTGGATAGACCACGTGTTTCTGAACAAAAAATATCCTAACAAAATTTATTGCTAAAGCCACGGTATTCCTGGAAAAAAATAGTGAAATAACTTTGTCACTCTGCGCGGTCAGCGCGCGGTTAAGTGCATACTATGAAACCTCTAAAAATTTTTAGCTGTTCTATCCGGTAAAATAAAGCTTTTTTCTCTTTCTGATTACACGTTTTAAACATTTTTATTAGTGAATAGGAGGATAAATAGTGAGTTGGAGGGAAAATATATATTATGGACGTATACACAGACACCACACATAGCCGCTGAATCGTTCGCAAGAATTTTTAAGTGCCTTTACTGAATTGTATTTATTATAGGTACACCTATCCACATTTCAGCCATATTCAATGAATTCCTTATACATTTGTTAATGTATTGGAAAAGTTCCAGAATTTATATTCAAAACAATCAAAGATATTTTCATAGTTATATAGTGAAAATCGCAATTTCTTATCATGATCTGATTGATCATATTTTCGAAAAAATGCATACAAATAAACTATTTTGTGTTTGAATATTTGAAAAGTATACATTTTTTCCGAAACAGTGATATGTTAATTTTTTCCAATGGGTCAATTTCTCGACAAGTTACAGCCTCCAATATATATATATTTATCAAAAAAATCGTCAAGCAAGGAAATTAAAATTATTTGAGATGTACTTCTTTTTAATCCTCGTTACTACAACTTAATAAACCATAATAATTATGAAGTGTACATACTTTTTAATAGTTCTCGATGAAGAAAGAATTTTTTTGAAAGGCTTTTATTTTTCTCTATATTGTTTATTGCGACGATTGAATTCGGGTGTGATAATATACAGAGTGTGTAGTGGCGGGCTAGGCATAGGGAATAAGAATTACAACATCGCGTGTGCCAGCTGGCTGAAATGAAATAACTGAGGGTTGGGATGCTTCGCCGATGGACGAGTTTGCTCTGCTCTGTTGTCATATCTCTCGCGCTACGTGAATGTACATGCCTAATCGGCAATTACACGCACTGTTTAAGTATATTTTCCCCATCCATCCTTTGCTTGTATTGTTTAAAACAAAGAAGCATCAGAAAGCTAAAATTTCCATCTTTTAAATGAGCCAACACTCATATAGATTGAACAAATTCTGATTTAGTGACATGTAATTCAGTGCGTCGGTGTCACAGTCATGCGTATTCAAGCGCGTGCACGCATGGATCTCGCTCCGAGTTATAACGTTACACTTGACTATTTTTTTCCGGGAAAACCGTGGCTTTAACGATAAATTTTGTTAGGACATTTTTTGTTCATAAATATGTGATCTATCCATCTGTATTTTTTATTTTTTTCTAGCTTGATTTAATTTCAAAATTTTGAAAAAATGGGTGAAAATTTTTTTTTTTACCTTTTTTTATGTTCTGCATTCGAGCGAAATGTAAACTTCAGGATATTATTCTATACATTTCACGAACTCATTAAAAAAAAGTTTACCCAGTTTGCAAAATTTTGTGGATAAATACCTTCATCGACTGGGCTAATTATGCCCAACATAATTCCATCTAATATGTGTAGGTTGGCTATTATTTCGGACTTTCGGTTTTGTTTCTTGATATCCTCAGAATTTTCAATTCAATTATATTTGCGCGATCAGAATGGAAGAAAACCTCTGGGCCTTTGAATTTTTAAGCATATATGTTAGACTTCAAAATGTCGGTCTCTCTTGATTCTAAAAAAAAGTTTCCTTCTAAGTTATTCATTTTATTGAAAAAAATCTGTAAGGATCTTTACATAAAACTTCCTTCTCTATTGGCGCCTATTATTTATTATTTATCCTTTCCGTAAGATGATCGTCACGTATACTTTTCTAAAAGTATATCAGTTATTCTTCCTGGAAATTCATTCCAAATATTATTTTCCCCCGTGTGTCTTAATTCATAATTTTTTTAGGGTAACCACTGTATATGTGTTTCATTAAAAAATATATCAAGTTTCCTCCTCGATTGTAACGGTCCCTAATTACTGCTTATAAATTAACCTGTTTTAATTCTAAAACAAAAAGTGAGTGCATTGAAGTTCCCGATTAAAAACAGTAAGTATAGAAAATTTATTTTACGTCGCTTCTGTCCCAGAAAATTGGCAGTGCTTAGAAGTCATGTTCCCGTTTTTCTACGAGGTTGTTGTAGCTGTAGTCTACATGTCTCCAGCGTACGTCTTTGTGTACAGTGCGTATTCTAGTCCGTTCCAGTGTTAACTTTTAGTTCGACGATTAACGTTACATCGAATTCCAGTTTGACTTTCGTAATACGATGGGTAGAAAAATATCGTTCGTAGGTGCTTTTCGTTTTGCTTGGACATACAAAGTTATACCTTGTAGCGCTCCCTTTTTTGCATCTACGTTATTTAAAATAAAACCAAAAAAGCAAAATATTGCCCCAACTAGGGGCAGTATATTTTATACTTTTACCAAAAGAAGTACTATTTTAAGACTTCCGAAATAACAAATCGGATTAATCAATAACAAACTATATTACTAAACATTACAAAGAGCACAAGACTTTATAGGGTGTGAGTGAAAATGAAAATATCACTTTTACAATAAAGAATCAAATATACCCAATATATATAAGCATAGTGCTAAATAGGAAATATTAATAAGGGCCGGCCGACCTGAAGAGACTTTTACAAACCTAAATTTAATTTACTCATTAAGTAAACAACTAGCAAATAAATCATATATTAGCAAAGTTTATATAAAAACAATGGATCCAAAAACCTTAATAGTTAAATACAAAATCTGCGTATCGACAAAATCTGGGCGCATAAACACCAATACAGTATTTTGTGTAGTCTGGAAATCGATAAAAGTTCAATTTCCTTTACTCGAAACAATCGGTAATTAAATCATTACACGAACATTACACCACTAACACCGCTAGGTATAACGTGATTTATTGAAAAATGATGCAACAGGTCTCTGGCCAAGGGATAACAAAGGAAAAATGTACTTACGGAAGCCGGATCGTAGATACGAAGCTCTTTACACCCTACTGAAATTAACAAATAAAATTGAAACAAGTAGACAGCTATTTGTTAATTGGTATTAAGTACAGCAACTACAGTACACCGGACATAGAACAAATTCTTCTAGATTTACTCACTAGACCATACTTTACATTGCTTTAACTGAAATCTTCAGGAATCGGCCAAATCCTTTTGATGGGGCCTCAAATTTATGTAGCCGGCACCACGCCGACTGCAAACCCTCGTCAAACTCGACTCTCGACTTCTCCCGTAGAAGGTATTCTCTGGTTTTATATCAAGGTGGGGGAACAACTCTTAGATATCACATAAGGACTAAATTAGGCCAATCGTAGGGCGAGATTTTCGCTATGTCCTTATATGGGATTAGACTCGAGCTATTACCACAGAAGACCTAAACCGGAAGCGTCACTGTCTGCGGAACTTTCGATGTTTGGGTGCGTTTGCACGCATCCAGTAATTTAGTCGAGTAGAGAGACGGTCCAGTAATTTAGTAATTGCTTTCCACTAAATTACTTGACTAAAACACGCTGTCCGCATTGGTCAAGTACTAAATTACTAAGCGACTCGACTAAATTACTGGGTGCGTGCAAACGCACCCTTTCATGGGTAAATTGGGGTGACCTTCGGCCATCTTGTCGGTGGTATTATTGTCAACCTATAAATCCGCACTTTTCTAAATTCACCGCTGGACGCATTGGCAGATAAAATTCGAAGCTGATTGGCTTTGATTTTCAAAATAGCCAATCATACAATGTTATTGCTTACCGGTGCGCTCCAGCGGTGAATTTAGAAACCTGCGGATTTATAGGTTGACAATAATACCACCGACATATGACATGTGCGCATAAAATTCAATATTGGCGGGAAGGCCAGAGAGTCGTTTCTGGTATAGGTCTTCTGTGCTATTACCGCCGTTATTTTCAAGCGGTTTTATTTACTAATACGGAGTTTGACTCAGGGCCGCACAGTGGTGCTTTTATTGAAAACTGGAGTCAAAAATCGGTAACCTAGACAATTTTCTCGGTAGAGTTAAGTACTTGGGTATGCTAAATATGGTTTCTCTGCAGATTTTTTTTGTTTCAATATGACGGCTTCAAAATTGGGGTGAGAAGAAGCAAGAAATATGAAAAATTCAATAAAATAACCCTGCTTACACACTTTTTCATTTATTATGAAAATACCTACTTTCTGTATATTGTTGCCCCATCATGTAATTCAATACTTCGTCAGTATTAGCTAGAAGAGTAGTTGTTTTGATTGATTCTCCAATAATGAGTGTTTTAAAGTATTTACCTAACTAGTATATTAGCGTGCCCAGATTAGGGCAACAATATACAGAAAGTAGGTATTTTCATAATAAATAAAAAAGTGTGTAAGTTGTGATTTGCATAATACCTAAATAATATTCTGTAATTATGATAAAAGCAAATAAATAAAAATAATTAATGGTAAAAAATAAATCAAGAATAGGCTTGTAAATAATGAATGAATGTTTCTATACTCTACTGATGAGAACTAGCGAGTTCGAAAAAACTTGTACAACTTTTCTAGAGTTGAAATAGAATGTAAGGTTCAATAATTCTTGTGATTGACTGAATTTCAATAAATAATTTAAGTATCTTCAATATATTTTTTTGCCTTAAAATGCCAGGAATCCTATCATGTAATTCAATACTTCGTCAGTATTAGCTAGAAGAGTAGTTGTTTTGATTGGTTTTCCAATAATGAGTGTTTTAAAGTGTTTTCCTAAGTAGTATATTAGCGTGACCCGATTAAGGTACCAATATACAGAAAGTAGATAATTTCATTTTAAATAAAAAAGGTGTGAATGACTAAATGTAAATGAATGATTTAAGTATTTTCAATATATTTTTTTCTTTAAAATGCTAAGAATCCTATCATGTAATTCAATACTTCGTCAGTATTAGCTAGAAGAGTAGTTGTTTTGATTGATTCTCCAATAATGAGTGTTTTAAAGTATTTTCCTAACTAGTATATTAGCGTGCCCAGATTAGGGCAACAATATACAGAAAGTAGGTATTTTCATAATAAATAAAAAAGTGTGTAAGTTGTGATTTGCATAATACCTAAATAATATTCTCTAATTATGATAAAAGCAAATAAATAAAAATAATTAATGGTAAAAAATAAATCAAGAATAGGCTTGTAAATAATGAATGAATGTTTCTATACTCTACTGATGAGAACTAACGAGTTCGAAAAAACTTGTACAACTTTTCTAGAGTTGAAATAGAATGTAAGGTTCAATAATTCTTGTGATTGACTGAATTTCAATAAATAATTTAAGTATCTTCAATATATTTTTTTGCCTTAAAATGCCAGGAATCCTATCATGTAATTCAATACTTCGTCAGTATTAGCTAGAAGAGTAGTTGTTTTGATTGGTTTTCCAATAATGAGTGTTTTAAAGTGTTTTCCTAAGTAGTATATTAGCGTGACCCGATTAAGGTACCAATATACAGAAAGTAGATAATTTCATATTAAATAAAAAAGGTGTGAATGACTAAATGTAAATGAATGATTTAAGTATTTTCAATAAGTATATTTTTTTCTTTAAAATGCTAAGAATCCTATCATGTAATTCAATACTTCGTCAGTATTAGCTAGAAGAGTAGTTGTTTTGATTGATTCTCCAATAATGAGTGTTTTAAAGTATTCACCTAACTAGTATATTAACGTGCCCAGATTAGGGCAACAATATACAGAAAGTAGGTATTTTCATAATAAATAAAAAAGTGTGTAAGTTGTGATTTGCATAATACCTAAATAATATTCTCTAATTATGATAAAAGCAAATAAATAAAAATAATTAATGGTAAAAAATAACCCTGCCTCAGAAAATAAGTCCTGATCCTGAAACTTGACCGAGTAGTTCAATGTATTTTTTGACGCTGAATACGAATTCGACCTCAGAAAAAACCAAACAGCCTAAAAAATGTATAGGGACAAAAAAGTGTCCTCTTTATAAGAGCTTTCGAACAAAAAAAGAAGATAGAAACCGGACCATTAGGAGCTGAGATAAAAACAATAATGTGGCTAATGGCGGCCATCTTTAATGGCCGCCATTTTGGTGATCTGCACTGATTTTCAAATGGCTCATCTCAAAATTTACCTTTTGACATCAATTATGACCACAGCAACTGGCACATCCCAATCAAAAGTGCAGCTTTCTTTGGTGTACCCGACGTACTATTTTGTGAATTTTGGGTTAGAGAGTATGTTTCTCGATCATATTAGTGGGATTTCTTGTGATCTGGTCGTAGGGACAGTCGGCTGCTATAAATAGTGAGTGAGTGCCATTTTTCTTTCTTAAAAATTACACTCTTATTTGATTGGAAAAAACCCACTAACTTTAATTGAAAATCCCTATACTTAATTGAGAATTGATCAGCTAATAAGCATCATCATATTTATATTTTTATCACTAGTTAATTCATATGTATTAACCTCTCCACACATAAAAATGAGAAGCAAAAGAAGCAATTGTCCAAAAATGTCTGTAGTTATGTATATAAGTATGTATGTATGTGATGTGTGTACTGTGTAGGTATGTAGAGACTATAGCCAGTGGCGGTCTGGCTAGGTCGGCTGGTCGGCAAATGCCGACTGGGCCCTAGGATCGCGTCTAATGTGGGGCCATTTTGGGACGAAAAATTTGAAAAATTTTTTTTTGGATTTCGCCCCCCACTCATCAAAGAAATTTTTTTGGATTTCTTCCCCCCGCTCATCAAAAATTTTTTTTTTTGATTTCTCCCCCCCGCTCAGCAAAAAAATTTTGGGACGACGTTTATATACATGCGAAGCAAAAATATTCAAATCGCTGACGAACTGAGTTTGAATGTTTATTGTAAAATGCCGACTAAGCTCTAGACACCCAGACCGCCACTGACGATAGCACCGACTCTAGTGAATCGAACTGAAATTTGGCACAAGGGTATCTACATACGCACACATACAAGAATATCTTAGTGTAGATCGGATGACGTCCACTTACCGCATGATTTTTGCAATTTTGATGAAAATTTTAAATTCAGTGTGTTTAGACATACTATTTACGGGAAAAATATTTAAAAAAATCAATTTCAAAATTTCACACATATATTTGAAAAAAAATGGTTTGTGCCATATATGGCACACCATGCGACAACGACATTATATAATGTTCATTCTGTGTGACACATCATATAATAAATTTGGCACTTTCTACAGAACACAAAAAATTTTCCAGGAAAATTGAGATATTTGCAATGCGTGCCTGCTTTTACTACTGCTAAATCACATATTCAATTTTATTGAGTATTTTAACGGTGAAGAAAAATTTGAAGGCAGTTTCTCATTTCGAAGGAATTTTATATCTTTCTCATGCACTAAAATATCTGATCGTGTCCAAATGGGAGGTTCTGGCTTGTTTAAGTGCCTTTACAAAATAAATTAGAGGAATGTCATCCTCATTATCCGGGTTGCTTTCTTCGTTCTCTCTTTCAACATAATCAGTTTCCTCAATAACACCGTATTGAGCTATCGGATGATTATCATAGGACAGAGATCATATCTTTTACTAACATTTCTGTTCGGTATATATATTATGTGCCCATAAAATTTTCTTATATCCATTATTTCTGAAGAGATAATTCAACTGAAAACAAAATTCAGTATTTTCACCCGATTCCTTTACTGCATGCTGTGCCACATATGGCACATACCTAATTTCCTGCAACTAATGATGTCTAGAAAACATAACTGCTTTATTTCACTTGTAAATCACTTGATTATAGTCAAGCTTCCCCTCAATATTTAATTTGTTGAAAAATATTCACCAAAAACACTTCCAAATGAGTTTACAAATTGACGGTTAGGAAAGATCAGCTGTTACTAAGGTAGTCATTGAACAAAAGTGATCATATTAGTTCTTATAATATATTTAGTTAATAGTAATGTTTACAGATGTCGGTAATAGCTTGTTTATTAATATGGGCGGGATATTCTAATGATATTTTAATAGATAGCACCAAATACACTGAAAATAATTCATTGTGCCATATATGGGACGGTATGCGGTAAGGGGTTAATGCCCTTTTGGCACATAGACTTTCCTTTTTTCTTTCATAATATCCATATTCATTGTACTATTCGAAAGTAGATATTGTTGTGATTTCTATACATTACATTTCACTATTTTCCGTCTGTTTTCCGTTAAAAAAGCATTGCCTGGCGGTAGGTCGGTAAATAAGGAATTTTCGAGAACATCCGGTGGAGAGGATATAGCCGCTTTCATTTCTTTAAATATTTTTTGCAAATTTGTCACTCAAAAAAATTTTTCTACTGATCATTAAACTGAAATTATTATGTCTATATAATATATCCTCAATAATTTAAAAACCAGTATTTTTTGTTACGACACTATATTAGCTTTCAGTAAAACAATTACAGTAATCGACGTAAAACCAATTTAGGTCTCCTGAACGCAATTCCATTCTTGGATAATGCTGTTAGCTTTAAATCTGTCCAATGTATAATGCAATATATTCTAGCTGGAAAGTTTCATTTTGCTTTAAGTGTTTCCTCATAGTTTACTCATCTGTCCTTATTTTCTGCTATCGGATGAAACTAGGACAAACCTGATAAGTACCGAGTAGAACGTTGTCATTCTTCTTCCTGCAGTCTACTCTTAGTTTCCAACTTTTTGTCTAACCTGTAATGTTGGAGCTGCTCTTAATTCATTTAAGTAAATGTCGTTTACCATGTATAACATATTCTTGGCTAAAGTTATAGCAGATTTTAAAGTGTTAAACTTGTCCTTTCGCTTAAATCTTTAAAAAATTATGAAATACCGATTCAGAATTAGAACTGCAATTTTATGAAAACCTTCAGTATGATTTGTCCTATGCGAGGGTGGGGTATATTTAAAGTACTCACTTAAACTATGTGTTTATACGTATCAGTAATTATATATTTTTAATAGAAAGATAACAGCCACTTTTACTTCTAAATTTTTTGCAAAATTTCTTGAAATATTAAGAACCAAGACAAAGATTGCCAGTCCAAGACACTTTCACTGTATGTAACTTGGACATATCGTTTGACGCCAGAATAATGATTTAGTTTCAAACTAAATACATTACGAATAAAATCAGTTAATCAAAAATTAACTACGTTTTAAAAACCATGTTACTGCTAATAGTCTAAGAGCTGGGCATGAAATTTCAATATGACTCGGTTATGAAAAGATTCCATAAGAATACGTCGTACACTAAGGGAGAACCCTGATTTGGGAATTTGCTGATAGCTCGAGCGGGGAGCGGCGCCGCCATATTGAAAAAATGGCACACAAAAACAGTCTCTTTGAAATATCTCGCTTCGGGTGGCTCATGCGGCAAAAATGTTCTTATGAAAATAAGATAGCATTAAATTTTCTACAAAATATGTTCTATAGATTTTTTCGTTAAACTGAATGGTTTCGGTGCAGCAGCCGAAATTATGGTTTTTTGTAATTTCTCAATTTAGTGCGATTTTTATGAAAGGGTATTTTTGTGTTGAGACAAAATTTGTTTTCATACCTGAAAATCTTCAAATATAGTTGATTTTACTTGCCTGCTACGCATAGCTTAATATTCAATACTCGTTTCCACACCACCTTGAGGTAGAGTATATGGCGGTTTTTTTACGTGGTTGTCCCCTATAGGCCAAATCCACGACTAGCCTGCTTCTTGAGGCGTTTTAGGTGCTTGAAGTCGAAGGTCAAGGTTCGTTGTAGTCTTCAACAATACTTTCTTCGGAAAATGCTTCCGTTGCGCTGTTCACTGATTCTACGTATTGATTGTTCTCCATGCTTGCGAGAAATGTTTCGACTGGAGATTCGACTTCCTCGTCGTCATGAAGCTCGTCGACTGTTGCTGGTGCATTGTCGCAGCTTTGTCCGTTACAAAATTTGCAAATTACAGAACATTTTAACCCTGCTTATCTACAACCACATGCTGCACTGCTCCCTTTCATTGCCAAAGCCAAGGATAAATCACATATTAAAAGACCGTTATTATACTCTTCGCAAATCGAAAACGAAGAGTATATTGCATTTGATCGGCACATTTCTAAAACCGTAAATATCGCTCGCAGACAAAAAATTTTCGTATCATTGTGTTAGTGAACGAATTCTGAACAATTTTCAAAATGTCCGTCTGTCCGTCACGTTTCTTGTAAGCACGATAACTCAAGAAAGAAAAATCCGATTGTACTGTCAGTAAGTTAGTGTTATCTAGGGGAAGAACCCTATTGTTTTTGAACAAAATCGATCAGTAAATAAAAATGTTATTAATGATTTAAATTTGAAAAAAAATTGTTTTGATTTTTATGTTTTTGTAATTGAATAGAAATCTGGTGGAATGATATTTCATTTTAATCAAAATATTTATACATTTTACAAATATACATTTCATAATGTAATTACAACCGTGAAAGTATGATTTTACCAACTAAGTTTGTACTATAAAATTAAAAATGTCTCAAACTAACATTATTTGCAAAAAACTGCGAAGAGTATCCTATAGAATATGTAACAATTACCCCTATATAAAAAGTTCAGTGAACAGGTGAAGAGTACGTACGCTTTTAGCTTGTTTATTATCCATTCAGACGTGTGTGGTCCAATAAATCCACTCACTATTGACAATAAAAAATATTTTCTAATATTTATTATCGACGAATATACCCATTATACAGTTACTTATTTATTATCATATAATTCTGAACTTTTTAAAGTTTTTCAAAATTTTGTGGCGAGAAATGAAGCACACTTTAATTAAAAAATTGTAAACTTATATTGCGATAATGGAAGAGAATATTTTTCTAACGAGTTTAAAAATTTCTGTGCTTAAAGAGCATTACTTAAGCGTACCATACAGTATAGGCAAGCGTTTGATTAAGTACGGCAATAAGAGCAAGCGAGAGCGAAGCAACAAGGCTATTCTTTTTTATCGTATAACACATCCTACTCGTGTCACCTGCTTTCCCCACCACATGTGCGTGGGCAGCTCTGTCTGCGGGAAATGTAAAGAATTATTTGACTCGTTTTGAAAGTAAAACGGGTTAAATAATTGCAGTTATTAAAGCACGTAATAATATTACATATGCTGGACAGAGCCAACTACATAATTCCTTTGAATAAATGGTACTGAAATTTTTAATAGCAATTTTCTTGATGCGCGTGTCACTATTTGCCCCTCTTCTAGAGCACTGGTAGACGCCTTTACTGTAGCCGGTCGGTTAAGTCGTTGCAATACCTAATCCAGGGCCTTCCAATACTGTATAAACCGCAACAAAATTCAGTAGCGGAACGTATGAATTAGTCAATTACAAAAAAAGCCAAAGCAATGGTACATGGAGCTGAATTATATAAAAGTTTGTGGGGTGAGGCAGTACTTACAGCCACATATTTAATAAAGCTAAGAGCCCAGTATTTCACAAGCGCACAAAACATATTGATATCAAATACCACTTTACAAGAGAATAGATTGAACAAAAGAAAGTAATTTTACAATATATTTCCACAGGTAACTAATTGGCAGATGCATTTACCAAGTCATTACCGTTCCCAAGATTCAGCGATTTACGTTTGAAAATGAGCTTGGAGAAAGCTAATAACAGGAATATTAATGACAATGAGTGATTTATTTGGTATGATTGGGTTTTTGTGGGGTTTCCCAGTCCAATCAACAAATGTTGGGCCATTTTTTTTAGATTACTCCCCCATATAAGGTAAATTTTTAAGTGGGAGTATTAGATATGCACACTCAGTATACATATTACAAAAAGAAGAAAACAAACTATTACTATAAATAGCTTACTCTGAACACGTGCGTATGTCTATATTTGCACATAAATGCTGAATTAGATATTAGTAAAATCTTAAGTTGAAATATTAAAAAAAGAAGTTATTTAATCATAAGAATAAACTGTAATTGAACAGAACGAAATAAAACATATTATGTCTTGTATTTAAATATTTCTATTATTTTGTTTAGCCCTATTTCCTGTGCAGTGCAGCATGTGGTTGTAGATAGGCAGGGTTAAAATGTTATATAATTTGCAAATTTTGTAACGGACAAAGCTGCGACAATGCACCGGCAATAGTCGACGAGCTTCATGACGGCGAAGAAGTCGACTCTCCAGTCGAAACATTTTTCGCAAGCATGGAAAACAATCAATACGTAAAATCAATGAACAGCGCAATGGAAGCAATTTCCGAAGTATTGTTGAAGACTACAACGAACCTGGACCTTCAATATCAAGCACCTAAAACGCCTCAAGAAGCAGGCTAGTCGTGGATTTGGCCTATAGGGGACAACCACGTAAAAAAAAACGCGCCATATACTCTACCTCAAGGTGGTGTGGAAACGAGTATTGAACATTGAGCTATGCGTAGCAGACAGTAAAATCGACTAAATTTGAAGATTTTCAGGTATGGAAACAAATTTTGTCTCAACGCATAAAAATTGAGAAATTACAAAAAATCATAATTTCGGCTGCTGCACCAAAACTATTCAGTTTAACGAAGAAATCTCTAGGACATATTTTGTAGAAAACTGAATGCTCTTTTATTTTCATAACATTTTTTGCAGTATGAGGCACCCGAAGCGAGATATTTGAAAGAGACTGTTTTTGTGGGCTATTTTTGCAATATGGCGGCGCCCCTCCCCACTCGAGCTGTCAGTAAATTCCCAAATCAGTATACGACGTATTGTATGGAAACTTTTCATAACCCGAGCCATATCTAAATTGCGTGCCCAGCTCTCCTATAGGTGCCATCAGTCTACGTAATTGAAATATTGATTGACTGATTAATTGATTTACCAGCGTGCGGTAGGCATTGCTGCCACTCTCAGGTTATACAGCTGGGCCTGCTACGTCCACGCTGGGTTGGACTAAGGTCATGCTTGTTGCCAGCAGCGAGTGCCACCTGGCGCATGGTAAAGGAATGTGGGATGGGAGGTGTAGGTATTTGTGAGATGCGTTACCGCATTGTGTCGTGAGAGAGCGTTTAAACTCCTTTTTTTGTGTTTTTGGTTCTGGACTTCTGCCTCTTCTGAGTCTTCTTGTGAAATATGTATTGTTTCGTGATATTGAGTGTTTATGTTCCACTTTTTGTATTTCTGCTTCTTCATCTTCTGATTCCTCCGCCTCTGATTTTGGTAGAGCATTCATTTTTTCCCACGCTTTTCTTTCCCAGTTACCTCTGCCTCCCCCGCGCTTTAACGCTTTCTTGTGTGTAGGTAACATTTCCTTGAGAAAAACCATATGAACGTTTCCAGTCTTACTCCGGTGATGAGTTCTAGGGTTGCTCCTTTGTCCTTTTGGCTCCATAGTGCATTAATTCGTTGTTTATTATGCCTGTTCCATATGTAGCATTTCTTTTTGCTCCACCGTGTTTTCTAGCAATTATTCCATGGAATTCCTTGGATGGTGGCTTATTAAAAGGCCATCTTGTATTAATTTTTTGCTTTCTCTTCTTCCTCTAGTTTATCTCCACTGTAATAATAATAATAATAATAATAATAATAATACCTTTATTTTCCTTTCAGACAGTACAGACATGTATAGGAATCGTCACATTTTGGCATACAATTATGCTACAAAAAATTCGTCTAATGTATAAAAACAATTGTTCAATATATATAGTCTTTTTTAGTTTAAAACTATTTACATTTTTTGCCTGTTTGATTTCGTCAGATAAACAATTTAAGACCTAGACAGTTGGGTGCATTTATCGATATATTATATTTATAATAAGGAACATGAAATTCTTCTTTTTGTCTTGTATCTTTAGCATGAAACTTTTTATTCGTGATAAATTTAGCCTTATTACTGTAAACATATATACACAAATCATAAATTAAAATACTAACAAGGGTTAAAATTTTATAATCTCTAAAAACATCTCTGCAAGAACAGGTACTGCAAATCCCTGCTATGTTTCTCAAAATTCGTTTTTGTACAATAAAAACATCCGCTGATAATGTGGAGTTACCCCAA
Source organism: Rutpela maculata (assembly GCA_936432065.2). Classification (NCBI taxonomy): domain Eukaryota; kingdom Metazoa; phylum Arthropoda; class Insecta; order Coleoptera; family Cerambycidae; genus Rutpela; species Rutpela maculata. The sequence goes on along the minus strand of OW386289.2, from coordinate 85,860,491 downwards.
AAAGCAATGCCATATCTTAGTCTGGACCCTACTTGTGCATTATATAAATTTAATAATTGATCTTTTAATAGAATAGGTTTTAAACTTCTTATTAAATAAGAGATCGAATTCAGTTTTGATATTAATTCCTCACAATGTGCCTTCCAGTTGAGACAATCATCTAATGTTATTCCCAGAAATTTAACATTTTTACTCTTTGGAAGACTGTTTCCATTAATTTTAATATCTAGATCCATGCAACTTTTTTGCCGGTTGCGAAATCTTATATGTTGGGTCTTATCAGCATTTAAAAATTGTTTATAAAAACAGTACCAGTTATAAAATTTATTTAAAGAAACGTTGCATTAATGCTCCAATAAATTATCATATCTATCTGATATCAGCAGAGACTGGTCGTCTGCATACATTGTCAAGTCGGCCTCAGATGTCAAAGTATCAAGTTCGTTGGTATAAAGTAAAAACAGAATCGGCCCCAAAACTGAGCCCTGGGGGACTCGCAAATTATTCACCTTGTACCCCGAGCTGACACTTCCGGCATTTCCATCGGAGGAGTATGTCACAGATACGTACAGTTGTCTATTTTTCAGGACGTTGCAGAGGTATGCCTCTTCTCGTGTATGTGTTATCATTTCTTTTATATCAGCCCGCCCCCCCCGCTTTAACGCCCCTGACTCGTTCCCCCATTTCTGTGCCTACGAGGATGTGTTCTTTCATTTCTACGTTCTGTATTTGATCCATCATTCTTTTATAGAGATACCATTTCCTGAAAAAATCTGTGTATTTCCGTTGAACTGCAAGAGATTCAGCCCCCGGCGTATTATACCAATAGTACTCCACTGATTAGGTTGTTCATTTATTACCCAAGTCACCGCTTGTTTATCTGAAGAGCCCTGTTCAACTTAAGGAATAACATAGCCATACTTCAACAATGTATTTTCCTTGCTATAAATTTATGGTGACAGCAGTCGAAATTTTCAAGGGTATGTAGGTACGAAATTAATCACTACACACAGAATCGCTTATTGCGCGTTCTAAGATGTGTATTATTCCTCAAACCTATCACTCACTTGAAACCTTAAAATTATATCTTTTTCACTTTGTACCAAATTTTTATTATTTTTAAATTGATTTAATTTGGCGCGGTGTACTGTTACCCTAATGGTACTCCCCTGGTTGAGTCATATGTATTTTTGCTGGAAGAGGATTGTTTATAAATTCGTTTGAATATTTTTAATAATTATGAAAAACCTCGCTTGAAAATTTAACTATGGAATATATTATGACCATTCTTTAAGAAGTATGCATTAATTACTGATTATTACGGGTTTAATTTATATCAGATTCCTTGAATATTTCTAATAATCATGAAAAGAGAATTGAAGGTTTACATAAGAAATTTATATGAGCATAGTTTACGAAAATGCGTTATTGATTATTTCGGGCATAACTTAAATTAAACTTACTTGAATATTTTTATAATAATTGAAAAATAATTTAGTTGAAGGTTTACACAGGAATGTTATGGCCAGATTTGAATAATAATTTATTGCCCTCCCATAAATTTGTCGACAGCTGTTGACTTTTCAAGGGTCTGATGGACCTAAACACTTATCGGTGGTTTATTTATATTTCCTAGAAAGCTATCCATCTGTACTAAAGTGTTTCAATATAACATTTATAACGCAAACGAATATGCAATATCACAGAATATTCTCTATACAAAAATACAAAATACAAATAATACGTTAAAAATTTTCAACAACACTTATCTGTAATACGTTCTTTTCCTTTGCCTTTTTGGTTTGGTTTATAACATTACACTAAAAACACTGTAGAGTTCTGGATCACGTGCATAATTAATCACTAAATATATTCTCACAACACCGCAAAATGCAGATTCCGAGATATGTATTAATTACTTTTCAAACATCTGCCACTCACTACACTTGGCAATTTAAAATTATAGCTTTTACATTTTGTATTTAGCTTAAGTAATGGCACATAATAGAGATGCTGATAAAAGACGTCTACCCTCAACCACGTCTGGCTTGAGACCCCCCCCCCAGTCTACGTAATTGAAATATTGGAGATAAATAAAAACATGGCCAGATGATGCTAACATTATTGGCGAAACATGTGTCTGGTGTAGTGTCAATGTTTTAGTATTTCTGAAAACAACTTATATGTCAATGTGATAAGAAATTCCAATTCCCTAGTTCATGAACACATAATATTAATGAACAATATTCTGGGCTGAAATCTAGATATGCTTACAGACCACCTTCATTATTTCATTATATAAATTATGTTGTATTAGGCGTTAATAAAAAAATTAAAACATAATACTAAAAGGACAGGAAAACAATAAAGCATTGTGTTGTTCAGAAAACTCATTAAATAATGGATTTAATAAAGATTTTGCTTTTAAGACGTAATTAATTTCAAGGAATTTGCTGCTTTATTTATGGAAATAATTCTTTCATGAAGACAAAAGAAAACTTACTTTAAACAGAGTCACATTGATGTCGGAAACTCACATTTTATAAATTGCTAAAAGAACATACGCGCCAGAATTTCTGCAACTGACCCAGAGCTCTTATTCACCGCACTGAAAATGTATACAATTTATTAACACAAAGTTATCTGAAACTTTAACCATGCCAGTTCAAAGCTTTAGACAAACTTAGTATTTACGCTCCAATCAATTCAGTAAAATTGCGAAGAAATGTATGAAATATACAGAGTGCCCTGGAAAATTAAGACTCTTAGGGGCTAATCTCCACTTATGAAGTTTTAGATGCGGTAAATACATTAAACAATTCTCCCTGTGCTGACGTTTCTTAATTAAATAGTGAATTAATTAAGGAAACTATTGACATAATTCTGTATCCACTTACAACATTGATAAATAGATGTTTTAACGAAGGAATTTCTCCTGATTCAGATAAAATTACAAAGTTATCCCTCCTTCTAAAAAGGGAGACGTGGGAGAATTAAACAACTACCACCCAATCTCAATTATTCCTGTTTTTGGTAAATTAAGAGAAATTCTGTTAAAGTGGTCGATGTCAAAGTTTTTTGAACGAAATGTGGTAATATTAATTTCTCAATTTAGTTCTCGCTCTAAGTTTTCTATCATTCAAACTGTTCAACAAGTAGTCAGAGATATAGTCGAGAGTCTTGACGTGGGGAAGAATACTGGCCTTGCATTATGTAATCTCTCCTGCATTATGTAATGTCTCTTCTAAGGCTTTCTACTGTGTTCTCAAGACCTGTTGCTAGCAAAGCTATCATATTCTGTGAACAATGTAAACTCAGCTCTTAGTGATGTTACATATGGCGTTCCACAAGGAACTGGATTGGCACCACTGTTGTTTATATTGTTTTAAATTATAATGAATATTTTCTTCATCCTTCCAAGTGTACTCGTTTTGCTGAAGACACAATTCTAATTGGTTCGCAAATTTTTATAATTTATTGCATTGTTTAGATGAATCTGAAAGAACTGCCGATAAATGGTTCATTACAAATATGCTTCAAGTAAACAGTGACAAATCACAGAAACTCGTTTTGTTATTAAATCATGCTAGCAATAAGGGAGGAGATGTAAAGGTGCTAGGTGTTATTTTAGATTTCAATTTGAGTTGGCTTGGTCATGTTGATTATTTGGGAAAATCACTCTCAAGTATAATTTGCTTACTACGCCAGTTGAGATTGGTGATAATAATAATAATAATAATAAAATGGCTTTATTTCGGAATAAATTTACAGCACATTCCTAAACTAAGACGAAGTCTAGCTTAATAGCTACTCACCTTAACCTTTTACATTATAATAATTTAAATCTGATCTAAATCTAATCTAACAATAAGTAAAACAAAACTAAACATATAGTATAAAGTCAAACATAAAAACTAAAGACTAAGAAAAGGCAAATATGTGTATATATACCCACATACACATACATCCTCACATATAAAACCAATTGCCACCTTATAAAATTTGGAAGGAGATAAAATGAGATTTTATCGTTTTCCGAAATTTATTTACAGAAGCTGTTTTCAGTTGGTCATCTATATTATTGTAGATCCGAGATTGCGTTATATACAAATGAGCGTCGAAATAAAGTTTTAGAATATTTAGGAATAACAAGTTTATTTGCATATCTTAAATTTGTGTTTTGTCACGCCTGAAGGTAAATTACTTCCACATTCAGTGGAAGTATAGTAACGACAAAAAATATTTTAAAAATTTTTATTGTTCAAATGGGCTTAGAATGTCATGAAACGTCGTGATTCTAAGTTTGAGCGAAAAAAAATTTTCTGTCTGTCTGTCGGTCTTTATTGTGTGCACGTTTACTCTGAAACCGTTTGAGATATTGACTTGAAATTTGGTACACGTATGTACTTTAACGAGATCTAGAACTAGATTATATTTTCATCTTGTTCCATCGAAGGGTTGGGAGGTAAATTGGGGTAAATTTGGGGTAAATAGGTAAATCAAGCAGGTAAGAGTCCATAAAATTGGTATTTAGTATATACAAGAGAAGCTAAGGTCTCAAAAAAAAATCTGGCATTAGCCACCCCCATTACCACCCCCACCCCCTTATTAAAGGGGATGAAAACAAATTGTGATTTAGTGTGTGTACAAGAACCAGAAACCTCAAAATATTTTTTTAACTTCATCCACCCCCACTACCACCCCCTTGTCACCACCGCCACGCCACTACCGATGTGGGGTATCGTTTTCTGGGTTTTTGGGGTAGAGGATTTCAAATAATATATTATTAAAGTTCCATAAACAATTATTTCCACATACAAAATTTTTTCGTTGTGAGTGACTTAGATAGAAAATCTGGATGTGGAAGTAGTGATTCCTTGAGCAGCGGTTTTTTTCATAAATATGAGAAGGTGAACAGCTTGAGAGCAGGTTGAGAATAAAAAAAAGAAATATTTGTACAAATTTTCAAGCCTGAGCCAATTTAACTCATTTGTTTTCGCAGAAATATGACTGTACTTTTTGAGTTTAAATACAAACCTGCAGCAGCTATTTTGCATCTTTTGCAAACGATATTGCGTAATCTTATCAAGACATGGAAAGTATACTATATTGCAATAATTTAAAATAGGTAGCAAAAGATTTTCAAATAATTTTTCTCTTACTTTCAAATTTAAAGTACTTATATTAGAATATAACATTTTCAATGCGTAATATGCTTTAGTTAATAAAACTGCCACATGCTCCGTGAAAAGCATCTTATAATCAAAAATAAGCCCTAAATTTTTTGCTTCATTTAGAATGGGCAAGTATTGCCCATTTATAGCGATCTTTAGATTTGCCTTCGTGTATTCCCGTATTTTATTGGAAGTAAAGCACAATACTGCACTTTTGGTGGCATTTAGTTTAAGATTGTTTTGATTAGCATAATTATGAATAGAGTCTAAGTCCGAATTAATTAAATCACAAATATTTATTTTGTTTTCAGAAGGAAATTTATAAAACAATTGAGTATCATCGGCGTAACATTGGACTTTACCATAATTGATATGCTGGACAATATCCAAAGTATAGATTAAGAACAAAACGGGTCCTAAAACCGATCCCTGCGGCACACCTGATGTGATTGGGCAAATATTTGACAGCTCGACATTTAGTAAAACGGTTTGAGATCTGTTTGTTAAATAGGATCTGAAAAAGTCTACTGAATTTTCATCAAAATCATAAAAAGAAAGTTTAGTACAGAGCAAATCGTGGTTCAACGTATCAAAAGACTTAGAGAAATCAAGAAGAATAAGTGCAGCAGCTTCATCGTTATCAAGGGCAGATAAAATGCTTTGGGAAATATCGGCTAAGGCAGAAACTGTACTGTAGCTCTTTTTAAAACCTGATTGAAACTTAAATATAATGTTGTACTCTGAGATATAATCGTAAACTTGGACTTTAATTATTTTCTCTAAAACCTTTCAAAACGCTGGGATAATAGTTATCGGCCTTAGGTCATTATATTCTTGAGGAGTATTAATTTTCGGTAATGGTTTAACTATAGAGCGTTTCCAACTGGTAGGAAAATAGCCAACTTCCAAGCAGAAATTAATAACGTGTGTCATATGCAAAGAAATTGTGGGTAAATATTTTAACATTAATTCCGAAATGCTGTCACAACCCTCCGCATTTGACTTAAGGGACATAATTATAAACATAATCTCTTCAATGCTGCCCAGTTTAAAATGGAAGTTTGAGTCTGCTTAAATGTGTGTGACAAAAAATAGTGCACAGCATCTGAACAATTTTTTGGCGGACTAAATACAGAGCTAAAACAAGCTAAAAACGTAGTACTCTTCGCCAATTTACTGAGCTTTTTATATAATTGTTACACATTCTATAGGATACTCTTCGCAGTTTTCTTGTAAATAATGTTAGTTTTGGACATCTTAAATTTTGTGATACCATCTTTGTTGTGAAAAAAATTATATGAAAAAAAAAATGGAAAATAAATACCCAACCTGTGTGGGTGTCGAACACACGATCTTTGGATTGCAAGGCAAAATTTTAGCCACTGCACCATCACATATTGCTACGAAAATTGATTGTTAAGTACAAGCGACAAAAATTATGAGAATATTTTTTTTTAAATTAAATAATTAATATCTTTTTTATTTATTGGTTGATTTTCTTCAAAAACAATAGGGTTCTTCCTCTAGCTAACACTAACTTACCTTCCAAATTTAAATAAAATCGGACTTTTCTTTCTTAAGTTATCGTGCTTACAAGAAACGTGACGGACGGACAGACGGACACTTTGAAAGTTGTTCAGAATTCGTTCACTAACACAATGATATGAAATTTTTTTCCCTAGGAGCGATATTTACGATTTTAGAAATGTGCCGATCAAATACAATGCAGGGTGTCTCACCGGGAAATGAATTGATCCATATAGAGAAAAGTACGCATCAGAAATTTTTGAAAATTTTAGGAGTTACTAAAGTCAGTGTGGTCAATCCAACTAAAATAATTACAAGCAGCTGGCACTTCCGCTTATACCGGAAGTCGATACCAACTTGCTTATTTTAAACGGAACACCCTATATATTTCAGGGTTTTCGAAAATAGCGTAAAATTCTGAGTCAAAAACATGTAGCATACCCTATGCCTAAATCCATCCGTTTCAGAGATATTTGACATTTTATAGAAAATTTGACAGGTGCAATGGTTTGCAAGGACCGTTATAACTTTCTTCGTGGAAAAGATCCTCATTTGCTTCTTGGCACATAAAAAGAACACAAGGAGAACTACGTTCAACAACTGAAATAAATTCAATAATATCATACCAAGTGTTCCGTTTTTCGCGTTACATTTTGTCAACTTCAAACCGCGAAAACTTGTTTAGGTTAAATGGAACACCCTGTGTTTGTTTACGTCAAGTTGTGTAAAATTGAATTCCCTTTTTTCTGATATTAGCATTGTGGGGTTAAAGTTTTCAACTTTTTGAAATATTTGCGATTTTATTAGAAATTCATGAATTGTTGTAATCATTTCATCCAAATAGCCATGATTAGAAACAATCAGTCATTATCTTATGTCAAAAAATGCCAGCACGTTTAAATTACACCCACGAAGACTTTTTAAATTTGTTTATTATTTATGGAGAATGTGATAAGGTAATATCAAGAACTTGCAGCACATTTGCTAATCGATATCCAGAAAAACGGAAACCGTCACCAAACACTGTGAAACGCATACTGGAAGATTTTAAAAATTATGGCTCTGTCAAGGCAAAAATGCAAAGAAGAAAGCCTATTGTTGATGACGAAAACATTGAAATAGTCATTCGGGGATATTTTCATGCATTTCCAAGGATGTCATTAAGACAAGCTGCTCTGGAATCGGGACTATGCAAGGATTCAATTCACAGAATCTTATTAAAACATAAGTTTCACCCGTTTTCATTCCATATGGTTCAAGGATTAAAAGAAACAGATTTCCTAAAAAGACAGAATTTTTGTGAGTTTATTCTAATAAGGTCTGAGGGTGACGATTCTTATTTGGGATATATAATGTTATATGGACAGCGATGAAGCAAAATTTACTAAAAATGGACTTTTTAATAGACACAATTCGCATTATTGGAGTGACTCAAATCCTCATATATTCAGAGAGCGAAACTTTTAGGAAAGTTGGCAGTTCAATGTTTACTGTGCCATAACAAACGATAGAGTGGTGGAATTACAATTTTATCAGGAAAATTCAAACGGTAAATTAAATTTACTCTTCTACTAATATGTATAGGTAAATTTTTGTTTTTTTTTCTAGGTGAAAGATATCTGAATATCTTACAAAATTTGAATAATGACTATTTAGAAAATTTACCGCTCGCCGAATATAGAAACATTTTTTATCAGCACGACGGTGCCCCCCCCCCCACATAACGCATATTTAATTAATAATTATTTACAGGAAACTTTTTATGATCAATGGATTGCCAATAATGGACCTTTCTTATGGCCTCCTCGCTCGCCCGACTTATCAGTTCTGGATTATTTTATTTGGGGAACTATTAAAAATAAAGTTTATGAGAGCCCATTAACAACCATTAAAGATTGTATGCAGAGAGTAAGAAATGCATTTCAAAACATATCACAGGATTCAATTAGAAGAGCTACCCATGAGGAACTAATCCGAAGGTGCGAAAAATGTGTCGAGGTTCGAGGGCGGAATTTTGAGCAATTATTAAATTAAAATGGAATCATGTTTTAAATTGATCTTATCTCTGCTATTTTAGTTCATGCTGTATCTTCAATTCGATTAATACACATGTTACAGTGTTAGTGTTATTTTCCGTTTTTCTGGATATCGATTAGCAAATGTGCTGCAAGTTCTTGATACAAATTTAAAAAGTCTTCGTGGGTGTAATTTAAACGTGCTGGTATTTTTTGACATAAGATAATGACTGATTCTTTATAATCATGGCTATTTTGATGAAATGATTACAACAATTCATGAATTTCTAATATATCGCAAATATTTCAAAAAGTTGAAAACTTTAACCCCACAATGCTAATATCAGAAAAAAGGGAATTCAATTTTACACAACTTGACGTAAAAAAACACAGGGTGTTCCATTTAACCTAAACAAGTTTTCGTGGTTTGAAGTTGACAAAATGTAACGCGAAAAACGGAACACTTGGTATGATATTATTGAATTTATTTCAGTTGTAGAACGTAGTTCTCCTTGTGTTCTTTTTATGTGCCAAGAAGCAAATGAGGATCTTTTACACGAAGAAAGTTATAACGGTTCTTGCATACCGTTGCACCTGTCAAATTTTCTATAAAATGTCAAATATCTCTGAAACGAATGGATTTAGGCATAGGATATCCTACATGTTTTTGACTCAGAATTCTACGCTCTTTTCGAAAACCCTGAAATATATAGGGTATTCCATTTAAAATAAGCAAGTTAGTATCGACTTCCGGTATAAGCGGAAGTGCCAGCTGCTTGTAATTATTTTAGTTGGATTGGCCACACTGACTTTAGTAACTCCAAAATTTTTCAAAAATTTTTGATGCGTACTTTTCTCTATATCGATCGATTCAGTTCCCGGTGAGACACCCTGTATACTCTTCGTTTTTGCGAAGAGTATAATACGAGTTTATTTCATTTACGTTTCGGAAATGTGGAAGAATATCAGGTGTGTGTTTGCGTTTTATATTTAACTTTTTACGTCAGCCCATACTCTTTATTTGATCGATTTTAATGAAAAGCAAGGTATGCAGATTTCTCACGTCTAATGCACCATGGGTAATATTTCTAAGGTCCTTATAGGAGGCAATACTTTGCTCTCAGCATATTTTGCCTTATTTCATTCCCGCATTTCTTATAGAGTAGTTTTATGGGAAAATTCGTCTCATGCCGATAAAATTTTTCGGCTTCAAAAGAGAGCTGTCAGAGTACTCGCTGGAATTACTGATAATAGAGAACATTGTAAACAATTATTTATAAAATTTAGGATAATGACTTTATCATCTTTATATATTTTTTATTCTCTAATTGAAATTCGCAATAATTTCAGTAATTTCAGCGCTCACTCAGATCATCACGGGTAAAAAATATCTATATATATAATACAAGATCTGCCAGTTTGTTAAGAACGCATCGCAGTAGGTTAAAAAAATTTGAGAAAAACTCCTTGAATCTAAAAATTTATTATATGTTGGCGAATAATATAAAATCTTTACATTTAAATAATAGTAGAAGCGCATAGGGTTTTTCATGGGAAATAAATGATTAAAGCTGGCAATTATGTTTAATTATATCACACACTAAATAACAATATGTTTCTTGCCACCCTGAGATACGCGTCGTTCACTCTACCTTAAATGTAAAAAATTTAAAATTGCTGTATCTCGGAAACGAATAAAGATACAAATTTCGTTCTTGTGCGACAATCTTTATCTTCTAGCATACAATAAAATAGTTCATTATGACCCTCGAAATTTTGAATATTTCTAGAGTTATAACGAAATTATTAACTTTTTTTATATTATTTTCAATTATTTCAAACATAGTGCCTAAACTGCAGTTTTTAGAAAGAAAAATTCTAAATAAAAGTTATAGTTCATACTTCTAGCTTTCAAATTATACTTATCTTATTTTAAGGCAATCCTAGGTCGAGAAATCACGGAACATGTTAGCTGGTGTATATAGTGGAGTCAATAGGGATTTTCACTTCGGAAAAATTCCGGGAAGCGGTAACTTTTGAGAATACATCTCTGAACATGTCATGAACAACATACCAAAGTTACCAACAGTAGGCCTTGAGCGTAATTTGTTATTAATTGCAAAATACTAGTCTTTGTCAAATACATCTTAAAATATTTTTTTTTATTTCAAAAAGTAATTGCGGCATTCGAAAGTACGGGAAATTTCACATCAAAAATGTATATGAAGTTTTTTTTGTATGATCAAAAATGTAGGCTCCAGATTTTTTTGTTTAACGCACGAAAATGGAACACGGAGACACGTAACTATGGCAAGCGAAGCGTGCGCGGCCTCGCCTCGGGTGCGCTACACTAAATTTGTTGTAACTTTTGAACTAATTAATGAAATTGACCTCAAAAAAGCTTAATTGAAAGAAGAAACATGTAGCTATTGGATTATTATATTTTCAAATATAAAGATAAATATATGTAGGAATAGTACATATATATGAAATTGGAACATAAAGAGATTTGCGATGAAATAAGTAAAAGCTCTACCATTTCTAAAAATTTAAAGATAAAAATTTGGGTATTTCACACTTTATTCTCAAAGTAATGTATAAAAAGATCCGATGAGTGAAAAAAATCTCAAAAATGTATTATTGAAGATGTACTCAAAATCTTGAGAAAATGATAAAATTTGATATTGTGTATAACTAACTTTAACCACTTATTTTTCTGGTTTAAATCACGTTATTAGATCTTTGTATGTGCGATTTTTAAAGCTTGAAATGTGAACTTTAAGATGCATCAACTGAATTTACCTACCTTAAAAATTAAATTAACCTCCTTTTTTTACGAAAATAAAAGAATTTTTTTTGCTCTAAAATTCATGAAATTATGGGTAATAAAAGTTAATAACTCTTATAAAAAAAAAATATTTAGCCTACGCAGCATACGTTTATAATAGAACCTCAAAATAAGTAAATCTGATGATGAAAAAATATCAGAATATATATAAACCTATACTTTTCACGAAATATTGAAAAAATCAAGTCTTTTCTATAAATCGACTCAATGTTGATTGTTTTTACAATTTTTATCCTGTTTAAAATATCGAAAACATATTAAAAGTATTCACGTGGTACAGGGCCATGAGTCAAATTATAATGCTTGAATAATAGAGAGACTGAAAGTAAAACATCTTCGCGGAAAGCAGTGCGCATCACCTGCCCCGCACGCTGCGCTGTGTGTGTCCGCAGAGCATTTAAAAGTAGTTTGGGCACTTTTTCACAGATCATTTTGTAATGCTATCTACAATATCACGTTTTCTCAGCTTCTTTTAAAGTTTTTATGTGAATATTTAAATTGTGTTTTTAATTGCATAGTGTTTTGAATTATTTTATTGCTTGATGGAATTCGGCCATGTTGGATGAGCCATTCTGAATTACTTTTCTTTGACATCATAATTTGTTTCAGCGACCTCAAAAACCCCCTTATATGTTAATTTGAATTAAATTGTTTTAAAATTTTTCAACTTATAATAATTTTGTTAAAAAAGTTTCTTTTTGTTTAAATAATTAATAAACAATTTCCTCACGATTATATGTTTATAACTTTTTATTTTAAGCTATGTAAAAGTGATATCAAAGGGTTTTAGGAAAATTGAAGTTTCCCGTAATTATTCCGAAATAATGCATATTTTCAGCCTCTATTGACTCCACTAATAGGTTATTTACAAAATTGCAACGGTTCGTTGATGAATATGAATTTATTTTTCCAAAATCCAGTGGATTTAGTGAGGATACATTAACTTTATGGGCATTCGTCCATATGAACACTTGTAGTCTAGCACTTTGTAAGCGGCCCATGTAGGCATTGAACCAATCATTGAACCATTAACTTGTTCAACGTAGTTTGAAATGAACTACACCATGTCGTTTAATTTATTGTTGTTAATGCTTTCTAAACCATCTGTGATAACTTTTGGTAACGGCGAGTACTGCGGTTTCTCATTTTCATTTATTGAGCAGTGGATGAGTGTATTTAGTTCTGGTGGAATTGTTTTCAACGTATGGTCACTATTGTGTTTCACTAAATTTAAAATGATTTTCTCGTCAGTAAGTTCCATAGGCTGGTAAATTACCTTTGCTGTTCCATGTAAAGCATTTTTTCCATTTTCCATATTTGTTCCATCTGCCAAAAAATCGATGTTGTCAGCAGCACAATATATATATATATATATATCTATTTTGAATTAAATACGGCGATAAATAAATATTATTTTCTGACATTTCTTTCAAAACCGATTTAGCAATTTGTGTCTTCAAGCGTAGAATTTTTTCATAATGGACTGAGCATCGCAAAGAATGCAATCAATCAAAATGATTTCTGCTTCTTGTTGAATGAAACGCATTAAATCCGACAACTATTTGCAGAGGGTAATATCTTGATTTTCTTCTGTTTTCAGATTTCTTCTGGACTTGCTTACCGGATAACATTTCGTACAGTAAAATTTTCAATGCTGCATCACAGCGGTCAGATTTCTTGAGCTGCTGCCGCCTTCAATACACCATTTTAAGGAAAGTTCTAATTGCTTAAGAATAAGGGAGTTAGGTATCATTTAAATTGATGCTTCCTTCAAACTTCCATTTTTTAGCATTAAATACCGATTTTCTAATAATTGTTGCAGCATCGAAAAGAATTTTTGTATCCTTTTCTATGGACGCGGCTACTGCCATATTATTCGTAATGGAAAAAATATTTACAACGTTAGAAAGATGGATCTTTAGCGCATAAACCTTATTTGAAGTGTTTTTTCAATCGAGTATGAGTTTTTTTAGAAAAACGCGATTTAAAATGATATAATAATTTTTTTTTGAGATTTTAAATTGATTTTATAATTTCAAAAAAGCGTTTTCTTTAAATAATTTTGTTAGGAACAATGGAACAAAAGTACTAACAATCTTTTCTGTTCCTTAGTAAAAACCGCTGCCTAAGGAATCACCACTTCCACATCCAGACTTCCTATCTAAGTATCTTACAACGAAAATACTATAATTGCACTCCACTAAGTGGAGATAATTGTTTATGGAACTTTAATGGTATAATATTTGAAATGGTGTACCAGAAAAACCCATAAAATGATATGCTCCATCAGTAGTGGGGATGAATGGAGTGAAAAAAATTCTTGATGACTAGTTCTTATACACACACTAAATCACAATATTTTTTCACTCCGTTTAATAATGGGGAGGGGGGTGGTAATAGAGGTGGCTATTGCCAAAAATGTTTTTGAGACCTTAGCCCCTCTTATATTTACAAAAATACCAATTTCATGCAGTCTTAATTGCTTGATTTACCTATTTACCACCATTTATCTCAATTTACCCTTCAACTCTGCAACGGAATAAGATCAATATATAATCTAGTGGCAGATCTCGTTAAAATACATACCTGTACCATATTTTAAGTCAATATCTTAAACGGTTCCAGAGTAATCGTGAGCACCAAACAGATACCAGACTAACAGACAGACCGACGCGACAGACAAATTTATTTTATTCAAACTTATCATATTGACGTTTCGTGACATTCTAAGCCTATTTGTACAATGAAAATTTTTGAAAATTTTTCTTTTGTTAGTATACTTCAACTGGATGTGCAAGTAATACGCAGAAAATAGCATGACAAAGATATAAAACATTATTCTGTGCCGTGGACTACACGATAGAAGTAAAGCCTCTACTTCAAACATGTTCTTCAATGAAACCTACTACGCATCCATATTACTCGAAGTGACCCACTGTGTATCTAATTTACTAGAGGAAAGCCACTACGCATTCATACTTCTTGAAGAAATCCACTGCGGATCCATTTTACTCGAGGAAACCCACTGCGCATCCATATCACTTGAAGTAACCTACTGCGCATGTATACTACTAGTGGTAACCTACTGCACATCAATGGTACTCAAGAAAAGCCACTGCGCATCCATAATACTCGGGGAAACCTACTGCGCATCCATACTACTTGAAATAACCCACTGAGCATCCATTTGACTCGAGGAAACCCACTGCACATCCATACTACTTGAGGTAACCTACTGCGCCTCTAAATTTTATTTTTTCACCCCCTTTAATAATGAGGTGAGGCTAGTAATGGGGTTGGCTAATGCCAAAAAAATTTTTAAGACTAAGTTCTTATATATACACTAAATACCAATTTTATGGACTCTTACCGGCTTGATTTACCTATTTACCCCCATTTACCCCAATTTACCCCCCAACCCTTCGACGGAACAAGATGAAAATATAATCTAGTTCCAGATCTCGTTAAAGTACATAATATGTGTACCAAATTTCAAGTAAATATCTTAAACGGTTCCAGAGTAAACGTGCGCACAAAAAAAGTTACAGACCGACAGACAGAAATTTTTTTTTCAGTCAAACTTAAAATCTCCACGTTTCATGACATTCTAAGCCTATTTGAACAATAAAGATTTGTAAACATTTTTTTGTCGTTACTATACTTCCACTGGATGTGGAAGTAAAACAAGATAATCTAGCAAAAAAACAAAAGCATTTTATCTTTAACGGTTTAAGAGATATAATTCATTAACCA
Organism: Rutpela maculata; assembly: GCA_936432065.2. Lineage (NCBI taxonomy): Eukaryota > Metazoa > Arthropoda > Insecta > Coleoptera > Cerambycidae > Rutpela > Rutpela maculata. Next base: position 85,845,174 of record OW386289.2, on the reverse strand, counting down.
TTTTACCCCTTAAGGGGCGTCAGAGGTGAGGGTTGCATGATTGGGGGTGGCAAGAAAGGTTTTGTTGTTAACAAATGTATATACTAACATATAATATGCTTTAATCATTAATTTCCCCCTTTTTGTCGCCCTATGCGGTTCCACTTAAACTTCAAAAATACCATAAAGAATATTTTAGTTCAAGGATGTTATTATTCTGTAGATGAATTCATGATAACCCCAATCCAGACAAACGTAAATTGATGATATGGAACAGAGCTTCTTTGTGTCGAACTAGATAGTATTTTTTTTAATTTTCAATTTATAACTATTTTTCTGTTTTATTTTGTGTCTTTTTTAACTTGGTGTAAAACAGTTGTGGCAATTATGCGATATTTACTTATATATTTATTATATCTCTATATATTTATATTTATACTTTGGCTAATAATATTATTATTATAATTTATTATTACTATTATACTGACTAGAATGATATCTGTTTCCGAATTGCTACAAATCTCTGCTATATGTAAGGTAGTTAAATAAGCATCTAACTACCTTTCTGTCTATACAGGGTGCTTTAATGCTATCACGACAAACTTCTAGGAGTGTTATTGAAGAAGAACTTACCACCATCGTCTGAAAGACGTGACACGCTTATTTTATTAAGGGCGCCTGCCACGTTCGTCCCTTTAACATTAGGTGGTTAATTTCTACTCTCAGAGGAATTCGGTTAAGTTTCGAGAGATGATCTAGGACCAGGGTTCTAGAATTGACGGGAAAGGTATGAGTTCATACTTAACGTATCCATATATCTATCATATCTATCAGTAATTCATATAACTGCTTTGTTCTTTACAGACAAGTCTACAACGTTACTAATAATTTCCATAGCCTACTTAGTAATTTACTTACGTCGCGTTCATCTGACGCAGTCATTTTGAAAAAATAAAAAACTGTTCGTATCTCACTTATTTTTTTTAATTCATTAAATCGGAAAAGAAGTGTTGTAGTAATTAGAATTTTATGCTTAATAAGAAACCATCAAAAGATAGAGTCATTCTATTTAAGAAAAAAAGTTGATGTCATTTCCGGTTTTCGTTCCTGTTAATCTAAAAGTAGCCCACTTTTGTCTAATTTATGTGTACTAAAAACAAAATTTTTAAACTAAAAAACAACCAAAAAATTGACTCGTGGCCACCCGGTATAACGACTTCCTATATCACTCCTTTAAAGCTTTCGATCGATGTATCAAACGCCCTGTATATTTCCTGATTTTGAAATGATTCCAAACTTTTTCAACGCACTATCTATAATTAGAGAATATTATTTAGGTACATTAAGCAAACCACAACTTAACACACTTCAATATTTATTATAAAATAACCTACTTTCTGTATATTGTTTCCCTAATCTGGGCATGCTAATATACTAGTTAGGTAATACTTCAAAACACTCATTATTGAAGAACCAATCAAAACAACTACTCTTCTAGCTAATACTGACGAAGTATTGAATTCATAACTAGTAGGTGAATGATAAATTTAAAAATAAATAAATATATCAAATTTTAAAAAAGGAAGTAACTGAAGTACCAATATTTAAGGGATAATTCTGTGGAGATGCATGTGCTCATATGTGTGTGATTTTATAGTTCAAATTTTTCTTTATTTTAAAATGGACGATTATGTACGGGAATACTCTATAACTAAAATAGATACAGTAACTTCAGAGAATATTTTTCACTGTAAACACGTACTAGAAAGAAATGATGTAGTATAGATAATACTAATTATAAGACATTCATTAATTATTCAAAACTCAAAAATTTACTTAAACATGAACAGTGGTTGGATATATATTCTACAGAAGACGTCGAAGAAATGACTGACAAATTTATAAATAAATTAAATCATAATATAAAAGTATGCAGTAATACAATAAAAATAAAAAGAAATGAGGTAAAAAGAAGTCCATGGATAACCAATGGTCTAACAACTTCCATCAATAATAAAAACAAGCTCTACAAAAAAATTGAAAAAAACCCGAACGATATAAATTTGTGAACCACATTTAAAATATATAGGAATGATCTAAACAGTCTTATAAAAAGTGCTAAAGAAAGTTATTATAAATCTCAGATTAACAAAAATATTTGGAAATGCGTTAAAAACATTGAAAATAAAGATAACTCTGTAAAAATTAAATCCATTAAAACGTTAAATAATACAGTCACTTCTGAAAATAATGAAATTGCTGAAAATTTTAACCATTATTTTAGTACCATAGCACATAACTTAGTAAAAAATATTAAACCAGTAAAACGAAAGTTTTCAAAAACGATTTTAACTAATTCCATCTTTCTAGCGAAAACTGATGAAAAATAAATTAAAAAGGTCATTTCTGAACTGAAGTCCAAGAAGGCACCTGGCATAGACAAGATCAGAGCTGAAACACTGAAAAAATGCGTTGACTATGTAGTAGGTCCCATTTCATATATAATTAATAAATCTTTCGAGACCGGTACTTTTCCATCTGCTTTCAAAATCGCTGTAGTCAAACCTTTATATAAGTCCGGAGATAAACTTGAAATTTCTAATTATCGACCAATATCCTTACTCTCTACTCTATCAAAAATTTTTGAGAAAATAATTAAAAGCAGAATAGTAAGCTACATAAATAAATACAAACTACTTTCTGACAGGCAATATGGTTTTAGAGAAGGCAGATCAACGCAAGATGCCATAGCGGATTTAACAGCTAGAATTTATGGACAGTTCCGAACCTGCTGTGGGCATTTTCGTTGATCTCGCCAAGGCGTTCGACACAGTTAGCCACCCAGACTTGTTAGAAACCCTGGAAGGTATTGGATTTCGAGGAACTGCTTACACTTTAATGCGAAGTTATTTAGCAGACAGATTACAACGCGTCAAAATTGAAGATTCTATGAGCACCACCAAGACAGTAAGTTATGGAGTCCCACAGGGTACAGTGCTGGGGCCCCTTCTCTTCAGTCTATACATAAATGATTTATTTAAACTTGAAATAAATGGTGAAATAATTAGTTTTGCGGACGACACCGTATTGATTTATAGAGCAAAAAATTGGCAAGATCTAAAGCTGAAAATTGAGAGAAATTTTCCAATATTCATTGATTTCTTTCGTAGTAAACTACTAACTATCAATACGAAAAAAACACAATACGCACCTTTTACAAGTTATTCCTGTCATCTACCACGGTTTGACCATATAATTATAAAAAATGAGGAAACGGATATTAAATTAAATTCGACAATAACAGTTAAGTACTTGGGCATCATAGTAGATAGCCATCTCAGATGGGATGCACAAATAAATAATTTAATCAAAAAGCTAAGATGCCTTCTACCTAAATTTAAGTACTTCAAAAGATTTTTCGATATAAGTCACCAAAAAATAATGTATTTATTATGCCCTTGTACAGACGCATCTGATTTATGGCATTATTGCATGGGGAGGCGTAACAAACAATTATTTAAAACACTTAGATGTTATGCAGAAATGGATTTTGAAAATAATATTTGATAAGTGTTACACCTACCCAAGCACTGAACTGTTCAACATATCAAACACTCTAGATATAAGGCAGCTGTTTGGCCAAGTTCTGATTATAAATCAATATAGGCAATCAAATAAAACTATACCTGTTGAATACAATTATAATACAAGATAGCAACGAAGCTATACCTATTCCAAGAATGCTAAAAACAGTTGGACAACGCTGCTACACCTACCTCTCTCCAAAAATATATAATATAGTTCCATGCAACCTAAAACTAATTAATTCAGTAGCTCTTTTTAAAATCAAAATAAAACAGTGGATTATCGAAACTCCAAGAATGGTTATTCATCAAATAATTGATGTAAAAAATAGATATAATTATATTATTAATTAAAAATTCTAATTTATACAAATCATGAATACGTATGTTCCATTCCACAGAGTTATTCATTTAGGCACTCTAGTTAATTGTAAGAACTTAAGAATTTCTTCCCTTCTACCTATCTTAATTCTTATGTACATTTATTACCAAATAATAAGCTAGATTTTAATTAGTCAGTAGTTATTATTGTTATTATTGTTATTATTATTATTTTGTCCACGAGCAAGGTTTCTTTTGTGGATATCTGTATGTTTATTTTATTTGTTTTAATTTAGATACTATATAAATGTGGGAGTGTGTGTAAGTGTGCATGTAGTATAATTTTCTTTATTTAGGTTGCATGAAATATTTACCATCTATCTATTTCATAAGATAGTGTATATAATGTCACATGACTCTATTTATGGTTCTTCTTCTTCTCCCCTTCGTGAGTAATTAATGAAATGTAATGTAATTTATTTTTCAAACTGGTAAATAAACATTATTGTTATTAATATTATTACTATTATTATTATTATTACATGATAGGATTCCTAGCATTTTAAAGAAACATTTTAAAACACTCATCATTGGATAACTAATCAAAACAACTACTCTTCTAGCTAATACTGACGAAGTATTGAATTACATGATAGAATTCCTAGCATTTTAAGGCAAGAAAAAATTATATTGCAAATACTTAAATCATTTATCAAAATTCGGTCATTCACAACAATTATTATTAAACCTTATATTCTATTTCAACTCCAAATAAAGTTGTACAAGTTTTTTCGAACTCGTTAGTTCTCATCAGAAAAGTATAGAAACATTGATCCATTATTTACAAGCCTATTCTTGATTTATTTTTACAATTAATAATTTTTTATTTATTTGCTTTCATTATGATTAGAGAATAATATATACCAGTATTATATTATCACCATTCAAATCAAATTTATTCTCATGCTATATTTATTTCTGTCAGTTGATCAATATAAATTCTACATATGTCCAGCATGCTTGTTACTAAATTTCCTATTATGGATTTATGTACATTTTTTTATTTTATTTTATTTGCATATGACATGAGATATAAAAAACGAAAAATTCAAACGTAAACACTGACAAGGACTCCTCTGAAGTCGTAATTATTGGTTTCTCAAAACAAACGTTTTGAATATGTAAGTAACATTCTGATTGAATGATATGTGTATTTTTACTTTATACACGGTATTCCAAAAATCGTGTACATAACATTGCCAGCGGTTTCTACAGCAGAAAGTCATAAAGAGTGTTTGTATAACTCGAAAAGTGGCCGAAAAATACTTCCTAAAAAAGCCACAGCTTCCTAAAAGTACGCTTTTAAAACTAGTTTTCATTGAACGTAAAAATATTTCCAACATTTTGTATGCAATTTTTTCCAATTTCCGACACTAAAATATTTTTAGAGTTTGCTACATAAATAAGTTAAACGTTACTTCTAATATACTCATTTTATTAAATAGAATTAGAAGGCAGTTTGTACAGAAAAGTAGCTCACATTGATAGATTTTAATTTTAAAGCAAGCGAAAATCATAGGCAGCAATATTTTAATTCAGATCATGAAGTATTTGGTATATTACTGCGCTCCTACATAATAAATTTATTTAGTTGATGATTCCCATCTGAGAAGTCGTCAATTCAGTTATACCTTAGGGATATGTAAGATAAATCGAATTCCTCAAACATGTCGATGGATTTGTACACTTGCGTTTGCCTGTTAATGTATTATATTCGCCGTTTGTTTTTGACTTTTATACGCTTAATGTTAGAGGAAATATTCCCACGTAGAAGAAACCCACAGTAGTGCAATAAAGCGACACAAAGTAATCATGTTCGTGTTTACACACTGAAGCATCCATTACTAGTTTATGGATGCTCGCATGGTTGTGCTTGTTTACAAATGTGTCTATTTGTCTGGAAGATTCGTAATATTACCAATAAAACCACTCCATCTGATCGATAGTGGAACCAATTAGTCTAGGAGCAAACATCTTGTTCAACTACGTACTCTCTATACGTTATCCCAACTAATAGAATTAATTGCTGAAACGTAACGATGACTATTGTTAGGCACTTTAAAGTATCTCGCCACTAGTTACAGCCACATAATAGACGGAGAGCTGGGCACGAGATTTCAATATGAAAAAGTTTCGTAACAATACGTCGTACACTAAGGGAGGACCCTGATTTGGGAATTTGCTGACAGCTCGAGTGGGGTGGGGCACGTGTGAGAGCGGAGAAAGTTGACTTTTTTCTTAACAAAAATCATCGCGGTTTCAGTTTCTTTGAAATATCTCCCTTCGGGTGCCTCATACGTCAAAAAAATTTCTTATGAAAATAAAAAAGCAATTTTCTACAAGATATGTCCTATACATTTTTTCGTTAAACTGAATAGTTTAGGTACACAGGCCCCCCGCATCAAATCATGGGCCCCGGTACCAAATCCACTGGCCGGCCCCCGCGCAGGGGCGGCTCAAGGTGAATTTTCCACCCGGGCGGGAGCACTTTTTGGCGCCCTTTCCTGAGGTAATCACGGAAACTTCACGGACGTACTTCATACTAAAGTACAATGATATCCCTTCGGACTCCGCGATCACTACTTTTTATCGCCTCATGGCTATTAGAAATTTGAAATAAAATTTTTTAGTAGAAATCCGCAAAAAAAATCACCTCATTGGGGGGGGGGGGAAATCCGAACAAAAATTTTATCGCCTTGAAAAAGTAACGAATACTTTTTTGCCTTTTGGCGCCCCTCCTTTACCCTCCATTTGGCGCCCAACCGAGCCGGCGCCCCGGGCGGCCGCCCGGGTTGCCCGGCCCTTGAGCGGCCCCTGCCCCCGCGCTTAATAATTGACAAGCGGGGGAGATAAATTTGAAAAAAAAATTTTTTCAAGATTTCTTTCAGGTCCCCACGCTTAATAATAATTGATGAGCTGGGGGAAGAAATTTGAAAAAAAAATTGTCAAGGTTTCGGGCGGGCTTCCGCTACGGTCCCCTCGGAAGCTAACATCTCTGGCGCCCCCCGCTACGGGTCCCTAAACTCAGTACCCAATACTGGGTCCCCCCATACTGGGGGCCTGTCGGTACAGCAGCCGATCGAAGTCAAGCATTCTTGACAAAATTATGATTTTTTGTAATTTCTCAATATAGTGCGACTTTTATGAAGGAGTATTTTTGTGTTGAGACAAAATTTGTTTTCATACCTGAAAATCTTCAAATACAGTTGATTTTACTTCTCTGCTACGCATAGCTCAATGTCCAATACTCGTTTTCACACCACCTTGAGAATGGGGCTGGAAACAGAGGCTGAAAGATCCTGCTTCTGAGAAGCTACTTAAATTTCTTTCCTTTAAATGCAAGAAAGGGTGCAGTGCAGCATGTGGTTGTAGAAAGGCAGGGTTAAAATATTCTGTAATTTGCAAATTTTGTAAAGGACAAAGCTGCGACAATGCACCAGCAACAGTCGACGAGCCTCATGACGACGAGGAAGTCGACTTTCCAGTCGAAACATTTCTCGCAAGCATGGAGAACTATCAATACGTAGAATCAGTGAATAGCGCAGCGGAAGCAATTTCCGAAGAAAGTATTGTTGAAGACTACAACGAACCTGGACCTTCGACATCAAGCACCTAAAACGCTTCAAGAAGTAGGCTAGTCGTGGATTAGGCCTATAGGGGTCAACCACGTAAAAAAAACGCGCCATATACTCTACCTCAAGGTGGTGTGGAATCGAATATTGAACATTGAGCTATGCGTAGCAGACAAGTAAAATCAATTATATTTGAAGATTTTCAGGCATGAAAACAAATTTTGTCTTAACACAAAAATAGTCCTTCATAAAAGTTGCACTAAATTGAGAAATTACAAAAAATCATAATTTTGTCAAGAATGCTTGACTTCGGCTGCTGCACCGAAACTATTCAGTTTAACGAAAAAATATATAGGACATATTTTGTAGAAAATTTAATGCTCTTTTATTTTCATAAGAACATTCTTTGCCGTATGAGGCACCCGAAGCGAGTTATTTCAAAGAAACTGTTTTTGTGAGCCATTTCTACAATATGGCGACGCCGACGCGACGGCTGAGATCACATTTTACATTTTTTCTTATTTCATTCAGGACATCGAAATCTACAAATTCCAAATATTTCAAAACTCCCGCACTTATTCGGACTAAACCCCACGTTTTATGCTCTCACCCCTGTATTATGGCCGCAGTATCTTTTTTTTTAATTTTTGGCAAATTGAGCCCCGTCAGCTACATATCCCTTACCTACCGCTCAGCAACTTCAGATTTCGATTACGTAATTCACAATGCTTTTTCTATAAATTAAGCGTAACCGCGATGATTTTTGTTAAAAAAAAAAGTCAACTTTCACCGTTCTCGCCCGTGCCCCTCCCCACTCGAGTTGTCAGCAAATTCTCAAATCAGGGTCGTCGTCGTCCTCCCTCCCTCATATCGAAATTTCGTGCCCAGCTCTTAGGCCACAATAGGAATGTCCCCATTAAGTCCGTACAACTAAAATGGAGAATAACATTTGGGTAATCGTAACGTTCCGGCATCTTTCCGAAACTTGTCCTGCTAGTAGAGTGCTCGGTGCACAGATGTATGCATAAAAATAAGTTCCGTGGGGGTTTCGTTGTCACAAGCTGAATTTGATATAAAATTAATGATGATATACTGATGTTTCAAAATCTCAAAGCCGTCAAAAAATGTCCCACTCAAAAGGTCATTATAATAAAAAAACGAGTTATAGCTTAGTGACTTGGGTATTTTGATATTTCCACTTTTGAGTAATCGCAAATCCTTTTAACCATGAATAGAACTAGTCAAAATAAGTAGATTTTCGAAAAGACCTACCTCCAGAAATCATGCCTGCTCCCTATGCCCCCCCTTCAAAGGGGCTTCCTGTATCTGCCTATATATTTTTTTTCCTCAAAAATGGTAGGAGCTAGAGGAATGATCTTGGCGCCATTCGATAGAGTATAAAATTTTGCATAAGACCCTCCATTGCTTTTTGCTATTTTCTTTTTTTTAAGGTCCCACAGCAAAGAAAAGGGTGAGCAGCCTGTGACAATGAAACCCCCACGAAAGTCACAGTAAGCGTATTAATGCACTCTACTATGCTACGTTTCAACAGCGACGCGCGACGTCGTGGCCTAAAAACAGTGAGAATTTATCACTCTGCATACAAATTAAACTTTTAAATTGCATTTATTACAAAGTACCGAATGGAACGCTAGCGTCACTTTATAGTCGCAGCAAAATTGTGACTACCACAAATTGTCTGTTCAAAGTTCCCGCTACCACCTCATAGTTAGATTTTCACGACGTCTAAACTGAACGTGTCCCTAATTTTAACTCTCTAATATCTAGCTAATTTCAAATTTACATTTATTTTGATTTGTTGTATGTACAGTTTTTTTATAAAAAAGAGAAAAAAAGGTAGGTATAACCTAATAAATACATGTAGATTAGGTTTGTTGCATCACCATATACTTTTTCTACGACAACATCGAAATATTCCCATTAAACGATCGTAAATTCAATCATAAACAGCTACATTTTGCGCAGAATATCATATTGCATAGCGGACCTGACACGCTATGATTCATACTGAATTTGTTGCCTAGCAACTTGCGTAGCAACCGTTTTATTATGAACCATTATGTACTAGAAGGGCGGTCCGCTGTGGCTAGTGTGACGACTAGAGCGACGGCGGCTTTGAGAATATGACACTAGCGACGGCATATTTGAATATGTCATTAGTGTTTCTGTCAACATTTTTATGTTTATTAGAATATTAAATGTGAGTAGCAGGTTGTCGTAGAAAAATTATGCAACTCGCACAAAATGGCAATTTTGCACTCGTATGAACTGCAGCAGTTTCAAACTTTCACACTCGTGCAAGATGAGCCTCATTTTATGCTTATTGCATAATATACTATTTCTTATCTATGGTCAATTTAGGAAACTAGGTAGTGAAATTTCATGGTGATTTTGTAGTAGTCGGACACAGTGAAGCCAAGTTCTGCAGATAGCAGTAACGTCATTAACACTAATACGTATTACATACAAGTTCTACGACTTTAAACACATAGTGAAGGTTCTCAGAACTTTGTCGGTAATTCTCAGAGCTACTTGAAAGTGATTGCAACTTTCTCTATTTCGATAACATGAGTTAGTTGCGGCTACCGTCGTTTGCCACCTTCAAGTTCTAAGAACTCGAAGGATGACAATGATGAAACCTGTCTGAGTCTACAATTTGATGGTCACTTATGGCATAAGCAATAGCATAATTAATGAAGTAATGTAAATATAAGACGTAATGGCACTAATGATCTGTCATCAAATTAAAAATTTTAGTTACATTCATTACGATTATCAGTGTCGGGGTTTGAAAATTACATAAAATTCTTAAGAGATTCTCTCAAAAGCAAAAAGATTCATGTTACAAAAAACAACGACAAATGACAAAAGGAAACGTTTGCTTTAAACATGAAACAATTGTTGTTTCATAGTGTCAGAAAGGTCAATTTCAATTGCCCCTAGTTTCTTTATTCTCACCCAGTTAGACAAGTTGAAACAAGTTGGATTAAAGTATCGCACGAAACTGCATTTGCAATTTGTTGGTAAATAAATTGGTTATCTAATTGGTCGATTATTGCATTGATTAATTATTATAAAACATGATAAAAGACATACAAATCAATTAGGCAAACACCATTCTAAAGCCAGAGATGTTCGGAAGGGGGTTATAGTTTAAAAAATGTAAAGAAATAGCCTCGCGACATTTTCATCCGCATGAGTTGGGATTCAAACCCATCAGAGATAGAAGTGACTAGTTTCGTCTTCCACACAACGCACCCTGGCCTCTGCTCGATTAACTGCCTGTCAATTATTCTTGTTGTCTCAATTGAATGTTAATTATATAAACTGCATAATAGGAAATAAAGAGATTTAAGTGGACCATATTTTAAGCAAGCAACTACTTCTACCTATCCGAAATACTAAAAATATGCATGAAATCAAAACACAAAATAAAAAAGGTATATGATATACTAATTTTAATAAATGAAGACGAAAAAACAACAATCACGAGGACAGTCAAAAGTCGGAATTAATCGCAGAATTAAGGATTATATAACATAATACATCAAGCATATTGACAACTTAATTTAATGTCGATCTATTTAAAAATAAATGAATAAAATCCACAAAAGAAGAACATAATATTTGATTTGAAAGTGATTTGAAATTTAGGATTTGGTATTTTTACATGACCTGCCTATATTTGAAATAAAAGCAATATCGCGTACCCGCGTTGCGTGGGCGTATTACACCATCGAGCAAAAATCACTCAAATTGATCAGTGAAGTGTGAATTCAATTTACATTTGGGGTAAAGTTGCTCGTATTTAGCGCCTAAATTAAAACTGCTTTGATATTTAGGTATTCGAGACTCCCACGAAACAAAAGCTATATAATTAAAAGGACTGTGATTGAAATACAACCATTATATAAAATTGAACTTTTTATCTCTTCCGTAGTACTATTTCGACAAGAACAAAATAACTAATGCACGAGTCATTTACAATGGAAGTCAAAACTCAATGTGCCTTTTCATTATATATAAGGTACCTGCAAGAAAAAACAAGTTCAGGTCAGGGGTTGCTTCTTGGGCCGACTACTTTACATGGTACATTCACTATGGGATCCTCGTCTAATATTGCATAGCTTCTGCATATACGCTGGTATACAAGCCGCGAGAAGGTTAGATTAGATTAGATTGAAGGGAGGAGCTGGCTGCTTGGCCTTGGCCACCACGATCCCCTTTGGATCTATTGTGGCGCACCAAATCTAATTTATTTAGAGTTCCTTAACCTGCTTTATCCTTTGTACCAGACTCCATAGTCTTGATAGGGGCTCATTAGTATAGCTATCTGCTCTTTGTCTTTCCTCACCATGTAGTTGGAATCTCAGTCTGGCTAGGCCTTCGCAATGACACAGCACATGTACTGAGGTTTTCTCTTCCTCTTGGCAGAATCTGCATGTTGCATCATCTGCTAAGCCTATTCGACTCATATGCTTATTGAGGCTACAATGTCCAGTTAGAAGATCCACTATTATCCTAATGGCCTTTCTATTTTGGCTTAGTAGATTTTCCGTGAATTTGGCCGATCCTTCTTTAATGACTCTTTAGCCTGTCTCTGTCTCGGAAAATTCTTCCACCATTCTAAAAATTTGTCCTGTACCCATTTATTAATGGATGATCGTTTGCATGGCTTAGCCATGCCACGAAAGGGTCGGGACCTTCCAGGGCATTAGATGCGCCTTCCCGAGCCAGTTTATCAGCCTTTTCATTTCCCCTGTGTCCCTTATGTCCTGGTACCCATGCCACGGTCACTTTATTCTCACTTCCTAGGTCCATAAGGGCGTTAATACAATCCGATACTACTCTTGAGTCAACCTGCATGGAATCGATTGTCTTTAGCGCTGCTTGGCTGTCGGAAAAAATGGAAATTGACTGGTTGACAGTTCCTTGCCTCATTATTTCCTTTGCACACTACTGTATAGCGGCCTGAAATACAGTGGCATGTATTCCTAGACTTATCATGTTCAAGACATGTTCTGTCTTGAAGCCGTCTGTATACCAGACTGTTTGTGCTGATATCGGAGGGCTTTTCTTCCAGTCCTCTATGTCTAGTATTTTGATTTGAAAATTTTTATAGAAGTTATACTTTGGAACCATGCTAGCCGTGGGCATTCTCAGAATGGGGTCTGCCTTCAGCTCTGAGTATAACTTTTGGTGCTCTGTTCCGTGTTGTTGCCTTATGAGCGTTGTGCCTTGCATTAGCCTGTGCAACACTGAACGAGGTTCCCCCTGGATGAAAATGTGTAGTGGTGGCAGATCTAAAAGGACCTCCAAAGCAGCCGGGAAGCAGTTTTTATGGCCCCCGTGGCGCACAGGCAAGCAAGCCTTTGTACGCCACTTAATAGCCCTATTGCTCCCAGCTGCAGTGTCTTGGTCCATCATACCACCGATCCATAAGTTATCATGGGTCTAACGACCCTAGTATATAACCATAGGGTCATCTTGGGGTTTAATCCCCAGTTTTTCCCACACATCTGTCTGCACTTTCCTAGGCCAATCGTTGCTTTTCGTGTGACTTTTTGGATATGGGTATTTCATGTCAGTTTTTGGTCAAAAATTACTCCTAGCCTCACTGGCAAATAGAATTTCCACTCGATTCAGCTTGAGGGGTTTTAGGCCTCCCAAGGATCTTTTTCGTGTGAAGGTGACAACTGTAGTAGTGAGGATTTATGGATAATCCTTCCTCACTACACCACCTGTCAATAATTTTTATGGCTCTTTGCGACCGCTCTGATATGGTGTTCGCAAATCTCCACTTGACAACTATTGCTAGGTCGTCAGCGTATCCTAGGCAATAAAAGCCTTCTGCGGACACTTTTCGGAGGAGTTCGTCGACAAGGGTTGCCCACCGCAGTGGAGATAGTACTCCTCCTTGAGGGCAGCCTGTACTTACCTTCGCCTCAATGGTAGCCTCGCCTAGATTGGATACTGTTACCCTCTTATCTAGGCTGGCTAATCCACTGGCAGAGTACTGTTGGAACTCTATTTGACAACGCATTCGTTAGTGATTGCGTTGTCGCGTTGTTGAACCCTCCTTCTATATTAAGAAATGTTGCCACTGCTATTTCTTTGTCATCCAATTACTTTGTCAGTAGCTTGTTCCAATTATCCAGCGCGAGGTCTGTTGACTTTCCCGACTGGTATGCGTATTGACGCTCACTAAGTAGGTTTTCCCTCAGTACCTCGTCTTTAATGTACCTGTCCAGTAGTCTTTCCAATGTTTCAAGTAGGAAAGAGGACAGGCTTATGAGTCTGTATGACTTGGGCGTTTGGTCTGATATCCTGCCTGTTTTTGGTAGGTAGGTGACCTTCACCTTCCGTCACATATGTGGTATATATTTCCAGGCCAGACAGGCTCTGAATATTTTACACGAATGTGGTATTATTATATCCTGCCCTTTTTGGAGCAGAATTGGGTAAATTCCATCCATCCCAGGAGATTTGTATGGTTGGAACTTGTTAATTTCCCATCTGATTTTGTTGGGTTTCGCTACCTCGTTAGCTAGCCTCCAATCCTCGGAAGAAGGTTGGTCGCTGTACTTCCTTGAAGGTAACCCATCGAGTACTAACAGCGACTAACATTGCTAAACTCTTTGTATTTAAGATAAGGGTATAGTCAAGATGGATCTGTGCTCGCTCTAATTCAGCATTGCTCGGATGAAGAAGGCAGACTTATGGTGGGATCTAAACTACTTGTTTTACGGTAAGCAGATCTTCAACCAGATGCGTCTCGAAGTGTTCACAGTTTGCAAATTTTGTTGGGGACAGCTGCATGCGCGTTCCCTATTTGAAGAGCAGCAATTCTGATATCCCGCCCCTTCTAAGTTTAAGGCAGGTAGAAATATAAGTTTTTAAAGTAATAATATAAAATATTATTTTTATTCCATACTAAGTGTTAATATCTTTAATATATAATATAACATTGTCTGTTCAATTGGTAATGTACGCCATGTCGCCAAAGTTAATTTAATAATAAAAAAAAAGTAAGAAAATGCCACTACATCTAACCTGTCTATGTTTCGAGCCCGCAACTTAGCTTTCAAACCAATTGGAATTATAATATATACAGTATGTTTCACTTGCTTATTTTTCATTGAATTTCAAAAAAAATTATATGTAGCTTTTGAGGGATTAAACAACATTTCAGCCTAAGTAAAAATCTAGGCTATATCAACTATTAAAATATTGTTGATTGTTATTGTTTGAATAATTAAATTATGGCAGCAGAAAGATTAACTGTAGCTGAAAAAGTGGAAATTATAAGAATTGTTGGTGATAAGGTACGTTCCAGAAGAGAAGCTGCCATTGAATGTAATGTGAGGCATCCTGGTTGCCCTGTAACACATAAGATGATTTTTGAAAGTGTAACCAAACTAAAACCAAAACCCATTCACAATATCCAGACCATCAAGTTATTTTAAATTTCATAAATGGTAACCCCAAAACAAGTATTAGAACAATTTCACATAATTTAAATTTATTTGTTTCGAAGATCTGGCGTTGCTTTAATCATCATAAGGAAACCGAAGTTCGTACACACATTAGAACAGATTGACA
This sequence comes from Rutpela maculata, assembly GCA_936432065.2. Lineage (NCBI taxonomy): Eukaryota > Metazoa > Arthropoda > Insecta > Coleoptera > Cerambycidae > Rutpela > Rutpela maculata. The sequence goes on along the minus strand of OW386289.2, from coordinate 85,830,035 downwards.
ATATTAGAAGGTTTATATATTGCTTGTGGATTCAAGGTGAATATTTGAATGACAGACATTTTTTGAAGAATACTTTGTATATAGCTTTATAACAAATGGTGTGATTTCATCAAAAAATTGCCGCTACTGGTCTGAAGAGAATTCACACTGGGTTATAAAGTGCAGGAGGCAATATTCACAGAAAATCAACGTATGATTTGAAATATTAGGTGATATAAAAATGGGACTTTTTTTCCAACATAATTTGAATGCAGCTAGATTTTTAAAGCTTTTAAACAATGAATTTTGGGATGCAATAAATGATATTCCACTTCAAGTGCGATCAGAGCTGTATTTTCAGCTCAATGAAGCATCTATTCATAATAGTCTAGGTGCCCGCGTACATAAATGCAATTTATACATATCCTCGTATAACTTTTTGTACGGCATAATTGTGCCTAGTCTTATCACTTTTTTCCTCTGCGAAAATTTTTGTAAACGCGGCGTTCCTCCTCGGCATGAAAAAGACGATTTCCACGTGTCGGACTGGAAAATCGGCAAATATATTTTGTCGGACAATTTGAGAATTGGATTCTACATATATATTCTATATATTTCTACAAGCTGTCCGACAAAAATTTTGGAACGTTAAAGGTGTCTACCACCCTAAATATAACATAACATAACTTTAGAACATTTATTGATAACCAACTGATTTTTTCAAGATTGCTTAATAAAAATATGTAGAATCCAATTTTCGAATTGTCAGACAAAATATATTTGCCGATTTTCCAGTCCGACGTGTGGAAATCGTTTTTTTCATGCCGAGGAGGAATGCCGTGTTTACGAAAATTCTCGCAGAGGAAAAAGGTAATAGACTAGGCGCAATTATAACGTACAAGAAGTTATACGAGGATATGTATAAATTGCATTTATGTACGTGGGCACCTAGACTATAATGCACTCATAGTTAAACAATGACTAGATCAAAATTATCCACAAAAATCATAGGGGAAATAGTCCTTTAATTTTATGGCCTCCTAGATCTACCGACCTAACCCTGCTAGATTTTTATTTATGGGAAACTATTAAAGCTAAAGTATACAAAGGAAGGTCACAAAATTCAGAAGAACTTCGCGGCAGAATAACCCAAGCTTGTCAGGAGATTACACCATCTGAATTACGCAGAGTAGTAAATAACAATAGAAAAAGAATAGGAAAATGTGTTTTAATAAATGGTGATTTAGTAGAGGAAATCTTTATTTAACCAAAATGTTACAATATTTTTGTCTGTTATAATATTATTTTTCTTCAAACGTCAGAAAAACATGACATTTTTTAACTCATTTCATGACATTAAAGTTTAACTTTTTAGACGGCTGTGGGTTGCCATTGCCATTAACGGAGGTAAAAGTACTTTTTTTGGCGCTGTGAGCGGTTTTTGGTGGTAAAATTCGAGATTTTTTATCTTTACTTTTTTATAGCTAATCGACGTTTGAAGGAAAAATAGCATGTTTTATTCGGAGTAAAAGCCACTTGTTGTGACTCGTCTGTAATTGCCGGACTCATTTCGTTCGTCCGACAAACCTACAAACTCGCCACAAATGATCACTTTTCCTACTAATAAAACAATATACTGTTGGTGATTCTAAACAACTTTCCTGAATAACTTTTTTTTAAATCCGTAATATGCTTTTAAAATTTTTCAGATTATTTTAGACTAGATTTTTACTTAGGCTAAAATGTTCTTTAAACCTTTAAAAGATGGTTAATAGCTATATATATAACAATTAATTAGTTTTAATATTTTAATAACGTTTTTAGTTCATTATTCACATACTATAACATAAGTTGGTGTAAAAATAAACAAGAAACTAATTCAAACGTATTTTTAACCCACTTCAATATCGATTTTAGGGAATAAAGTTCATTCAATTAACTGTGCGATGATGAAATTTTATTTCATAATAATTTTTAGCGATGTTTTCTGAAAGCAGCGCAATTTTTTTTCAAACGTTTTTTAATGAGTGTTGTTTTCAAAATTGTTATGGTGGTGATATAATTGAAGCTATCAAATTTATAAATGAAACAGAAAATATATACCTAATGCTAAACTACCACACTACCAGACAGCATCCTCGGTTAAAGGTAAAGCAATTGTATTGCCATTTTAAAAGCTGATTAAAGAATCACGTTAAATAGCAATCTTCCATGCTCCAATTAACTAACCTCTTTTCCTGAATTAGCAACTGCATCATAAAGAGTACTTGGCGTCTTGTTACGAAGGCAACGTTCTATATATAGTAAACAAATTACAAGGAAACGTGCCTTTTTAAAATGATGATAGATTAGAAATAACGACTTATGTCTAGGTGGAAATTCCATTATTAGTCCAATGCATTTAGATTTGTGTTTCGGAAATTCTCTGAACTCGCTGAAAATTCGGGAAGATATAGTCAAAGATAGTAAAAAAATAATCCGAAAAGTTTACCGAGTTAATCCTTGTGCGTTTTCTTATTTAACAAATTAGGTGCACAGATAACGATCCTTGTAAACAATTTTGTTAATTTCATTTTTCTCGGAAGATAATAAGAGGCAAAAAGAAAAATTTTGCGTAAATAATATATTATTTTTTTCATTTAAGCGAAACTATCGGAGCTAAAAGCGGAACTCAGCCAGAGCACGGTACTCGAGCGCATTTCGATAGTGCTAGCGCGCGCTCGTTACACATAAAGTGGTATAACTTTTGACTGACAAGACCATATAACAAAAACTAAAAAAATTTTAAAGTCAATATTACCATGTAATTGGTGTATATATTGGTTTTCCAAAAAGCATTCTTAAATTAATAACTCTTAACAGATAAAGTCACGCGATATAAAATTTGTCACTTATATTAGTTAAGCAGTTGTAATTCTTACATTTTTTAATTAAATGACTTTATATTATAGGATCGTACTCCCGAAACATTAAGTTACAATATTTACGTAGCAAAAAAAAAAAGAGATTTTCTGATATACAGTAATTTAAAAGACATATTTTCTTTAAATCAATAGATCGACAGACAGAGGTTTATTTGACTATTTTATATATACAAATGTTGTGTAGCAAGTCATTACTTGTTATTATCTATAGATAGTATACATAAATAATTAAAAATGAAGTGTAAAATAAAACGAACATAAAATGTAAAGAATAAGGATATCATAATAAATAAAAAACTGCCTTAATAATGCAGGGAAATTAACCAAAAAAAAAAGGAAGAAACCTGGACAAAATTAGTAAAAATCTGAATTTTTGCAGACTTCTTTGAGGTGTCCCAAACCCAAATCCACAAAAATCACAAAAATTCCAACGTGGCTACACAAGACATTGAAGGTCAACATTTTTTGCAAATATCTCGCGACCTATGCATCGGATGCCCATGAGGTCATGTAAAAGTTGTAGAGAATTAAATTATCTGCAAGTTGCTCTTTTATTTTTTTCCAAACCCCCTCCCCCTTTTTGAGATATTCAAGGCCAAAGTTTCAAAAACATGGTTTTTCGCGAATATCTCGCGCCAAGAAAATCGGACAGCAATAGAGTTAACATAAGAGTTGTAGAGTCTTGTAGATGAATTCAATTATCTACAAGATTGATATCTTGCATTTGTTCCCAGAACCTCTCCCTTTTCGAGATACTCAAGGTCGAGGTTTAAAAATACGGTTTCAGTTCTCTACTGCTTGTATGTAGACTTCGTCGCAGTCCAATGCATAGGGAACGAGTTATTCGCGGAAAACCGTTTTCTTTTTAAATTTCGACCTTAAATATCTCGAAAAGGGGGAGATTTTGGAAAAAAATGGTAATACCAATCTTATATATAATTGAATTTTCATATTAACTTTATTATAATTGCTGTCCGATTTTTTTGGCTCGAGATATTGTCACGCCTAAAACGTGCTCAACCTGAATATCTGAATTGAAACGGCAAATTAAATCCACTCACTTCAACAAACAATATTTATTTAATAACAACAATAAAACAGAACACTATACTTACAAAAAATATCACAAACACAATATACAAACCCACGACACAACGTGGTTACTGAAGGGCTTTCAAAGGACAGAAGGCAGTGCCTCCCTTTCGGGCTCGCGTAGAGACTCCCCCGTCATTGTTTACATTTTCGTTTAAATACCCCGGTAGATGATACATTTCGTTTACAGTTCAATGTTAACTTTATTTACTAAATAGAACCTTGTTGACTCAGCAGTATGTCGATACGTGTGCATTTCAATTGTATTGAACCAAAACAATAATTTAAAATACTATTATGCAAGCTAGTTATGGATTATTTATTTCTATTCTTACGATTCTATATTAACAAATTAAATCAGAAATTAGGTTTGACAATATTTGCGAAAAACCATGTTTTTGAAATTTTGGCTTTGAATATCTCGAAAAAGGGGGGGGGGGGGGGGGGTAAAATATGAAAAAGTCAACTTGTAGATAATTTAATTCTCTACAACTTTCACATTCACCTATGGACATGCGATGCACAGGACGCAGATATTTGTAAAATATCTATAAAATATTCGCAAAGTTTGTGAAAATTTTGTTGTTTTATGTTTTCAGGTAATTTATTATATAAGTTCAAGTTTGAGTTTTTAATTGATTTTGTACAACGACATTTAGGAGGTTTTAACAAATTGGCCGACCTCGTGTTATAGTTACGTAGCTCAGATGGAGTTACATTTTAATATTTTAATAACGTTTTTACAGTTTGACAGTATTCGCTGAAACTTGCTCATGTTATAATTCTTATAAATTCTTTCTGTTGTCGAAATATTTTTACAGCGCTGCTCGAGTTACCCCAGAATATAACCCCATAGGTCATTTGGGAGTGGATTAATGAAAAGTACATCGAGAGCAAAGTGTGTAGTTATAGGACAGTTCCTAATGTTCATAAAAGAAATAAATAGCTTGATAGCTTATTGCTGAGTTGCTCAATGTGATTGCTTCAACTTAAAGTATCATCAAGCACTATATAGGGTAAATTGACACTTTTTCCCTTCATTACATCATATCTGGTAGAAAAGATTAGTTTTTGTGTTTTGTCACGTTTCAGTTTGAGTGCATTAGCATTATACGCTCGATTTTCAGTTTCATCAATGATATTTTATAAACTGTTAATATTATTGGTATTATCTGTAAGTGTTGCGTCATCAGCAAACATAACAATACTGCTAGGGAATAAGTAATAAAATAAATCGTTTACATAAATTATAAACATATCTGCCTCCCATACCTTCAACTTGAAATACTTCAATATACGTCAATAATACTCCAATAACTTCAAATGGCGTTAACGTGGCTAATAAATAAGATATCAACCTCTTTTAAGACTGACATTAAAACTTGAATAACGTACTTTCAGATTTCGGATTTGTTATAATAATAATAATTTAAACGTATCTCGAGAAGAAAGTCTGAGTCAAAAATCGTATATGCTAAATTTACCAATTTTTCAACTATTACAAAAAAAATATATATTTTATTTAATATCAGGATCTTATAGCTGAAAGTGTCCTCTTTCGAAGCGTATGTTTGTCAATATTTTTTTTTTATCCAGAAGCCCATGCTCCGCTACGAGGATTGTTAAAAATCATAAGTTGACTCAAATTTTAGACGCCAGATTGAAGCCACATTTTGAATTTTTTAAGTTTTTGTACTTTCTGGGAGTCGTGAAGGTACTTCCCACCTTCATGCCAACTTTCAAGTTCCTAGCTCATTAAGAACTACTCAAACAATTTTCAGACATAAGTACATACATAGTTACCCTCCACTTTTAGATAAAACAGAGTGTAACAAAGTTTTTACCTATATTTATCCATACGGTGAAGTGTTTGGGTACTTGTAGATGAGGTAGAAACTTGATATCTGGTTTGGAGGTAGGGTGTACTTTCCAAGTCCCAGATATTTCTAAAATTTGGAAAATTCAAAATGGTGGCTTCAATATGGCTACCAATACATACATATATAACACAGATAACGGCAGAAAATTACGTACACTTACGAATGTATGGGTAACTAGACATCTCATATTCATGGATGCGAATCAGACTGAATGCGCAACGATACAAAGGAATTTTTAAATGCTGAGAGCTCGATCGAGACGGGTACCGCATCCTATGAAGGTAATTACATTTATTCGATCTTAAGTTAGCAGAAGCGTATATATGTTTGTTTTGGTAACAGAATACATTGCTAATTTAATGTTTCCAGGAGAATAGGGCTAATAATTTCGAGGAGCTGCGGCTGAAAAGGGGACCTGTTTGACTTATGATGGTCCTATCTTTAACCGTTTTCGAGTTATTGAACATTAAAAATCGTATTTAAACTATGTATTATAAGGGAAATTACAATATTAAAGTAGTCTATGAAAATGACAAGTACTCTGTTTTATATAAAACGCTGACAAATTTAATAACAGAATATTTGTTATTTTCATAGACTACTTTAATAATTGTAATTTCCATTCGTATAATAAAAAATAGCTTAAATACGATTTTCAGTCTTCAATAACTCGAAAACGGTTAAAGATTGGACTATCATATGTCATATTTCTGAAATTAGAAAGAAAAGAATAATTCAAAAATAATCCAAAAATTCAACAATACACGTTCCATTAAAAAAATATTATTGTTTCTGCACGCCACTGTGCTTCCATTAACTTATTAAAGAATACAACTTTCGTCCGAAACTTTTTTTCTCTCTCCAATAATATCGATAACAAAGGGTGACCTAAATATAATGAATAACCCTGTACGTTGCAGAAGGTCTCATTCAAACCTCTTAAATTCAAAATATTTCCGTAATAACACACTCTTTTCATCTAAATGCACCGGACTATGTACACTTGATTTCAAAAGAGTAGTACACTTTATTTTAGCAATGTAAACATGGCCCTTGCACAGGGTGTACCCTTGCAAGAAATACTGATAACGGTCATTATCTAAACGTCAACTGCCAACAATGGTTAGATAACTAACAGAAATTCAGAAGATTAGTATTCTTTCCAAATTGGAAAATGGATTGTTTATAAGAGCAATTGCTTCTGAATATAACATAAATAAATGCAGTGTAATGAAAGTTAAAAAAAAATATGGCAAGCATGGACCTGGTAGGCCTAACGAAGTAATGAATAACAAGATAAAGCCCTTATAAATTACCTTCAGAGAAATCCATTTGAGACCGCAGTTGATGCAGTTTTGGATGCAAATTTTTCTACTTCAATATTTACTGCCTGTAGAAGAATTAATAATAGCACTCTGAAGTGTATTTCTGCTGCTAAAAAATACAAATAAATGGAAGAAAAAAAACAAAGGAAGGATCATTTTTGCACTCAACCATATGTGGTGTGGTGCAGCATCCCGGCCACGACAATGCGGAAACTTAGAGTTTTAAAAGATTTTATGCGCCTCATTTCAGACTCCCTCAGAGATCTCTAAGCACGTTGCCATGACATAACCCCACTAGCGGACTTCGTCCAGGAAATATCATAGAAATTCTATCAATCCAAGCTGGGCCATAGTCCGCTAACCCGCAATATAATAAGAATTCCGATTCGTATTATGCTGTCTGCAGCATAATGCCTATACCACAATTTCCCTTTCACCATCTTTTACTTTTTATCATCTTTTACCTTCAAACCCTGTTCTGTTTCCTCTATTCGTCTGTCTTTTTTGTTAATTTTGTTAATTTTTGTCCTTTTGTCCTTTTTTGTTTCCTCTTCAAAATCCCCCTCGACCAATAATCTCTTGAAAATCCAAACTCTTTAAACTACAACTTTCCTTTCACCCTACCTTACTGGAGGCAGTCTGGCCACCGGACGAACGACGTTATTAGTTCGAACGGGTTTTTTCGTTGATTTTTCCCCGTATCAGCAACCAGACTTTTCCAACAATGCGCGATGTTCTTGTGCAAATAAAAACCAATTAGTGTTGTTTTAAGTTTTTAAAAAGTCCTCTAGTTCTATAAATAACCAAACTGTTAGATTTAAGCTTTTATTTCTTTTAAGCAGGAGCTCTAACCAAGTCAAATATCTCTTGTTATAGCCAAATTGGACCCGCTTCACCTGACCGCGCATTTACCACGACGTTGTGCGCCGTGGTTGCACGGTCGGCTCTAGATCGGGATCCGACTAGGCGCATCTTTATATTTATTATCTATTATCTTTTTTGAATTGAATTGAATTGAATATGTTGAACAATGAAGACTTTTCATCAAAAGCCATATTTTCTGATGAAAAAGTTTTTCTGTCGTGTAATGATGGACATACTCGTGTTTATAGGCCTCGTAGGCAAAGATACAATCAAAATTTTACATTCTATCCAATTAAATCGAGTCGTTTTTTTGTTACTACCTGGGGATGGATTAGTGAAAGAGGAATGGGAATGTACTGGTTTAATGATGGTCATCTTAATTCCACTAAATATATTGAGATACTTGAAAATGTTTTGTTGTCGTCAGTAAAGGAACTATATCTAGATGATAATTTTATCTTCCAACAGGATAATTTCTCCATACATACTGCGCTTAATATAAACCAATGGCTTCGAGATAATAATATCGGAGAGCTACCGTGGTCTTCTAAGTCATTAATCCAATTGAGAATGTTTGGAGAATTATAGTAAAGCATATAAAGAAATTAAATTATCGTCCTCAAAACGCGGAACATCTTACAATATCCAAATTACAGAAAATTTAATTTTATCAATATTTAGGAGGCTACAAGCAATTTTAGATGGGGATGAACCAATGAGAATGAAAAATTACTTGCCATTATTTATGTTGTAATTTGTTTATTTGTGTTTTAAATTTTCATTCAAAATGTTATGTAAGTAAAAAAATAATTATATTAACAATAAAACTCTTTATTTATATAGTTATTACTTAATATAAAACAACCAATATTACTGATTATTTCACAAATTAACGCTATAGCCAATGAGAGCCCGTTTTTTCACAACATTGCACCAATCAAACTGTGTGGTTTTTGATGTGTATTCCTTGATCGGACTTGTTCTTTTTGAAGGACCACCCTTGTTAGGGAAATAAAATTCTTGTTTTTGTTTATCACGTGCACTTTAATAATGTACTATAGAGCAAATAAAAAACTGTATTTCTGCATAATCATAGGCTGGATATAAAAGTTACATGTATCATGTCACAGTACTAGACTGCATGGCTACCTGTTGCTAACTATCGCCTTAAGACAAATCCTCAGGCATAGAACACAAAAACAATGTGAATGGAATCTCAGTGACAGACTGACAGGGTTGCCACATTTAAAATTCTGCTTAAAAACTAATACAAATTCGTACATATGCCGGCCACCTTGAAAGTCTCACTTTCAAAAATATTACAAATTTAAATCTAGAACGAGTTATGGCTGACAGATGTGTACTTATAAAATATAATGTTTGCGGTTAAATCAAATTAGTCATTCAGTTTTGTTAAAAGTATTGAGTTCATCATTGGTTGAGTTATTGTTAATAGGTAAAACACAAATTTTTGTTAAAGTGCGTTTAAGAACACTACCACTAGGCACCTTCACTGACACCACACGCACTACCTGATCCGGTCCTGGATGGAGATCGATGATTCTTGCCATGGGCCAATGAAGTGGGGAGCGATTTTCATCCTTTAAGATAACTAGTGTGCCTATTTTTAAATTATTGTTGGGGGAAACATTCCACTTGGACCTCTGTTGGAGTTGATTTAAATATTCATGAGTCCAACGATTCCAAAATAGTTGAAAAAGCTGCTGCAATCTGTGATATCTGTTTAGGCGTGTAAAATTTTTCTCCTGCACGTCCAATTGTGGAGTAACTGCTAGCGACTCGCCAATAATAAAGTGAGAGGGAGTGAGAGGTAAATAATCATTAGGGTCATTAGAGAGCGGTGTTAAAGGTCTGGAATTGAGACAGGCCTCGATCTGGGTTAAAATAGTGTACATTTCTTCGTATGTAACACTTGCGTTTCCAAGAACTCTTTTTAAGTGAAATTTGCACGACTTTACCGCGGCTTCCCACAATCCACCCATGTGTGGTTATTTCGCAGGGATAAAATGCCACTTTATTTTATCTTGGGCCAAAAAATTGGACACCTTTTCGTGATGACTATCATTTGACAATAAATTATATAATTCGGAAAAGTGGTTATTTGCACCGATAAAATTCGATCCATTGTCTGAAAATAGGTCACTTGGTTTGCCATGTCTAGAAATTAATCTTTTTAATGCGTTCAGAAAACTATCTGTTGTCAAATCATTTACTAGTTCAATGTGAACTGCGTGAGTTGTAAAACAAACAAATATGCAAATATACGTTTTGACTATCAACTTACTTTTCCGTAAGGTATTTTGCTTAATGTAAATTGGACCAAACCACAGTTCATGAATACTCTATCAGGAGTCACACGTGAGCGAGGTAAATCACCCATTAAAAAATTGCTAGGCTTAGGATTTGATCTGTAAGATTTAATACATTTATGTATGACATTCTTTATCACGTTTTTTCCGTTTAATGGCCAATATTTCAAACGAATTGTGTAAAGCAAGTTTTGAGTTCCAGCGTGTAAATTTTTAATGTGTTCGTGGGTTATAATTAAGCGAGTAAGTGGATGTTTCGAAAGTAAAATAGTGGGATGCTTTTGATCAAAATTAAGCTGTGAGTGTTTTAATCTGCCACCGACTCTTATTATACCTTGACTGTCCAAAAATGGGTGTAAATTTAAAAGTTTACTGTTGTGTTTTAATGGTACCTTCTTTTGCAAAGCACGAAGTTCGTGGGAAAATTTTTCTTGTTGTGATAATTTAATAAGAGCATGCAACGAATACTCAAGTTCTTCGATTGTTAAATTAAAGGAATTGTATGAGTTTTGTTTTAGAGCTATTCTTTTCAACCTAAAACAGTAGGCCGTCACTCTCTGTAATTTAGTTAGACTTGAATATTTTTTGAAAATATTAAAATCATCGGTTTTTAAGTTATCAACCGTTGTTAAAGGTGTAATAGTTCTTCTAATTTCTGGAATGTCTTCTGTTGGTTTGTCATTTTCAAACTTAGTTTCAATAAACGTAGTTGATAAAAATTCAGGTCCGTGCCACCAGGTATGTAATTGAACTAAATTTTGAGCGTCAATACCTCGAAATATGATATCTGCGCATTATTTTGCGAACTCACATGGTACCAGTCATCGACGTTTGTTAAATCTGTTATTTGGAGAACTCGATTCGCCACAAATGTTTTTAATTGACTTGGATGAATAGCTAACCACGAAAGTACAATTGTTGAGTCACAATAATAAAAACATTTTGCAATATGTATGTCAAGTGCTTGTTGAACCTTATGTGATAATTTTGCAAGCAGGACTGCTGCTAATAATTCTAGTCTCGGTAACGTGGTTGATTTTATGGGTGCGACCTTTGATTTTGCACAAAACAAATGTGTATAAATGTCGCCATTACTGCTCGTGGATTTTAAATAAATTACCGCGCCGTAAGCTCTTTCTGAGCTATCTGAAAAACCATGAAGTTCAATGCGAGTTGGATTGGTGCAAAGTACGTGCCTATTGATATTAATTTCGTTTAATATTTGGATTTGTTTTAAAAATTTGAACCACGAGGTGTGTAGATCAGAAGGTATAGATTCGTCCCAACTAATTTGTAGTTGCCAAAGGCGTTGCATTAATAATTTTGCATGTATAACTGCCGGGCCGATTAAACCGAGCGGGTCATAGATCTGAGAAATTACAGATAAAATCGTACGCTTAGTTATTCGGTTGTGATCAAACTTTATATTTACCGAATATTGTAAAGTATCGAGAGTTGAATTCCACACGAGGCCGAGCGTTTTTAGTTCCTTGTGATCATTGATTTTAATTAAATTCTCTGTAGCTTTATTGTTTTTTAAAATGGAATCGAGAATGAGTTTATCATTTGAAGAATATTTCCTTAATTCAAATTGCGCGCTACCTAAAATTTCTGTCAATTCTTTGTGAATTTCTAGTGCTTCCTCAATCGTGTCTATGCTTACAAGAAGATCGTCTACATAAAAACTATTTTTAATTACCTTGCAAGTCCGAGGATATGTTGATTCGTACTATAGGGCCAATTGTAATAAACATCGTGTTGCGAGAAACGGTGCACTTGCCGTGCCATACGTGACAGTGTTAAGGGTGTACGTTTGTACAGGTTGTTCCGAGTTGTAACGCCACAAAATTTGTTGATACTGCCTGTCGTTCGAGTGTACTAGTATCTGTCTGTACATCATTTTAATATCAGCACTTAAAACATATGTGCGCAATCTAAGTCTCAAAATAATACAGAATAGATCATCTTGAACAGTTGGTCCTACTAATAATTTTTCATTTAATGAAATGCCAGTGGTGGTTTTAGCTGAACCTTCAAAAACTACTCTACATTTTGTAGTAGTACTTGATTGTTTTATTACTGGATGACGTGGTAAAAAATATGAACATTTTTCTGAGACTTCATCTGAGTCAACATCGTGTTGCAATGACATGTGATTTCATACTCACGTAAAAAGTTGGTGTATGTTTTTAAATTTTCATTTTTATTCAAGCGAACTTCTAATAGCTGAAATCGTTTTAATGCTGTGTTTTTTGAATTGCCGAGAATAGTAGAGGTTTGTTTGAATGGTAATTTTACAATAAACCTGCCGTGCGAATCTCTTGTCGTGGTTTGTACAAAATAATCTTCACAAAGTTGTGATTCTGGAGATAAAATTTGTTTTTGTGGAATTTCCTCGATTTCCCAAAATTTTTTTAGATTTTCTTGTAATGTTTCATTTGCAATTTCATGCGTTAAATTGCAAACCAATTTTTCTTCGAATTGTGAACTTAAAATAATGTTTCCTGAAAATATCCACCCGAGTTGTGTCTTTTGTAATACTGGCATGTTTTTACCAAGTTTAATTTGGCCTATACATAATAACTCATAGAAAATACCTGCACCTAATAATACATCTATGTTTTTTGTTTTGTTAAAATCGGGATCTGCTAACCTTAAATTTCTAGGATATGGTATATTATCTTTGTTAAATTCTGTGAATGGTAATCTTTCAGTTATTTTCGGCAATATTAAAAATGTTACATTTAATTTAAATGAATTAATCCGTGATTTAATCGTAGCATTTGTTCTTTGTGTAACGTTCGTTATGTTTTGATTAATGCCTGCAATTGGTACAAAGAATTCTTGTCCTTTGAGGTTTAGTTTGTTAAATAAGTCTTGAGTAATAAATGAGCTTTGTGAACCAGAATCGAGAAGTGCGGTGCACGTGTGTGTGTTGCCAAATCGATCAGTTATTAAAATTTGCGCTGTTGAAAGTAAAACCTAATTACAATTTAAATAACTACTGTGCATTGTTTGAAAAGTCTGAACTATTTGCGTGTTTTCTTGTAAATTTGATGCCTGCGAAGATGTGTGAGATGTTGTCGGTACCGTTTGACTATTTGAATTAGTCTGAGAATTGTTTGTTACGTTTGACCTTGTAGTTTCAGAGTTTCCATGACTCGGATAACGATCGTTTCGGGTATAGTTAGGATTGTGTAATATTGTATTATGCCTGAAGTTACATTTTTTGCACCCACTTGATCGACACTCATTTTTTGCATGCCCTGTACGCAGACAATTTGAACACAATTTTAGTTTTTTAATTTCAGCGTATTTTTCATTTATTGGGAGATTTAAAAATGTGTCACATTGATATAGAAAATGTGCACCTTTACAGTAAAAACATGAAATGTTTTCCAATGCTGCAAAGGTGTGCTCTGGCGTCTTTGCGAATTTTATATTTGTGGAATTTTTGCCAACATTTTGAATACGACGTTCTTGTTGAGAATTATTTTGTAACGTTTCTAACACAAAACATTTTTTTGTTAAAAATTCGATTAATTGGTTTAACGTGGGTAATGTATCGTCCTCTAGAGAAGTTTCCCAGCCCGTTTTTGTTACATAATCTAATTTTGAACAAATCAAATGAATAATTAAAATGTCCTAAGACTTTGTTTCTAATTTTAATAATTTCAAAGCGTTAATATGTTGGTAAACTTTATCTATAAGTTGTCTTAGCGACGCGTGTGATTCTTTGATAACCGACGGTAAATCGAAAAGCGCCTTGACGTGGTTATTTACTATGATGCGTTTATTTTCATATCGCTTTTTTAACTTTTCCCAAGCGATCAAATAATTGTCTGCCGAGATTTCTAATGTCTGAATTAATTGTGATGCTTCGTTTTTAAGACACGATTTTAAATAATGGAATTTCTGAACGTTTGACAATGTGTTATTATTGTGAACGAGTGACAAAAAAGTATCATAAAATGCCATATATGATTCGTAACTTCCTGAAAATGTGGGTAGATTAAGCGTTGGCAATTTTACATTGTTCACGGGTTCTAGAACGTTTGAAACGAGATTGTTTTCTGATGGCTTTATTTTAGCGGCTCTTAAATGATCTTTAGCAAGTGCAATATTATCATAAAATGAATTTTCAATAGGCTCGCGTTCTGCTTGTTCGCTTTCACTCAGGTATTCTAGCTGCATTTGAATTGTATCAAATTCTTTGAATTGTGACTCGATTTTATTTAATCGTATTTCTAATTGATTCACATTTTTACAATTTGCGGGATTTGATAAAAATGTAATAAATCTAGTGAGCTGTGCCTTTATTACCCCGCGTTTGAAACGAAGCTGTTTTATTTCTTCTTCGATTGACATTGTATTAAACTTAGATCGAGGCAAGTCAATAATAAATGATAAGGACGGTAATTAGGATAGAAAATAAAGGATGTACTCACTTTCTTGTGCTTGTAACTTCGTCGTCGCAACCTCTGTCGTGGAAGTGTCCAGCTCGAAGAACCAAAATTATGTGTGGTTTTTGATGTGTAAACCTTGATCGGACTTGTTCTTTTTGAAGGGCCACCCTTGTTAGGGAAATAAAATTCTTGTTTTTGTTTATCACGTGCACTTTAATAATGTACTATAGAGCAAATAAAAAACTGTATTTCTGCATAATCATAGGCTGGATATAAAATTTACATGTATCATGTCACAGTACTAGACTGCATGGCTACCTGTTGCTAACTATCTCCTTAAGACAAATCCTCAGGCATAGAACACAAAAACAATGTTAATGGAATCTCAGTGACAGACTGACAGGGTTGCCACATTTAAAATTCTGCTTAAAAACTAAATACAAATTCGTACACAAACGTCATTATTAGTGGAAATCCAACATAGATTGGCTTTTGACAGTACCAACATGCAAAAATTATCGCTCTAATTTTTTGTGTCAATGCAGCGGCAAATATTGCGATAATTTTTCGTGAAATGTTTTCGGCAAATAGAGCAACTCGAGCTTTTAACTTTTGTCTATATAAATATCTTCTCTAGCTTATTACTAATTGTTAACGTAAATTGTAGTATTGTATTATATACGTAGTAATAAAATAATATAAAAATAATCTAAGAACACCACATAAGTTGACAACTCCCAATTTCAAAGCGAAGACTGAACCTTTATGGTTCGGGACAAGTTATACACCGCTTTCATTGGCTTTTAATACCTAACGTAATTACAAAACAATTTTCACAACTAAAATTAAATACAAATGCTTACGAAGCAAACAAATCAATTACTTCATGTTAAATACACAAATATACTTACATCTGGTAATTCATCACAAAACGCTATACTAAGTAGCACTATATGTTATAATTCGTTGTACTTAAAGTTCACTCTACTTAAACAAGCAAACCTTAATTAATTTTTAAACTTCTTAAATTAAAAATTAGGATTAAATAGATAAATATATATTAATAAACACTTTGATATAATAATTATTATATCTTTGATATAATAATTACAAGAATTATAATTCTTGAAAAATTCAATGTTTACTAGTTTACTAAGTTAAGCTAGCGTTACTAGATGGCGGTACCATTTCATGTCGGCAACTTTAGAATGTAAAAGCGAGATATTGGTAAAATGCAATATTATTTGGCTTTACTTGTAGTGTGATTGGTCGAAGCATGCTAGAGGACTTTTTGTTGAGAATACCAGTCTATAAGTTACAATACCTTTGGTTTAACGCATTTTGATTGTCATTGATGGCAATGATACCTACTTTATTTTTTATTAGATGTGTCGTTTTGGAAATGCATTTTTATGTGATGTAAATGATGAAATTGAAAATAAATGTTAGTAAACTCTAAAAAGTGACAAGAGAACGTCTGAAGGCAATTAATTACAAAACATAATATTAAAGATATACTTAATGAATAATTTATTCGTAAAATATTTTCCCCAAATACCACTCGTGCTTTTAAATTTTATCTATAAATTTTTCTCAAGCTAAGTTACCAAAAGTTAATATAACTCGTGCAAATTGGCAGTTTATTATCAAAGATTAAATCCCTCCCGTTAAAGCGATCGGGATTTAATCAGATAATAAACTGCCAATTTGCACTCTTTATATTACCAGGCAACAACGCTTTCAAAAAAATTTTCGATAAAACTTTAAGCACTAGTGATTACATACGATAGTATGTCCGTTTGATATCATTGAACTTATGTCGGTTCTATTTTTAGTCTATTCCCAGAAACATATCAGTATCAACTTACGTAATTACAACTGACTGACATCTATATTTCCATTATTAAGTTAATTTTGTACTACTTTTTTTGAAATCAAGTATATTTATTTTAAACACGAATTACAAAAAATATGAACATGGTTGAGTCTAATTTATGGCGAACGCGCCGGGTATAAAAATAAACTATTTACTATTTATCCAAGCAAGTACCTGAACAATTTTTAACTTGAGTGTTCTTATTCATCTTAAATTACCTCTCAAATGCCGTACAAGATTTCCATAAAAACATAATATCCAATTTACATTCAGACAAGCTATAAACCACGTTTAGAACAGATTTAAGTATCTGTCTTCAATAAAGTGGGGTAATTGAATATTCATGTTGGGGAAATTTGAATTATAGATGTATTTCGAGACTGTTTTCATCTAATTTAATATAGAATATAAAACGTAAAACATGAAATTATATGAGTAATATACAGTGCAGTATACAAAACATTCGACACAACAGGGTAATCTCACTTTGATTAGTGTCATTTATATTTGGATACTAATGAAAAAATGTAACGTTGTTATTTTCTGAAAGGGAATTATCTTTAATAAAGCCCCCAAAAAGAGGCAAAAAGCATAGCCTGGCTATTCTATAAAAAACTCTATTTTAAAAGCAAAATTCGTAAATAAAATAATGGACTCTTGAAATAAAAAATAACTATAACAATAACAAAATTTATTACAAAGATAAACAAACCTGTAGGGCATTGAGAGAAAAACAAAATTATGCCAACGATAATAATATTCTACAAACAAATATCAAATATAAAGTACACACAAAGAAACAGATATAAATATAACATAACAACAAAAGACAATTTGTAAAAAGATATAATAGGAGAGCTGGCAAACATTATGGTGAACGATAATATTCAAAATTTTTCACTGATGGCAGTCCATTCTTTGGTCTTTGGGTATATCAAAACCGATCGTCTGCCGTTTCAAAGTGGAGGCTTTAACTTGGGGGGTGTATTTAAAAGCTTTTAGTGAACCATATTGTTCAAGAAAAATTTTTGCAGGGATGACTAATATAGTTAGTCTAGACGGCATTTCTACCTAGGCGGACGATTTTTCTGGTAGCATTATCATAGCAGACGCAACTCAAAATGGCAAAAAATCACATTTCGATGAACTATATTGTCCAAAAATAATTTTCGCGTCCTTCGATTTGTCTACTTATGGTTTAATAAATAACGAATCGGCAGACGAAAAAATTTACCATATTTACATTTATCAAGAAAAATTATGTAAGGAATGATAGATACAACAACTCAAGATTACATTCTCGCCCGGGCAGACGATTTTTTTCGTAGCTATGTGTATGGCAGACGCCTGTCAAAGTGGCAAGAATCACGTTTGAACTATAGTGATCGAAAATAATTTTTGCGTCTTTCGATCTATAGTACAACAAATAACGAATCGGCAGACGAAAAAATCGGTAGCATTTTCCTAGCAAAACGCTGTCAAAGTGAAAAATTTTAATTTTTTTTTTCTTATATAAATAGGTTTAGAATGTTGCGACGAAATTTTAAGTTTGAAAAACAAAAATCTGTCTGTAGATCTGTCTTTAACCCTTTTTGTGCGCACAATTACTCTGGAATTGTTTAAGATATTGACTTATGGTGTGTCTGTAACGAGATCTGGAACTAGATTATATTTTAACTTATTTTGTCGAATGGTTGGGGGCAAATAAGGTTAAATAGGCAAAGCAAACAAGTAAGAGTTAATAAAATTGGGATTTAGTGTACGTACGAGGAACTAAGGTCTTAAAAATTTGTTGCCATCCCCACCCTATTATTTAAATGGACCAAAGGTCCCAAATTTTTTTTTTGACATCAGCCACTGCCGCTAACCCCACCCCATATTAAATGTGCTAAAGAAATAAAATTGTGATCAAATGTGTGTACGAGAAGCAAAACTATCAAAACATTTTGCCATCGACCACCGCTACGGCCACCCCGTTACCTTCGTCCCATCATCAAATTACCCTCTTTGATGGTATGTAGAAATAGTGATTCCTTAGACAACAGTTTTCAAACAAGGAATTCCTCTGCATACAAAAAATCGGTGACATTTCGTTACATTTCCTGTGTGAATAAAACGAAAACAAAAATCTGATTTAAAACAACAGATTTATTACTTCTATACAAATAAAAAAATAACATAACAAAAAGTCTAGAAAACATTATTTTCAGAACATAATAATCCAAAAGTATCAAATAATATGTATAGCCATAAAAATATCAATCTATCAGATATGGCTATATTGTAAGGAACATACAAATGACTGATAACAGTAACTTATATTACAAAAAGGAAGATTAAATACGATATCACAAGCAACTTATAACTTATATTAATTTCAAAAATCGTCATCCTTACTTAACAAAAAACATAAACTCTGATATATAAAAATGCCTAGATACTTACATGGTAGTGTCACAATATGGTAATATCGCAATAAACAAATAAATATTATTTAAAAAGTAATAAAAAGGTGGTCTTTTTTTAACTCGCTACCTATAGATTGCACGGAATATGCTTTTGCTCCTGTACCACAGAAACTAATTATAGAATCCGAGTGGAATTCATCTTTAAAGTGTCCCAAAATAGATGGACCCTTCGGGATATTAAATACATTTCCATCCCGATAGTTTGAAGTATCAAATTTCTATCGGTTATCTATTATAAAGTCATAAAAGTTAACAGTACCAGAGTAATTGTGCGCACAAAAAAGGTTACAGACAGACCTACAGACAGATTTTTGTTGTTCAAACTTAAAATATCGTCGCAACATTCTAAACCTATTTATATAAGAAAAAAAAAATTAAAATTTTTCACTTTGACAGCGTTTCCTAGGAAAATGCTACCGATTTTTTCGTCTGCCGATTCGCTATTTTTTGTACCATAGATAGACGATGAATCGAAAGACGCAAAAATTATTTTCGATCACCATAGTTCACCGAAACGTGATTATTGCCACTTTAACAGGCGTCTGCCATACACATAGCTACGAAAAAAATCATCTGCCCGGGCGAGAATGTAATCTGAGTTGTTGTATTTGTCATTCCTTACATAATTTTTCTTGATAAATGTTGTTCATCAAAACCGGATCTGTCACTTTGACAGCGTCTGCTAGGGCGATGCTACCGATTTTTTCGTCTGCCGATTCGTTATTTATTAAACCATAAGTAGACAAATCGAAGGACGTGAAAATTATTTTTGAACAATATAGTTCACCGAAATGTGATTTTTTGCCATTTTGTTTTGAGTTGCGTCTGCTATGATAATGCTACCAGAAAAATCGTCTGCCTAGGTAGAAATGCCGTCTAGACTAACTATATTAGTCACCCCTGCAAAAATTTTTCTTGAACAATATGGTTCACTAAAAACCTAAAATCACCCCTTTTTGAATTCACCCCCCAAGTTAATGCTGCCACTTTGGAACGGCAGACGATCGGTTTTAACATACCCAAAGGCCAAAGGATGGACTGCCATCAGTGACAATTTTGAATATTATCGTTCACCATAATGTTTGCCAGCTCTCCTACTAATAAGAAAGAGGAGATTGGCCAATTCCATATGCAATAATATAAAGGTACTAAGTCCTGTCTCTGTGCTGGAGTCCCGTAAAAATTTTAGTACTGATTTGTCTAACCAATCGAATCGAGTGAAGTACATATTAGGAGAGTCAAAAAAAGTTGGGTAGACATCACCATATTCTGGACCGGGTGTTTTAAACGCCATTTTCCAAAATGGCCGACACCGATTTTATTTTGTATATATTTCTGCTCCTGCGACAGTCATCATATATGTTTTTAAGGGCAAGGAATCGATTAGGATGGTTTGTGAAGTTGCCTGACGCTATTTATTAAAGAAAATCAGTACTAAAAGTTTTACAGGGCGTAATCTGCAATTTTAAAACTGGTCTACTTTACTGTAATATTTATGCTGATACATTCTAAAAACTGGAATGTTCATTTCATAAAGATATTTTTATTTTACAGGTAAACTAACATTGACGAAACTGGATGATCATCAAAGGATGGGAATGAGACTGGCAACTGTACGCCAAGAAAAACCAAATGTTTCATTTGACATGGAGAAGTGCATTATTTATCAGGCTGTAGACAGTAAGATGGACAGTTAGACAGATAGACAGTTAATGGAAGAAAAAGAGTACAATAAGCAGCTGCCATAAGAGATGACATAGTTGCAAAATACCTGAAAAGTGTGGCTTCTGAAGTTGTGTTATGTATCACGTCACAAACCAGTGCTATAAAACATATACTTTAAAAAAATCTCTTGAAAAAATAGCAGCAGAAAAGGCTAATAGTGAAGTATCAGAAAGTGAAGACGACCATGCCAATGACGAAATCTTCAGGAAAACAAGACCGTCTGTTATACCACGACAGCCTCCTTCATCAATTGTGCGCCCAACACATATTCGATGTATTTTATGTGGGCATCAAAGTCATAAAATGGTGTCTGGGACAGGTTTCGTATAAGTGAATCTGAATGAGCAAAAAATTTTTTATCTGCAGCAATCTATTTTCAAGATGACGTTTATACTCATGTGGCAGATCTGGAATCAGATACTCAAGTGTTTGGTGCAAATTTAATGTACCACAAAGTTTGTTTGGAAGCATATTTAAGGAAATATGAATATGCTATGAAAAATGTTAAAGAACAGAAAACCATTTCGCCAAAAGATGTGGCATTTAAAAAAGGAATGGAAATTGTAGGCCCTAAGCTTAAAGAAGGATATGGCTTCACACAAACGGAAATCCGGGAATTGATAGATGAATTGGCTGGTGGAAATGTAATTAGAAACAACGAATTAAACTAAGACTGCAGAGACATTACGAGGATGAAATAAGCTTCAGTTCATCTGATAGTAAAAATGAGTCATTGATGGTTTTCTCATCAAAACTAGGGATTGACGAAATAGTCAAACTTATGCGGAAAGTAGATAACACTGGTTTGTCACGTAATACACAAACACAACATCAGAAGTCACACTTTTCAGCCTTTTTGCAACTACGTCATCTCTTATGGCGGCTGCTTCTTGTACTCTCTTTCTTCCATTAACTGTGGTAACTGTCTTGTTACTGTTTACAGCAATTTTCCTCGTTAAATATAACATTTGATTTTTCTTAGCGAACAGTTGCCAGTCTCATTCCCATCCTTTGATGATCATCCATTTTCATCAATGTCAGTTTACCTGTAAAATAAAAATATCTTTATGAAATGAACATTCCAGTTTATAAGATGTATCAGCATAAACATTACAGTAAATTAGGCTAGTTTTTAAATTGCGGATTATACCCTGTAATAGAGGAGTCCGGAGTACTGATTTTTTTTAATAAATAGTGTCAGGCAACATCACAAACCATCTTAATCGATTTCTTGCCCTTAAAACATATATTTAGACACCTAAATGATGAGTATGACTGCCGCAGGAGCAGAAATATATCCAAAATAAAATCGGTGTCGGCCATTTTGGAAAATGGCGTCTAAAATAGCCGGTCCAGAATATGGTGATGTCTACCCAACTTTTTTTGACTTTTCTATATGTACTTCACTCGATTCTGTTAGTTAGACAAATTAGTACTAAAATTTTTACGGGACTCCAAGTACAGGGACTGTATTATTATAAACAAATAATTATTCAATCACCTAAGATAAAGAAAATCAAAAACAAACTTTTTAAGAATGACTAACTAGATATTTACAAAAATTATAAAACGAAAGCATTTACAGACTTAAATAAATTGTACAAAATATGTTACATACCTAGTTTCTTTAAAGACAAATATGAGTTTTTAAACAACGAAGACGAAGCACTCGCGAAAATCATTTTGTCTGTTTGCTTACACGGAAAATAGAGAGACAAAAATTAAAACTGCCAGCGGCGTCACAGAAAATACTAGGGATTGTCGATGACCAAATGGAGGAAAATAAATGTTTATGTACTTACGACAACTGCTGGATATTGGTGTATACACTATAGAAGTGGTTGCAGCACATAGACAGATACAGATTGGCACTAGTTGTATTTACCATCAAACATAAAATTATACCTTTTTAGGTATAGTAAACACTGGTACTATAAGGTCCTTTATTAATTAAATCACTCGTAAAGCAAACATAATTACTTTATCAGATTCTTATTAATTCTGCACTTATTTGCGAGACAAATAGTGTTGTTAATATTTTATAAACTACTAGGTAAGATTTACCGTTGTTAGTTAAATAACACCATTAAACAACTCTGGGGATCCTACCACCCAGTTGACGACTTTACGAGCTCGCTTGGGAAGTGAATATATAACATTAATTTGCTGTTTTATATTCGCGCCTTAACGAACTACTTTTGGTGTAACCAAGACAACTAGGCATTATGTGATATTCATGCTCTACTATTTTAGGAATATGTCTGGTCTCGGCATTGATAAAGAACGTTTTCCGCGTTCTACTATGGAATGTTAAAAATGCTAATTCGTAAACAACTAACCGTCCGACAGGGCCGGCGTTAAATCTTTTTTTGGTAAAACTCACAAATTAGGTAATTTCATAATGAAGATATGAAATAATTTAGCGGATTTTAATAGAAATTTACAAATACTTAAAAAGTTAACCGTTACAGAAACAAGAGATATACTGCACACCCGTATGTGTTCTCCGTCGTTCTCTACTACATCAGCTCTCAATTTCGCAGAAAAATGTCTTTTTTAATTGTTCAACTCTGTAAGGAGTCGATTTTAATGATATCTTTTTGAAAAGAGAAAATCATGCTATAAAAAATGGAACCATTTTTAGAATGATTTGAACTTTTATTATATTGCTGTTGGCAATTGTCATACGTCTCCATCAGTTGGTCTGTTTGTACGTACGTATGTACATGTATACGGAAACACTCTACAGACCATAATCATTAACTTCAACTTTTTTTGCTCAGATATGCTTAGAATCTCATGTGTCGTGACTTTAAGTTAAAAATAATTCTGTCTATAATTTTTTTTTGTCCGCACTATTACTCTGGGATGGTTTACGATGTTAACTTGAAATTTTATACACCTATTTAAAACACAACCCGTTTTCTTTTCAGGCATCGTCAGCGGCTCCCACAATACCAATTTCGATTCTTTTTTTTTAAATAAAGCTCTTTATAAACAGATGTGTCATCACTAATTTTTATTTCCTTAAATGGAGTCATTTAGTCAAATTTAATATTGCACTTTTTATTACAATTGTGCGAAGTAATCATCAAATAATTATTACACTGAAAATTTGAGCTCGATCCGATATGTAGTTCCAGAAATATACTGCTTTAAAATCTAATTCTTCATAAGCTGAGGCGGTCGAATCGCTGACGTAAATGTCTCCACAGTCCTACCTCGCTTACCTAATAACCTTGCCCACCGCAATCGAATGTCAGTGTTGACATTTTTGGCATTTTTCGTTTGAAGTTTCTCGATCGCGATTTTGTGTTAGCCCATCTCTTTCCGCTGCAAAAAAAGAGATAGTCGACCTTCCCCTGTTAATAACTAATCAACTATAAATGATACAACAACGAAAGATAACCTAACAGACGTAGAATTTAATTTTAAATCGACCTGCACCTGTCCCGATCCAGTCAGATATGTTTAAAAAAAGCCTTTGTTAATGCAAATTCGCAAAAAGTATAAAGTGTAGAATTTTACTTCAAAAACCCGTTACAACAGTAGAGCTATCTTTTACTTTTCGTTTTACGACAAAAAAAAATAAGGAAACGTGTTTTCTTCTCATCTCTTGAAAATATCTAGATAAACGTTGGTTCTATGAAAAACTGGTTGGGATCTATTAGAAAGATTATAAAATGATGATGAATTTGCTTCCTTGAAAAATTCCTGTAGGATTAATGATTTCGCTGCTATATACGTTTAAAGACAAAATTTCGATTTCGCCTGAAAACGATTTTCAAATTAAATGCCATCGGGTCAAGATATGACTAGGCAACCTAGTCGTGATCTATTAACCTACATGTTATCTTTTATATAAACTATTTCTTATCTGAATAACAGATGAGGGTATTAATTTCTTATGCCGAATCTTGACTACTAGGCAAGCGGGTCAGCTACGTCTATATCTCCCGATGCGATAGAGACATTGACGTCACACAGCTATAACATGAAAGAGACGCGTGTTGATATGTTCTTGATTAATTTTGAAGCCTATAGAGACCCTAGAAAATTCTTTTTTTTTGCATTTCGCTCTAGAATTAATAGATCTTTCAGAAAATGTAATAAAAAAAAATACTAAATGAGCCCATTGTTATTTTCACACATAAAAACGAAATAGAAATTAAAATAAATAAATGTATCTCAGCCTTGGAATTATAACGTACTGATGGCCCTTACTACATCAAACTGCTCATGTAGAGGCCGCAGTTGACCGAAGAGATCCAAGTAAATCAGTCATAGCCAACGATTGCCAGCGTGTGTATCGCGTATCGCATATTCAGTCGAAAACGAATTCGAGTCCATTTTCACTTTCGTTTTATTCATTTATAAGATAAAGTATTTTTTTGGAGAATATCTCTTTTCATCATGGGACGACATGTTATTCCCATTTTAGGTGACGGCAGTTGTTTATTTGTTAATTTGTTTATTTTTTAATATTATGATGGTGTCTTGTTGTTTGTGACCCATCTTATACACAGCCTATTAATAATTTAACTGAAAATGAAAAGTTGTTATCGTTTCATGGTGCATACATTGGTCATGTTGAATTGCATTGCATGTATTAGTCAATTATTTTCTAATTATTTATTTAAGTTATAGCGAGACGACAACAACGACCAAAGTTTTAATTACAGAAGTGTAGAATTTTACTTTAAAAACCCGTTACAATAGTCGAGCTATCTTTTATTTTTTGCTCTACGACAAAAAAAAATAAGGAAAAGTGTTTTCTTCTCATCTCTTGAAAATATCTAGATAAACGTTGGTTCTATGAAAAACTGGTTGGGATCTATTAGAAAGATTATCAAATGATGATGAATTTGCTTCCTTGAAAAATTCCTGTAGGATTAATGGTTTCGCTGCTATATACGTTTAAAGACAACATTTCGATTTCGCCTGAAAACAATTTTCAAATTAAATGGCATCGGGTCAAGATATGGCTAGGCAACCTAGTCGTGATCTATTGACCTACATGGTATCTTTTATATAAACTATTTCTTATCTGAATAACAGATGAGGGTATTAATTTCTTATGCCGTATCTTAGACTACTAGGCAAGCGGGTCCAGATGCGATAGAGACATTGACGTCACACAGCCATAACATGAAAGCGCCACGTGTTGATATGTTCTTGATTAATTTTGAAGCCTATAGAGACCCTAGAAAATTCTTTTTTTTGCATTTCGCTCTAGAATTAATAGATTTTTCAGAAAATGTAATAAAAAAATGCTAAATGAGCCCATTGTTATTTTCACACAAAACGAAATAGAAATAGAAATAAATAAATGTATCTCAGCCCTCGAATTATAACGTACTGATGGCCCCTACTACATCAAACTGCTCATGTAGAGGCCGCAGTTGACCGAAGAGATCTAAGTAAATCAGTCAGAGCCAACGATTGCCAGCGTGTGTGTATCGCATATCGCATATTCAGTCGAAAACGAATTCGAGTTCATTTTCACTTTCGTTTTATTCATTTATAAGATAAAGTATTTTTTTGGAGAATATCTCTTTTCATCATGGGACGACATGTTATTCCTATTTTAGGTGACGGCAGTTGTTTATTTGTTAATTTGTTTATTTTTTAATGTTATGATGGTGTCTTGTTGTTTGTGACCCATCTTATACACAGCCTATTAATAATTTAACTGAAAATGAAAAGTTGTTATCGTTTCATGGTGCATACATTGGTCATGTTGAATTGCATTGCATGTATTAGTCAATTATTTTCTAATTATTTATTTAAGGTATATGGATACTTTAAGAAAATAAAACTACAGGACAATAATATCTGAAATGTGGTTGACTAGGATGAGTCTGATTCATTTTTGGTAAAAAAAAATACAGTGATCACTGAAAGAATAAGATAATTAATGAATAGGAGTCAAACAGAGAGGGGAGATTTTTGCAAATAATTTTATAAATTCTTTATATTCCTTGCTTACCGAGGAGAAGTATTGTAATCGTGAAAAAAATTACAATTCCAGATTACTTAAAACTATCACATTCAGATTTAGATCATGAACATTTAGGTATTTCAATTTGATCATTCAGTTTGTCTGTCGGTCGGTCTTTTGGCTCTCTATCTAAAAATATTTGATTGAGAAAAATAACATTCGACAGGTAAATAAGGCTTATTGCCATGGAATAAATCTGGTATATTTTGATCGAAAAACGTAGAGCTGAACACTCCAAAAAAATTAGAAGGAAAAAATGTTACGAAAAACAATAATATTTGACACGTAGTTAACATAATTGCTAAGGAAAAATCCTATTTTAGTTTTAGTGAAAAAGAAAATTAACTGGACTAAATACGTCAACATTTGACGGAAGACGTCTAGAGTAGACTCTTTTGTTTTTATGAATGACTCTAGGAAAAACTGAGATCATTGCGTTGAAGCAAGATCACGAATTTCGCGATAATGTGAATGCTGGTAGAAAGTTCAAAGATGTGCCTTCAAAAAATAACTTCTAGGATACATTTTTAATCATCCCCATCCCGTCGAATTTCGACGAGCTCAGCTAGTGTATTATAATGAGATCTGTACTTAGACTACATTTTGAATTTATTTCGTTGAAATTTTGTTAGATAAATGGGGGTAAATAAGTAAAGCATGCATAAAATTATGATTTAGTGTATGTGCGAGAAGTCAAGGTCTCAAGAATTTTTTGGGTTCAGCCATCCCCACATCACCCTCATTACCATCCCCACACCGTTAAGGAATAAAAATATAAAATTGTTATTTAGTGTATATACAAGAACCAAAGGCCTTATTTTTTTGGAATCAGCCACTTTAGTGTAGTGCAAATATAGTATCAATGTTTTTTTCGTTGTAATAGACTCGGCTGGGAAATCTGGATATAGGAAGTAGGAATTCCATAGGCAGCTGCTTTTTATGTATTCGGATTATCTGAAAAGCTATGTCGGCACCGGTGCTGTATATTTCTCTCAGGAATATTACCTTGCAAATATATTGGATCAGTTATATGAACGTACGGAACAATTAACTAAAATTTTAGGAAATTTCTGTTTGAAGTTGCTTACAACGAATACTAGAATTAGGGAACTTCAAACGCCACATAATATACAGAAACAGAGATCATCAAAAACATGAGAATAATCCAAGAGAGTGAACTTTGGTGAGTTTCTAGTTAGAAATTCATTTATGTTACAACAAATGTGCGTAATTTTATTACGATGTTACTCGAATATTATATTTGCTCATTGTACTGTGAAATTAGAATATGGACTCAAAGAGGATATTTTAGGGTGTCAACAAAATGGCACACCACTTAATCAAACGTAGTAATAATTGTCGACCGCAGAAATATGACAAAGTTGAATACATTTAATAGAGATAACTTCATGCGTATGTAATGATGATCGAATACAAAGAGAAAACACAATATGCTTCATGCCTTGTACTAGATATTCAGCACACAATGAGGAAAACCTCAGTGTTGATTTCCCAAATGATTTAATTCACTCAAAGTTAAATGTTGTGCTGACAACTAAAGTTTTATAAAATGGTATGAGGACAATCAATAAAATTTGTCATTTCTAGTAAAGAATTTTAGGTTACAGCGGCTGAAATTTTTGGATGAGCGATTTTCTTAGAATTAGTATAACAACTAGCTCTAAATATTATACTCCATCGAATTATTGAATTTTATACGTAATTGTTGAACCCCGATATTCTATTAGAGGGGCGAAAAGGGAAGTGAAATGTATTTTTTTCGAATATTTCGAAAAATAAACGCTTTAGCGAAGTCAAGAATTTTTTTTAAAATTTATATTTCGATAAAAATTTAGACTTGCCACCTACATTTGCAATCAAATTTGATCGATGTACAGCGTTTTTCTAAGAAAGGGAAATTAATCCTAGTATACTCGGATACTGTGAGTATGTCTCTTGTCTCCCATTGTGTAGCCCCCTCCCGCACAAGGTCACTTCAGGCTTTAGAAATAAAGGGGGTTGCCTTACCTGTGGTGTGTTATCCTATGTTATATGCAAATAATTTTTACATCGTCTGTACAAGTTACAATTTAATAACAGTAGTCTTGTTTCTAAAGTATTCCTTTATATGTACAGTGTGTCCACGGATGGACTTAACTATACTTATAAAAATGGTTATTTTCAATTTTTCAAAAAAAACTTATTCCTCATAATTTCTTTTGCTTGTTATATATACGATTCCCGTTGAGAAAATTTGATTTTGTTATACAGGGCGAGCAAAAATGATAAAAATTTGGATTTTCAAAATAAAAAATGTTTAAATCAAACTTTTTGAGGCATTGGGATTAAGTAGCTTAAAAGCAGTAATCGCAAAGCCAAATATTTTTTTTCATGGGAGTTATTGTTACTAAGTTATTTGATATTAAAAATAGAGAGAACAAATTTTTTTCAAATTAAATGTGAGAAAATAATTAATAAAGTATTTATTTAACTTAAGCATTTATACAGTAACGTCCTTACTCAACATGAAGCCCTCCTACATCAACGCATTTCTCCATCCTTTTTCGAAATTCGTTATAAACATTGTGAAGAATATCTGGTGTTACTGTAGCAATGGCATCACTTTTGGCTTATGATACCCCCACAGAAAATAATCCATTGCAGTGAGGTCCGGAGATCGCGCTGGCCAGTTTATCTGTCCATGGCGCCCAATCCATTTTCGGGGAAATGTTCATTTAGCCAATCATTGCACTATGCGCTGGGCAGAATATCATATTTCTTCTAAATTTCAAACTTACTTCATCCATTTGTGGCAAAAAGTATTCACTAAGAATTTCTAAATAATAATTTGCATTAAGCCTTCCTTCGAAGAAAAATGGACAAATTATTTTATTGAACGTTAACGCACAACATACGTTAAGTTTCTTAAATTTTTGGCTGTTTGTATGACTCCATTAGTAAAGAGAATTCAAATCGATATAAATCATCACCTTCTAGAAGTTTATGGATAAAGGTTGGTTTGAATGCGTGAAATTTATTTGCGTACAGAATATTGTGTACGTGACTCTTAGATACACCACCCACCTGACTCGCTGTTGCTCTCAAAGGAAGTCGGGGATTATTGCGAACTGATTCTGACACTAAAATTGTTGTAGCATTATTTTCATCATGTCTGTTTTTTGTTTTTTTCACATCTTTAACGTCACCATAAACATCGGATTTACGAATCATGTTTCTTAAAGCATTTACAGAAACTTGTACACTTGGAAACTTCCTGTGGAAAACTTCTGTCGCGTATTTATAGGACACTTCTCCAATACCATAACACTTGATCAAGTAAATGCGCTGCTCTAGGGTCAACATTTTTCTAAAGATATTAATTGACAAATGTTAACAAATAACAATGTCACATTATTTCCCAGCGGCAATCTTGATTGATAATCACAAAATGAGATAGCGGTCCACTTCTACTAAAAGTTAATTCAATGAAGTAGGATCTGAGTTGAAAAACTATGAAACAACATTTACACCCAAACTTAATAATAGTTACAAATAACGTTTTATTACAAGTAATACATAGTCTTTAAAACATATTAATCGATAACAAGATATGGGGAAAAATCGATTTAATTTTTAATATCAAATAACTTAGTAACAATAACTCTCATGAAAAAAAAATTATCTGACTTTGCGATTAGTGCTTTTAAGCTCCTTTATCCCATTGCCTCAAAAAGTTTGACTTTAAAATTTTTTATTTTGAAAATCCAAATTTTTACAATTTTTGCGCGCCCTGTACAACAAAATCAAATTTTCTCAACGTGACTCGTATTTATATAACAAGCAAAAGAAATTATGAAGAATAAGTTTTTTTCGAAAAATTGAAAATAACCATTTTTATAAGTATAGTTAAGTTCATCCGTGGACACACTGTATATAACGATAGATATAATTTTTATTTGACCAGCAATGAATAAAATAGGAAATTCTTAATTATAGGAAAAAATATATATTTTTTTATTAACAATTTGTCAAGAAGTAAATTGCTTCTGTCATAACTTCTTTGTTTTTTATGCTACTGAAGTAATCAAAAATAATTTGAAAGCCTAATTAATACTCTTCCAAAGTCTAATTACACAGGTTTACAAAAAAAAAATGTCCGACCAATGGGATCCCATTACCGTACCCCGAAGGTTTTTGACGTGCTGAACATGATGCCGTTGTCCGTTTTGCGCCATCACGTCAGGGTTTCGAGAAAACTTAATCTAAAAGTGCTAAAAATACCTTTTTCGTTCATGCACAAATTAATTCAGCTATCGAAACATTTTAAAAAGGTAATTAATCGTGATAAATCCAAAAAAGCGAGGCAAATTAAATTAACCAAAACTGTACAAAATAATGAATGGAAGTGTATGATGGAAAAATCAAATAAGAAATAATCAAAAATTTGTATATTTATTACTAATTACACAAGAAGAAGTGAAGGACAAGCGGGACCACCGCAGTAACATTTTCCGGATCATCGTATTTTTAACAGACTTCATATTTCTTACGCGGTAGGAGTTATTCCTGACGCAATACATCAGGAGCCTGGATCTATTATCAATCCGGAAAGCGAAGAAGAATTATTGCATTAGATTGAGCTAGATCCAATGATTAGTGTAAGGTAACTTCTATTCACAGAATTTTACGTACTAATTGATTGCACCTGAATCACATCCAGAGGGTGCAAAATTATTACCCAATGATTATCCGATTAGAGTACAGTTTTGCAGAGAGATGCTACGAAGAAATCGGCTGGACCCTAATTTTCTCAATAAAATTTTATGGACCGATCAATCATTTTAAAAAATTTGGTCTATTCAACACCCACAATACGCACTACTATTGGATTCGAAAGCCCCACAACTCAAGGGAATCCAACTTCCAACACCAATTTAGTGTAAACCTGTGGAGTAGGATTTTGAACGCTGAGTTCGTCGGTCCCTTTGAGCTGCCGCCTCGTTTGAATGGAGAGAGATATCAGCATTTCTTGGAAAATGAGCTGGTGATTTTGCTGGAGGACGTCCCATTAGATATTGAAAAATATGTGGTTTCAACAGGACGGCGCATCCACATAACTGGATCGGGGGCGGTGGTAGAATCAGGTGGCTAACGAGATTTCCTAATTTAATCCCCACTGATTATTTTGTTTGGGGGCATTTTAAAGAAATAGTGTACGCCAGGAAAATTGCACTAGCGATAAATGAAATAAAGCAAAAGCGGCAGACATTCATTTGACTAAAACGAAAGGTGTAGATTATGCATTTCAGAGGGAGGCAGAACATTTGAAAATTTAATGTAATAAGTACGTATTTTTGATTATTTGACTTTTCATGAATGATGACAATTTTAAAAATGTCCAACAACGAATTTGAAATTTTTTTATGTAGTTAGCATAAATCAAGTTAGTTTTAAACATTATGTTCACATTGTCATCGAACAGTCTTTTTTACAACAGCCATTTGTAAATTGATTTTTTTTTCTCAGACATAAATTCTAGAAAAAAAAAAGAACAAAAAAGGTGTTTTCATTAATCATAAATAAAAATTTAATACTATATTTCATTGTTATATTACCAAAGTGTGTCTGTGCCTAATTTCAGGTAAACACACCGAATAGTTTTAGCACAGTGGTGATTTTTGTAAGGACGGTAGTAAATTCCTCAAAAATCACAAAAATCTGAATAACTTTTAAACCGTTGACTTTTGGATAACATGTCATGTTCCGGGGATTGGTAATGTTGTCCCCTTTCACCAGGTTTCGTTTTGATCACTGTCTCTGAGACACCTAGTATATAATTGTAATTTTTTTCTCAATTAGTGGTATTTTCAATATTACAGTTAAGTTTTATCTTACTTCATTATGATTTTTGCTATGTCGACTTATGGAAAATTTCAAAGAATACTTCTGGTTATAATATTTTTCTTCTTACAGTGCCATGGAGATTAATAAACTTTCATGGCACTGTTCTGAAAAGTGAAGTAATAAACGAAGTGAACTATTTAACTGGCCCAGACCCAGTGCCTTAAGTTATTCAGCCACGACGTGTATGTTTAACAGCGCTACGCATTCGAGCTATCTTGTCCTGAATAATCAAATATAGTGAACCCCATGTGTTCAGATTGCGCAGGTTATAATATATTTACAACTAACCCTACGAGTAAGCCTGTCGACAAATAGGTACCCCTTACAAAGTTTTACATGATGCATAAGCTACAAGATGCCGCTTATGCTTGTGGGGTGCTTGTGGTTTTCATGAAATTTGGGCACTAATTTCGTATAATATTCTGAGTATAAAACTTATTTTCTGGTTTTCAAGGGTTTCTGTATAAGTTTTGTTTCACAAATTGCGCTACACCTTCTGGTCTATGCTAAGGGAATATTATTCCAAGCAAGTAAATGGAAAAATTTACATTGATAGGCGTTCAGTCACTTTTTCAGATTTTTTTAGAGCATAGGAAAATGTGTAATCAAACGACAACAAATGTAAACCGTTGGTGACACCAAAAGTGCACACCCTGCAACTTGATTTACCCAGTGGACAACGTACCTGATTTCCGCAAAAAATCACTTGAATTTTAGTTCGCTAATCGGTCAAAAAAAAGAAAATCAATGCATATAAAACACATAATTCTTTTTGCTTTCAATTCAATTCAGTTCATTTATTCAATTATTATCATACAAATACGTTTTATAATATTACATCAAAGAAGAAGTGACTAAACCTCGAAGGAGTTTGTTTGCACTTAATTACAATTGTATATAAATAAGTATAATAATAATCATCATAGTACATTGTATCCTAGTACATGTATCAACATTAAATAATATAGGATTGTATACCTACGTATCCATACACACATGTGCATCTATACAGATACACACATACGTACACATTCACAAGCATAATACAAAAAATATCTAACAATAAATAAATCATTGTTTGGAGAAATATCTTGAGTGGGATTGATGAATAATGATTATTACTTATAAAATTTTCCTGGATTATTTATAATATATTCCAGTAATTTCTTCCTAAAGTGTTTTTTACTCGAAATATTTTTTAGTTGTACTGGTATTACATTATAGTACTTGGGTCCTAAGTAATCTATAAAATTTTGTTGTTGTGTTCTAATATACATTTTCACATTTAAGTTTTTATTTAACTTTGATTTTGTATTATATGCACTTGTGGAGAGGCTATACATAGTTACATTAGTTTTTACATACACTATACATTCAAGAATGTATAAATGTTTTACACTCAGGCATTTTATTTCTTTAAATATTACTACGGAAGCCCGCCCTAAGTGCCCGTGCACCCCCGACCCTTGGAAACAAGGTTTTTCATAAAGATTAAAGTCTAAGGAACAATTTTGGACATGTCCCCAAAAAAAAATGGCTGTACTTTCAAAATGGCGTCCGTTAAAAAAACAAAAATTTTCAAATATTGTTTTTGTCATTTAACACAAAAACTAAAAAAGATGGAGAAAAACTTTCTGCACAAAAAACAAAGTGCATAAAATTTCCTACAATTTTGTTCATATACAATATTTGGATAGGAGATACCATTTTCCAGATAAATGATTCAACTTTTAAAATAAAATATAAAATTCAATATAAAACGTAATAGTACGGGAGCCCACCCTAAGTGTCCGTGCACCGCCAAATCCTTGGGGACAATCTTTTTCATAAAGATTAAAGCCTAAGGAATAATTTAAGATATGTCCCCAAAAAAAAACTTTCTCTATTTTCAAAATGGTGTCCGTTTAAAAAAAAATTGCAAATATTGTTTTTGTCATTTAACACGAAAACTAAAAAAGATGGAGAAAAACTTTCTGCAGAAAAACAAAGTGCATAAAATTTCCTACAATTTTGTTCCTATACAATATTTGGATAGGAGTTACCATTTTCCAGATACCATCGTTGCCGTTTTCGAGATAAATGTCCACAAATTATAATATTATTATTATTATTAACTTTTTTCAGTTTATTTTATTTTTTGTTATGTTAATAATATAAAGTTATATCATACGCCTTACAATAATTGTCTCAGTTATTTCCTCTAAGTGATTTACCGGTAAATGAATTTCCATGTTTTCTTAATTTTGGACTCATTTATCTGGAAAATGGTAACTCCTATCAAAATATTGTATAGGAACAAAATTGTAGAAAATTTTATGCACGTTGTTTTTTGTGGAAAAAGTTTTTGTCCGTCTTTTTTAGTTTTTGTGTTAAATGACAAAAACTACATTGGCAAAAGTTTTTTTAACATATGGCCGCCATTTTGCAAGTATAGCCAGTTTTTTGGGGGGGGACATGTCTTAAATTGTTCCTTAGACTTTAATCTTTATGAAAAACATTGTCCCCAAGGGTCGGTGGGGGGGTGCACGTACACCTAGGGAGGGC
Organism: Rutpela maculata; assembly: GCA_936432065.2. NCBI lineage: Eukaryota > Metazoa > Arthropoda > Insecta > Coleoptera > Cerambycidae > Rutpela > Rutpela maculata. The sequence goes on along the minus strand of OW386289.2, from coordinate 85,794,717 downwards.
TCCCCGACTATAAGGATATATTCGGATATATAGTTGATTTTCGAAGAATAATTTTTAATATTCTTTTTTGAATAACTTTTACAGGGTTTAGAGCATTTTCATAAGTTCCACCCTATACAATTATGCCATACCTTATAATTTATTCTATAAGTGAGTTATATACTGTAAGTAGTGTTTTTCTTGATAATATGTCTCTAAGATTGTAAAATTTGTATATTAGTTTTCTTATTTTTCCTGTAATACAGAGTATATGTTTGTGCCACTTCAAATTCTTGTCCACTATTACTCCCAAATATTTATCTGTAGACTCGAGGTTTTCAGTAGTATTAGCAATATTTATTTGTTCAATTTGTTCAATACATAATTCTAAAGTACCTACCATTAGCAGGTACTTTAGAATTATGTATTGAAAACATGATATATTTTGTTTTTGATATATTAAGTGATAATAAATTATTATCCAACCAATTTTTTATTTTTTCCATATTTTTAAAACCACTTCATCCCAATCTGACCCATCAAAAATTACCGCAGTATCATCAGCATATGAAATTAATTTTCCTGCAATATTTAGTTGACACAAGTTATTAATAAAAATTGAAAATAATGTTGGTGCGATGACTGTGCCTTGAAGAACACCACTTAATATTATTTTGCTCTTACTAATCTTATCGTCAATTTTAACAAATTGTAGTCTATTTTTTAGGTAACTGGCAAAGACGTCCAGTGCTCGCCCTCTAACTTCTATTGACTCTAGTTTTGTAATTAGTTTTTTGTGCGATACCGTGTCAAACGCCTTTGCCAGGTCTAAGAAAACAGTTATGCATTTCTTCTTTTCATCTAGTTTTTTGTTAATAGAACTTGTTAAAGTATATATTGCATCATTAGTACTATAGTTAGCTCTAAAACCAAATTGATTATTCGATATTATCTGATTAGCATTTAAAAATTCTTCAAGTCGATTCTTCAGAGCTTTTTCAAAAATTTTTGCATAATTATTAATGACTGAGATTGGTCTGCAGTTGGATTTTTCGGTTCTGCTGCCATTTTTATAAACCGGGGTAACTATCGATTCTTTAAAATGTTCAGGGACACAGCCTTTCTTTGATGACTATGAAAAAAATCTGTAAAAATATTTATGCAAAACTTCCCTATTTCTCTATTTAACACCTTTCATTTATTTATCTTTTCTGTAGGCTGACTACGGCGTATATTTTTTTAACTAAGAGTATATCAGGCTTTCTTATTGGTAATAGTGACAATATTCCAAATATTACCATTCTCCGTTACAGTTTTTCTTTATTTTTAGGGTGATCACCATGTATATTTTTTTTATTTTTCTTGCTTGGGAATTGTGTTAATTGCATGCGAAGTATTATTATCCTCCGTCATATTTTTTTCATTAATTATATTTTTTATGGGTCAACCCTTTATATATATCTCAGTTCTTTGTTGACAGTAGCGCCAACTACCTACTAAATATTATTGTTCTCCGTCAAGTGATCTGGTAGGTATACAGACACAGGGAATTATTTGTATTTATTTATATCAAATTAACGTGCATCGACTACTTGCGGTTAATGGCACGGGTACAAAAGGTTTACAAGCATGTTTCACTAAGATTATACGTATTAATTTCATGTAAAGGCGAAGTGAGGTCATCTTTGAGGTCACCTTTGAGGTTGTGGCCTTGTCGAGCTGTTGAAGGCATTCCGAAAGAATATGCTTCACTGTAAGGCGATAGTTACAATGGTTGCATAATGGCGGGTCACTGGATCTCATTAGGCAGCCATGTGTGAAGCGAGTATGCCCCATTCTTAGTCCTCTCAGTAGGATTTTGTCTCCTCTGCCCATGTTTGGAAGATTACACAAAATTGGACGAAACTCTAGACCCTGAGACCAGAGTATACTTTAGGTTTTTGGTGCGCTGAATCCGAATCTGACCTCAGAATTGCTCCATCACAACAGGTTTTCGAGATATCCTAACCTAAAAATGCAAAAAGCACGGTTTTTCGCTATATTCGGGATTATATTACACCGCGAATTAATTTTTCCCCACAAAACTCGTTACGGTATATAAAAGTACTCTTCCCCATCAAAATGTATATTTCATACATACCGCACTTGTCTAAATTTAGAAATCTGACATTATCTCTCTACCGCGAAAAATTCGAGTTTATGGCGGAGTCGCCGGTGACAGATTCATAAAATAGTACATTGTAATACAAGTGTGGCAAGGGCTTCATTGCAAAACTCGTATGATAGGAACACTCGCTGCGCTCGTATTCCTACTTTCATACATCGTTTTGCAATGAGGCTTGCCACATGTGTGTTACATACTATTTTTTCTACGGTTGTGAAGTTATTTCCCTTAAAGTCTTTCAATATTTTAAATTTTGAAGATGTAATTGAGGCGTGTGGCAAATTCTTTGCCGCACGGCGTGCGACAAAGTGACACTTTCCGCAGTTATTTTGAACTTAGAAAATTTGACTTTTAGCACAATCGTAGAAAATAGTAGATTTTAATACAAGTGTGGCAAGGGCTTCATTGCAAAACGATATATGAAAGTAGGAACACGAGCGCAGCGAGTGTTCCTATCATACGAGTTTTGCAATGAAGCTTGCCACATGTGTGTTAATACTATTTTTTCTACGGTTGTGAAGCTATTTTCCTTTTTTAAAGTCTTTCCAAAATTTTAAATTTGCTGCCTGTCAGATTTTATTAAAGTGACATTTTCCGCAGTCATTCTGAAGTTAGAAAATTTGACTTTGTAACTGCAATTCATGTGTAATTAATGTACATTTATAGAATTTAATTGTTACTACCAGTAAGTAATATAAAATTCTTTAAGACAAACACATTATTTTATTCCGGTGTGTGAAGATGTAATCAAGGCGTGTGGCAAATTCTTTGCCTCACGGCGTGCGGCAAAGTGATATTTTCTGCAGTAATTTTGAAGTTAGAAAATTTGACTTTCAGTACAATCGTAGAAAAAAGCTTTTCCGATCCCTGTTATTCTCGTTGCTATGGAAATGAATTTGTGTTAATTGTTAAGATAAGTGTCAAATAGATAAATACACTTGACTTTTACGAGTTTTCAAAAGTCAATTCACAAGTTATGGAAAATATGAATTCAGATTTTGAAGCGTTACAAGCAGAAATTGAAGTTGTATAATAGTGTCGGACGTAACAATATTTTATTTAATTAGTTATTATTGTTTGTCGTTGTATTTGTTAGAACATTTATTTAAAAGTTAATACAAAATTGATTTTGTATGACAGTGTCGGCCGAAAAAAAAAATTGTACGTTACACAACCGAAAAACAGTGTTTTGTAGGTCTCCCCAAGCTTCCAAGACTCACCTGCGGTTCGCCCTGGAATCTGCTTGGATCGACCTGCAAAACACTCTTTCCGGTCTTGTAACGTAAATTACTAGTCTGGTCTCAGGGTTTGAGAAATGTCGGTGTGTTTTATTTACATCAATTCTTGGTGTTTTCTCCAGTTTAGTATTTGACTGGCTCCACATATTTTGGCATTTATTTATACTTGTTTTTTAACGTTAATATAATCAAGTGTCCTATAGTTCAGTCAAAATGCGATGGTGAAGTCGGCAATAAAATCGACAGAGAAAGGTTCAAGCTGCAGAGATTCTTGTACCTGCTTCTGGCAGTTATTTGAAGCAACGAGTCTAATGTAGGTGCAAGCGGGGCATAAAAAATATCCCTCTGTATCTAACGTTTTATTGTCGATTTCGCCTTGGCATTTTGACTCAACTTTACATCTTTCATGGTATTTTGCGTAGTTTTCGAGCTACAGTGCGGAAAGTGAAAACATGTACTTTTTCAGTTTTCTCTCCGTTCCCGTACTCGTTAATTTCTACAAATAGTCTAGTGGCATAACTAATCAGATAATATTCTATGAGATTTTGAATGATCAAATTGTAGAGCTTGTAAAGTAACACTTATTGAGTACAAGACAACCAACTCTACAAACATTACAAATATACAGATGAAGACTAGCAGAAACTTGAAGGAAAACTAATAGTAAGCTGAAGGACTTAAGCAAAATCTTCTTCAGTAAATGATTTAAGTAAGCTTCAAAGTAGTCACAAAGAGATATTTACCAAAACAATATTTCACTGCCTGTATGCCTCTTGATAAGAAGCCACTGCCATTCATATGTATACACTAGGGTTTGGGTCCCGGGACGTCTCGTGTCTCAAAGTCCCGGGACTTTTCCCAAATTTAATTGTTTCGTGTCCCGGGACTTTCGGGTCGAGACTCGAGACATGCTTGTAATAATTCTATTTACAAAATGTCATAATATGCTTTATTAGCTCAGGCTTCCCGCACTCTGTCACTGAGAGCGCCATCTGTTAGTTTAACGAGTAATTACTTGATACTCGTACGCACGTTTTAAATACAATAAAACTGACATCTGTTGAAAACCAGAGAGTGTTCTCTTTGTCCGGAGGCATTATTAAATTACGAAAAAAGACTAATTGATAGTTCATTATAATACTTATGTGACTAATTGCTAGAGACTAAATAATGATTATTGATGATTAGTATGATTACTTTACTATGTCCGTTTTATGGTTCATGTTTTATAATAATTATAAGTTTTTGTTTCCAAAACATGATTCTGTGTATGAGAATTAAACATACGAATTGTTTAGACTTTAATTAATGTTAGAGGGGCGAGCGTAGAGGCGACTTCAATGTGAATATCAGTCGATATTCCGTTGAAGCAACGTCGAGCGCGGTTAGTACTTGGATGGGCTCCCATCTTGGGAAATACAGCGTTCTCGTCCCACCTTCTAAAGGCTTGTATATCAGTGTATACTCGGAAGTTACGTAATTTCAGACGAGGATTACGTAGTGGATATACCATCCTTTGGAGGGGATGTAAAGCAGGCGGTCCCTTGTCTATTAAATATTAGGCAAGTAAAAGATCCCTACTCTTCTTAAGGGAAGAGGTTCGGCAAAATTTCCAGGTTGGGGGTAGCTCGTCTCCTGGCGTCGGTGATAGGCCCTGGTAGCGGAAATAGGCCGACGTTAAACAGTTAAAAAAAAAAAAAAATTAATGTTAGAAATATACGTTAGATACAATAAGAGCTGCAAGACGGGCTACGACACAGTTTAAGATTATTGGGCTCAGGCCCCCGGAATGAGATGCCTTATAAAGGGGCCATCGACTGACTCCACCGTAAAGTGGCTGATTGAGCTCGATAGAGACCAATTGAGATGGATGGTAGGCCTGATAACAGGACACTGTCCTCTGAACAAGTACCTGCATACAATGCAGTCGAAAGATGATCTTACTTGTAGGATGCGTGGAGTGGATGATGAAATCATCACTCATACTCTATGCCTTTGTGTACCAATTGTAACCAAGCAATTTTCTATCCCGAATTTCACCCACTAAAATCTATTTTTATATTACTTGTAAAACCCCAAGCTTTGATACTAAATTGTGTACCCATTTAAGGCACCGTTGTTTATTCATATTCATGTTTTAAAAATCACAAACCGCGATTTTCACATCGTAAGTGCTGCAGTGCACCTCCGGGTAGTAACAGGTGCGCGCAAGCATCGACAGATACTATACACGGCGACCACGAAGGCAAATCGGTTCCACTGGACTCGGCAAGCAGAGTGGATGTGTGGCAGCTCCAGCATCGCATCAAAATAGGTAAAATTTTTTAAAGTCTTTCAACTTAGGCAAAATTATAACCTGACCGTTCCACCTACTCATACGCACCGCGCTTGCACATATCCCCACTCCACTCTTACGTTTAGAGAAGAGAGCTAGCAGTTTAACGCAAGACAGTGAGTCAGTCTTCATCGGCCAACCGACCGCACCGAACGTGCTCTGTCAAAATAAAATCCAGCAGCAAGACCGCCCAAACCAGTCAACAACCAGGAGAAAGTGAGTAAGAACAACCATTTTAACGGAGGTATTGATTTGGTATCTGTATATAACTTATCGTTCACTTATTCTCGCTTGTTTATTTCATGTATACATCTTGCGCATCCTCGAGGTATCTAGATTCATCTGCACTGTCTGGATATATCGTGGACTTGATATCCCTGGGGTCTCCGGATTCATCTGCACTGTCCGGAGGAACCAGCGTATTCACCATATAGTTATCACTCGGGTATTTACTTGCATTTTGCCTACTCTCGTGTCCTCGAGGTACTTATGTTCATCTGCCTGCTTGGGTATATCGTGGATCTGAAATGGCGACGTTGGGAGCCTCGGATTCATTTGCACTCTCCGGAGAAACTAGCGTATTCAATATAATAGTTATCAATCAGGTATTTACTTGCATCTTGCCTACTCTCGTGTCCTCAAAGTACCTAGGTTCATCTGCCTGCCTTGGTATATCGTGGATGTGGAAAGACATCGTTGAGAGCTCCGGATTCATCTGCACTGTCCGGAGAAACCAGCGCATCCACCATAAAAGTTGTTACTCGGGTATTCACTTGCATTTTCTTTATCCACTATCTCACTCTAATTAATTTTACTGCTAATTAGCCAAATCTGATGCCTAGGGTATTCTTTTGTTGCCATTACACTGTCATCATTTTTGCTTACTCCTTCCCGGTGTCAGGCTGCTGTCCGTAAAAAGACCAACTCTTCCGCTTGCTCTTTCCCCCCCTGTCACCGCCATTCGTGCCGCCTCGGTCACCGTATGTCATTAACGTATTGCCGTTACTGGTGCCATACCGCTGCTTTGCTAACGTCTGCCCTAGTAACATCACCGTAAAACCGTAACACCGTAATTTCATCGTAACACCTCGCGTAACCGTCATAGTATCATAGCCTGGGTCCTTGTATTTTGGTTCCTTACATATAAAAAATAGTAAAGGTGGCACCCGAGCAACCGAACTGTTGCTAAGGTGCCAAAAGTGACACTTTTCGGCGTCACCGAAAAGCACGTCACACAATATGAGTGACAAGGTATAGATATTTCGGAAGGCAATTTCTACAGCTGGAGGAATTAAGGGATCTACCCTGAAAAGGGCTGCTCTCCTTCATGGAGAGCATTGGTTTCTTCTAGGAGATCCTAAATGTCGTGAATATATAATGGGCCGATAGGCCTGAGTACTGCGGATCTTCGAATCTGCTTACATTTTCTAATAATAATAACGTTAGAAATGTTATAATTTGATTTTATGTTCAATAAATGGTGATTTTTTACTAAAATGGCGATTTTATTAATACGTCTTGCCAAAAATGAACTCGATTCTAATTTTGTTTTGAAAAGTCCCGGATTGTCCCGGGACTTTGATCCTGCGATGTCTCGTGTCCCAGGACTTTGTGAATGTCGAGACTTCCCAAACCCTAGTATACACCTGACTGACGTATTCCTACTGGAGTTGTGGTTCTCAAATTCTTTAGCATGTCAAAGTATATTTGCCATTGGTGTAGGAACTAACCCAACAATGACTGATTTAAAGAGAGTATGATCCGCAATAGGATCAGAAAACGTGAAAAGAATATTAGGCTTATTCTCTCTGTCAGGATGTGATGTCACAGGTCCCTTGCAAAAAAAGGAATACTACATTGGCGATCTTCGTTGATGGATGTTTTCCAAACAGGAGACCCAAAATGAAAATCTACCTCCTACAAGAATATCCTATTATTCTTAAATCACATTACCAAAGTTACGAAATGGAGTCGTGTTGATCAGTAACGCCCTAATCTACCACCACCACCATCAGAATTTGGATGTGAAATGAATGAAGGTACCCATTTCTCTGTTATGTGTACTCTCCAATGTGCACCTGAATCGATTGTGCAACTAATTAGGTGTTCCTGTGTAAAAAGAAAATGTGCTGTATTCTGTAAATACAGAATTCAAAACCCATAAACAACTGAAAATACAGTGGGCACCACAGAACTATTGACGTTGGATTAGCAACAACTAAGTTTCAATCTTTCAAATTTGTTACAAGAAATATTCAAAATGACAACAGTTGGATAACCACAGGAATTAAAGTTTCATCATCTAGGCTAAAAGAATTATTTTCGTTGCAAAGAAAAGGCATGTTAGATATAAAATACTATAAAACATACAAGAAAATCTACAAACGGCATGGAGAATAATTAATACCTCTTTAAAAAATAACACCAAGACAAATAAATATGGAATTGAAATAAATGGCAATACAACATCGGACAATTCGATCATTTCCAACGAGTTTAACTCATATTTTGTTAACTTACCAAAATCACTACGCACTTCCTTAAATTATCAAAATTCAGCCAATCAACCATCAGTAATTACCACGAATGAATCAATTTATTTAAATCCTGTAACAACTACTGAAATAATTAATATTATAAATAAGTTAAAACAATCTAACTCTGTAGGCCCAGACGATATATCAATTAAAATTATCAAAAAATGTGCTCATCAACTAGCTGAACCCTCATGTCACATAATAAATAAATGTTTTCAAGATGGTACATACCCCAATACGTTAAAAATATCCAAAATTCTGCCACTTTATAAAAAAGGTGACCATAAACTTCTTAGTAATTATCGCCCAATAACAATCCTATCTGTATTTTCAGAAATATTTGAAAAACTCTTGGCAACACGTATAATCACATTTTTAGAAGCTAAGCAAATATTGTCGCCAAATCAACACGGTTTCAGGGAACACAAATCTACCACTACCGCGCTTTTAGGTATACTTGATCAAGTCTACAAAAATTTAGATCAAAACAAGAAAATCCTCGCCAATATACTAGTTAGGTAAATACTTTAAAACACTCATTATTGGAGAACCAATCAAAACAACTACTCTTCTAGCTAATACTGACGAAGTATTGAATTACATGATAGGATTCTTAGCATTTTAAAGAAAAAAATATATTGAAAATATTTCAATCATTTATTTACAATTAGTCATCACACTTTTTTATTTAATATGAAATTATTTACTTTCTGTATATTGGTACCTTAATCGGGTCACGCTAATATACTACTTAGGAAAACACTTTAAAACACTCATTATTGGAAAACCAATCAAAACAACTACTCTTCTAGCTAATACTGACGAAGTATTGAATTACATGATAGGATTCCTGGCATTTTAAAGAAAAAATATTTAAACTACTTAAATTATTTATTAAAATTCAGTAATTCACAACAATTATTGAACCTTACATTCTATTTCAACTCTAGAAAAGTTGTACAAGTTTTTTCGAACTCGTTAGTTCTCATCAGTAGAGTATAGAAACATTCATTCATTATTTACAAGCCTATTCTTGATTTATTTTTTACAATTAATTATTTTTTATTTATTTGCTTTTATCATGTTTAGAGAATATTATTTAGGTATTATGCAAATCACAACTTACACACTTTTTTATCTATTATGAAAATACCTACTTTCTGTATATTGTTGCCCTAATAGGACTCTACAACAGCAAATAGGGTGTTTTTACTACAAAAAAGAGCAATACGCTGTATGTTCGGTTTGGGTTATAGGGATTCTTGTAAATCTACTTTTATTCGGCAAAAAATATTGACTTTACCATGTATATACATATTCGAAATTTTAAAATTTGTTAAGCAAAATTTATCACATTTCAATTTTCAAAATGCCTATCATCATTATCCAACTCGTTATGGATATAATTTGCAGTACGACATCAATAGACTTCAGCTATATGAATCAAACCCATATTACGTAGGAACCATCCTTTATAACAAACTTAGTAATGACATAAAAAACATAGCCACCCAAAAGAAATTTTTCTCCACTGTAAAATCCATATTAATTGTGAATGCATTTAACTCTGTAAATGAGTTTCTGAATTCGCAGCTAATATAGATAAATATTTTTGTATTTTTGCGTTTTTTGTATTTTGTAAATATGTGTAAACAATTGTGCCAAAATTAACTTGACTTGTCCTATATCATGTATTTGATCCATGGGAATTAATAAATGATTATTATTATTATTATTATTATTATTAATATATAGTGTGACCCATTTCAAGTGGAAACACCTTCGTAACTCAGTTATTGGTCATCCAATTTCAACCAAATTTGGACCGGTATCAAAAATCTTTACTATATCATTTTCGAATAAAACAAAATTTATTTTAGTCATTGGCGTGCATTTTTGTGAAGAAAGAAAGGGTCGATTTTTTTGAGAAATCATATTAGGCATTTTTTTTTTTCGAAAAACTAATGCAATATTGATCAGCTATATTCAGAATTTTCTATATCAGAATTCAGAATTCTATATATTCAGAATTAAACAACATTTTGATTTTTTTACCTATTTTAAATATTAAATAATCAATGAAATGGTAACAAATTTTTTTTCGAAAGAAAGTCATTCTTTATTTTCTCTTTAAATTCATTTTTTCTACCACCCCATATCATCGATACTTTCAAATTCGGTAATCCTTAATGCCCGAATAATTTACAGGTCTGATGACCCAAAGTTTTTAGCAATTTTTCAATGAAACTTGAAATTTGAAAGTTTCAATGATATGAGATAGTAGAGAAAATGAAGAATGACTTTTTTTCGAAAAAAATTTCTTTACCAATTTATTGATTCTATAGAGCAAAATATCGATCTTTTTGACTCTTTAACATTAAGCTTTAACATTAGATTCGTTATCAAAGAATTTTGAAATCACTCTGTATTAAACTTCATGTAAATCTGGAAAAATAATGCAATTATCTCAGCCATATTGGATTCGCCATTTTGAATTCTTAGCTCTTGATATCAGATTCATTATCAGCTACTACTAAAATACTTTATATAGCGACTCACTCACTCACCTTCTTATTACTGTGGAAGACAGAAGTTTCTGTAGAGACCGAGAAAAACAATAGAAAAAAGAAGAAACAAAAATATATTGATATGTACATAAAATGAAATAATGTTATAAAAAAAACTTTAATATACGTATATTTCAACGAAATTTTATTTTTATTATAGCTTTAGCTATAAATTGTATCGCAATTCCGAGGGAATTTGAATATTTTTCATCACAAAATTAACTCTAATGAAGTTAAATTATCTCTACCGACTTCGCCAAATTCTCGACTAAAAAACACTTGATTTTTTTCCAGTTTTTGCTCGCCTTGTACTAGACGCAGTTTGATGAAATAGAACCATCGCTAAGCCATAACTTGCACTTTAATATCAATTTCATAGATATCACTTAAGCTAATCCCTAGTATAGAAGAGCAAAATGAAGTCTGTTTAAAAAAAATCCCCTGTATTTAATGTTTTTTCCTGGCTTACAAATCAACATTTTGAATACTGTACCTGGTTTAACGTTACCATTTATTCATATCTTTTTATTTTTTCCAGGGGCATGCTACGCGGAATTTGGAGTCCGAGTGCCGCACACGACAGGCTCAGCTTATATGTATTCTTACGTTACCGTAGGCGAATTCATAGCTTTCATCATCGGATGGAATATGATCCTGGAATACCTAATAGGCACTAGTGCATGTGCATGTGCACTGAGCGCCTGCTTCGATGCATTAGCGAACGGAGCTATTAAGGAAGCGATCCACGAAAACGTCGGTAAAGCATTAGGTGAGCTGTTCTGTTGTTTGTGCGTAGGAAAAGGTTAATTACCAATTAAGGCGAACACAAAGGAATACGGTGCCAGAGATACTTATTGACGTATATTGGCCATTATAATGGCTGTTAAGGTTAGCTAATATACAGTAGTTAGATATAAGGTCAAAATAAAGTATGTCCAGGGCCGCATTCTCTTTTAGCCAAATAAAGATCTAACTTATAGCGCAAATTATCACTTTTACGGAGTGGTCTGTAAGTAACGGTCCAAATAACAACAGTGACATTTAAGTAATGCGATTTAACTAAACTTACCTTGATCCAAAAATTGATACTAGCACAGATACATAGCGTTAAAGTCAAAATTATATTTTCAATTTTTTCACATAACTTTTGAAGTTTTTCAAATATCGGTATGAAAATTAATCAATACGGGTTTTTTAAGATGACAAATTCAAATCTGCTCCGTTTTTTAGTGTAGATCCTAGAGGACGCCACATAGCAATGTTTATGATATTAATGTGCTTTTTTATCCGTAATGCTATCGCTTTTTTTGTTAAAAAATCCTAAACTTACCTCATTTAGGTGAAAAAGAAACTGTACTTCTCATTAGCCTTAGAAATTGATTATTTTCGAGTTACAAATTATCAAGTTAATAAATTTTATTTGTGATACAAATGAAGAGCAACTTTAATTATACAAAATTATAACTTAAACATGAGTCCAACAAATAAAGAATAGAATACGTAAGAAAACTCAATAAAATAAATATTATTTCACAGTAAATGTTCATTATGTCCGCCGTTCACCGATACACTTATCCTTATGATTCATGAAAGATCTCTTCATATTCAATAATACTATTCGTTTCTGTTTCCTATTGGGATACTCTGATATATGTATTTTCTTCTAAACAATGTCGTGAAATCTACAAAATAATACAATTAACCAGTATTTTACTGGAAAATAACCTCTAAGCCTGTGACTTTTACGTCAAAGAATCAGTTAGAGGGTGGTTTTTGACAAATAATGAATAAGACCAAAAATTTACACAGCACATAAACATTTATAAAACGCTTTGAGAAAGGAAACAAATTCATTTTCCGAAACGTCAGCAAAATACGTCATTTTTATATTTTTGTTCTTAATTCATTGTTTGTCAAAAACCACCCTATAACTGATCCTTTGACGTAAAAGTCACAGGCGTAGAGGTTATTTTCCAGTAAAATATTCGTTAATTGTATTATTTTGTAGATTTCACGACATTGTTTAGAAGAAAATACATGTGGTAGAACACCCCATAAGAAACAGAGAAATTAAGAAAATGCCACAACCAACATTTAGACAATATTTTTAATACTATTTGGTTAAAAAAGGCTGTCGCTGCACTATTTTTTTGCTAAATATGGCCGTGAGTGTTTACAGTATTTTTGTAAACAAGTTCTTTCATTGCTCCCCACCCACATACCGAAATTCAAAGGGTTAAAATCTTTACTATGTGGCGGCAAAGGAACCAATCCAGCGATCATGAGAATGGGTGCTTAAATAGGTTCGTACTTGATTGATGAGATGTGGCGGGGCACCATCCAGCATGAACAAAATACTTTGCCTCATTCAGAGGTATTGTATCCAGCATATCAATAAAATCTTTTTTTTTTAATTGTAAATAATTGTTACAATTTAAATTTCTTGGCAACGCGTGTGGTACTAGAAATAATCCCACACCAAATATTGATTTTAAACTTATGCTGGAAATGTAGTTCTCAGTTTACATGAAGATTTTCAACTTCCCAAAAATGATTATATCTTAAATTGAGGATATCTCAGCGGATAAATGTAGCTTCATCCGTAAATAATATTCTGTTGACGAATGAGTGGTCAATAGTCTACTCCAGATATAACCTGCAAAATGATATCTTAACGAAAGATGGGCGTAGAGCGTAGCCCACGGGTCCACCTACTAAAAATGTACGTAAATACCTGCGGATGTATACTAATTTAGCCTATTTCTTTTATTACAGAAGTCAACAAAAAAAAGGGCGCTATTGATCATAAACAATGTTTTTTGACATGCTGAAATCGATTCTGCTATTAGAAAAATTTATCGCATCAGTTTTTGTCTACTACCCATTTATCCCCTAAAAAGGGTAAAAAAAAAGGTCACGTCCTAAGGTTCTAATTTAACTTTACTGCAGTATTTTGACAGACTGAAGCTAAATTTGGACTCAAAAATTTTCTCTACCGTACCAGTTTCCCTCTACCACACCCTTTTATCCCCTAGAAATGACAGATATTGACACGATAGAAATTTTCTTTGTCCAAAGTTGGCTTCAGCACATCAAAATGCTTCAGAAAAGTTAAAGCAGAACCTTAGGATAAGGCCTTTTTTGCCCTTTTTGGGGATAAAAAGGTAATAGACCAAAACTGATACGATGGATTTTTTTGTATTAGAATCGGTTTCAACATGTCAAAATACAGGGTAAGATGGTTCTGATCAAAAGCGTCTTTGTTGGTCTGTGATTCACCGACATCAAATAAATCGATTTTAATGAAACTTTCAATACATCTTTATGTTCAGGGTACGGTTTTAGGAATACCTATCCCCAACCTTCTTTATTTCAAAATGTAGGTATTTTTGTATACTTATATACTATTCACCAAAATTTTTCACATATTTTCGAAAATAATTCTAAAATTGATTTTTTAGTTGACATACGCTTTGCGGTTTGCCGAAGACAATAAATCTGTTTGATCACATTCAGAGTAATTTCTCGAAAACTTGTGACCTACTATTGTCCCTCAAATACGGAAAATCAAAATAGATGTATTAAAGAGTATCAAAAGACACTGTTTTTTATCATATTTATTGGTGAGAAATTTGTTTTTATGTACAATTATTTAACTCATTTACGTGACAGCCAATGAAAGCCCATTCCACGATCAAATGTCATTCATTACTAGTGATAAACTAACCTACATCGGCTTTTGACTATATCACTAGTACTTAGAATTTTATCTGTAAATTTTTTTCGAAAGTTGTTTTAGTAATATAAAGGGTGCAAATTGACACTTTATTATCTGATTAAATCCCGAGCGCTTTAATTGATTTAATCTTTGATAAAAAACTACCAATTTACACGAATTATATTACCTTTTGGCAACTTAGCTTGAGAAAAAATTGATAGATAAAATTTATAAGCACGAGCGGTATTTGGGGAGAATATTTCACGAATAAAGAAAGTATATAGAACATCTTTAATATTAACTTTTGCCATCCATTGCCTCCAGACGTTTTCTGACCTTTATTTTCAATTTTTTAATTTGCGTCACATAAAAATGTATTTCCAAAGCGACATTTTTATCAAAAAACAAAGTAGGTAGGTATAAATATTTAACAAGCGCAGCTGCACACACTTAAAATTTCATAAATGTCATGTCATAGTCCATGCAAATTAGACATTTTAGAAAAAATAACTTATAAAGTGATAATATTTGAGATGCTTACTCTAGTTTAGGGTTAGAAATAGATACCCGAAAAGTCCCCCCCCCCCCACCAAGTTATGGGTGGAAAGTCCCTTTTTTTTTTTTCAAAAAACCACCCCTAACGGGGACTTAAAGCTGGTTTTTCACCTTTATCTTGTAAACCGTTCGTCGGAAGAGAAAAAAGTATAGGAAATAAAAAAAATTGTTAAATTCTGCATAAAAAATGTCCTATTAAACTTGTTCTCACCTATTTCGCGTTGACAGCGTCCGAACAGAGAGGTAGTTTGGAGCGCACAGGTAAAAATCGATCCTATTCGAAGTTTCAGAGCGAATATCTTAAAACAGATTACTTTAACGAGAAAAATGCATAGGAATGATTTTTTTTCTTTTATTTTATTTTTATTTTTTTTTTTTATTTATTTTTTTTTTAATTTTTTTTATTTATTGAAGATATCATACAGAGATAAGATACTCGCTGTGAAACTTCGAATAGGATTGATTTTTACCTGCGCGCTCCAAACTACTACCCCTCTGTTTGGACGCTGTTAACGCGAAATAGGTGAGGATAAGCTACAAGGTTAATAGGACATTTTTTATGAAGAATTTAACGACAAATTTTTTATTTCCTATACTTTTTTCTCTTCCGATGAACGGTTTATAAGATAAAAGTGAAATACCAGCTTTAAGTTCCCATTAAGGTGCTTTTTTGCAAAAAAATGGACGTTCCTAGGGGGAAACTTTTCCGGTGTCTATTTTTAACCCTATCTAGAGTACGCATCTCAAATATTATTACTTTATAAATTATTTCTCCTATTCAGTGTTTTTTAATCTAATTTGCGTGTACTATCACTCATAAAAACAATTTCTAATGCTAACGATGAGCATACTTTTTTACCGCCAAAATGAGGTAAGATTTTTTAATAAAAAGAACATTTAACATTACGGGTAAAAAATGTAAGCGTACAGTTACATCACAAACATTGCTTACGTAGGACCTACACCAAAAATGGGAGCACATTTTAATTTCTTATTTTGAAAAACTCCTATTCACCAATTTTCATTTTCATACCAATATTTGAAAAACTTCAAAAAGTTACGTAAGAAAATTAAAAATATAATATTGACTTTATTAGCCTGTATCTCTGTTAATATCAACTTTTGGACTAAGGTAAGTTTAGCTAAGTTGCAATATTTTAATATCAGAAATCCACTGCTGCTCTATGAACCATTACTTACGGACCACCTTAAAGTTTTAATAAGTTTACTCTCCAGAAATAAACCTAACTCGTTGACGCTGCGGCCCCATTATATCTCACCTCACGTTCATCAGCGTGCACAGAGCTTTTCGAGGATAATAATGTCGAGTATTATTTTCAGGAGGAGACCCGGATTTCCTGGCTTTCCTGATAACTTTGCTGATGATGCTCCTGCTAGCGGCCGGGGTAAAAAAGTCTCTCATTTTCAATAACGTATTGAACGTCATCAATCTGGCTGTGTGGGTATTTGTTATGACGGCTGGCCTTTTCTACGTCAATACTGATAATTGGACCAAACACAAAGGATTCATCCCCGAAGGGTGGTCAGGGGTAAGATTAATTATTATATCTATTAATAAGCATGTAATCAATATTTTATTTAATAATATTTTTCCGCAACTCTATTATTATACTCTTCGCAAAAACGAAGAGTATATTGTATTGGATTTGTTTCTAAATCAGTAAATATCGCTCGTAGAGAAAAAATTATGTTAGTGAACGAATTCTGAACAACTTTCAAAATGTCCGTCCGTCCGTCTGTTCGTTCGTCACGTTTCTTGTAAGCACGATAGCTTAAGAAAGAAAAATTCGATTGTATTGAAATTTGGAAAGTAAGTTAGCGTTAGCTAGAGGAAGAATCCTATTATTTTTGAAAAAAATAAATCAGTAAATAAAAAAGTTACTAATCATTCAAGTTAAAAGAAAGTATTTTTTTCATTTTTGTTATTTGTACTTAAATAGAAATCTTGCGAAATTTTATTCTCTATAATTTTTTTCTGTATACACATTTTACTAATACATATATTTCATGATATATCTAATATAATAATTCGTTGAAATATAATACTGGAATGATATATAGTACAGACATTCAATCATTGTAGTGATCTGTGATGGCGCAATGGCTAAAGCTTTGTCTGGCAATCCACGACGCCACCAAACGCAACTGACGAGCACGAAGACATCACAAGACTGGCAAATCCCGTCCCACTATCCCATTACCCTAAGAAAATTTGCAAAAATTCAAACGAATCCAACTGAAATAAAAAAAATATATTGTCGACCCTGCCGAATTTAAAAGCGCCAGGGCCTGACAATATACCTAATATTTTATTAAAAGATTTACCTGCCTTCGTCCAGTTCACCTACATCCTCAATGTTGAAACTTCAATACTTTTGTTTACTGAACACTATGAGGAAAGTGGCTGAGAACGTCGTGTTGCGGCTTCTGCGTAAAAAACTTGCCAAACACAGCCTGCTACCGGTGGAACAATTCGGTTTCAGGGAGGGGCATAGCATAACACTATCCTTGGTCAAAGTGGTGCAGAACGTAATAGACTCGTACAACAAGAAACAGTGCACAATGTTGCTACTGGGGTTAGTCTAACGGGTTAGTCTACAAACTCCAATATGTTTGTGGACTGCCCGGGTATTTGGTTTCCCTCCTCAAAAATTACCTTTGGGACAGACGAAGAATGGTCCGGGCAAATAATACTTATTCAGAGTCGTATAAACTTTCAGCGGGAGTACCTCAAAGGTCCGTCCATCCTTTTTAACCTATACATATCCGATATTCCTACAAATCCCACCTCCAATCTCCTCCTTTATGCTGACGACACGACTATCTACACAAACAGTTTCCACGCACAGACAGCTACCCAAAAAATAAAATATCATTTTTTTTTTTTTCGAGAAGGGGAAACCCACACGGGCTGCCCATCCCAACTTGGAATGGGTCTGAGTGTCCGCCTCTAACTGACTAAAACCCCTCCTCCTAGGGGTCGTCTGTAAAGAATACTCCGACGGCACTGCAGCCTCCTGGGCTTATTGTGCTCTCCCTGTCTTGCTGTCTTAGTTTGCACTGTCCATTTTAATACTCCTGTATCACTGACAAGGTGATACAGGTCTGAAAATGGGCGAGTTATGATGGTCTCCGGGCCTGGTTGTGATTGCCCGCAGATATAACTCACTCTACCCATTTTTCCTGTGCCGTTGGCAGCAGGTCTGAGAAACTTGCAGAGTGGTAGTTACCAGGTCCATTATCTTTCCCCGTTGATATTATATCCTGCAGTCGTATAATATGCTTTGTCAGCAACGGCTTCGCTATGCGGCGTTCCTCGCTGGACACCACCCCAGTCAAGTCCTCGTCGCGCGCGACGTCGCTCTACTTCAATGGTCTGTTCGGCGACAGCCTCGCCACGGGGTGTCCCTTGATGGTCCATAACCCCGTCAAGTCCACACCGCTAGCGACGTTGCTTCACTTCGCACCCCTGCATCACTTTAGTGAGAACCGCTGTAGCCTCCTCATTGTGATGCAGTTTTATCTGGAATGGACCTATTTTCCCATTCCTTCAACTTTTTGAAGGTTGCTCCTCCAGGCTATGCTCCTTGTCAGCAACAGCCTCGCTATGCGGCATTTCTTGATGGTCCGTCAGCCCAGTCAAGTCCTCGCCGCTTGAGACGTTGCTTCACTTCGCACCCTTGCATCACTTTAGTAAGGATGTAGGTTTGTCTGCACCTTCAGCTGGAATGGGCCTATTTTTTTCCCTATCCTTCTTGAGGCTCGGGAACCCAGACGAGAGACTCGAGCGCTTTGAAAGGTCCTTGGTGTTAACCGAAGTCACGGACACCCCCTCCCTCAGCTCCTTCACCTCCCGCACTACTCTCGTGGGTCTTTGTGATGGGGGGGGGGTCTGCAC
The DNA here is from genome assembly GCA_936432065.2 of Rutpela maculata. Taxonomy (NCBI): domain Eukaryota; kingdom Metazoa; phylum Arthropoda; class Insecta; order Coleoptera; family Cerambycidae; genus Rutpela; species Rutpela maculata. The sequence goes on along the minus strand of OW386289.2, from coordinate 85,775,705 downwards.
AGGACACGCTGAGGAACCCCCTCCCTCTCCACTAGTAAGGGGAAGGATGGTCGCCACGCACGGAGCCCCTTACATACGTGTCAGGCATTTATACAACGGGATGCGCCCGTGCCCCGAGGTTTGTCGCTAGTGGTCGAGCTCCCCTCGACCATGCGTCCCATCGGCGCGTACAATACCTTGGGATTGGGGAAGTTTTTATGGTGGTACTTCATCCACGTGGTCAGGGCGGTGAAGCCAAGACCCCCGTGCCCCTCGGAAAGACGTACCTCTGACCTGGGTCATTGCCACTCCAAGCGGTTTACGTTGTGTGAGCTGGTCCGCGACGTGGTTTTAGCCGAGGTGGACTGGATTATTAGCCCTACCCCCCAGCAGTATGACCACGTTAACCCTACTCCTCGCGGAGTCTGGCCGTTCTCCTATCCGCCACCTGGACACGCGCCTGGCAGGTGCTCAACCCCCACCCTCGTGAAAGGATGGTGCCAGGAAAAAATATCATTTACTCAAACTATTAGATTACTACAAACTGTGGAAGGTTAAAATCAATCATTCGAAATCCGAGATTATAACCTTCCACAGAAAATTTACCAATATTAAAACCATTACAAAACTAAAAATCGAGAATAATGACATAACGGAACGGAAAACAATTGACTTACTAAGACTTACACTGGACACTCGACTCTCATTTGCACCCCATATAGCCAAGGTTATAAATAAAGCCTATGCAGCCTTAAGCAAACTTTACCCATTAGTCAACAGACGCAGCCAACTAACAATCGATAATAAACTGTGCCCCTACAAGGTCTTTTTCAGACCTATTCTAACATATGCCTGTGCGTCCTGGAATTTAATCCCGGACGCACAGTGCCTTCGATTGCAGAGGAGTGGCTGCGTTTGTTGACTAATTCACCATGCTATATCACCATCGCCGAGCTGCATAGGCTCACGGGGGTGCAAAAGATACACGACTTTATAGACGAAACAGCACAAAAATTGTTCCTATGCAAATTAGTAAACTCTCCCCTAACACAAAATATCGCCAACATCAGAAGAAGAGATAATGTAATTCATACCCATACACTAGTTTAAGTTCAACGCCGTGTTAATTCTTGATAATTTTTTAAAATTTTTAAATTAATATTTAATAACATAAAAAATATTTTTACTTATTACGGCCGGTTTCGTAACGACTTAGTGTTCGCCGCGCGGAGCTCTATTTTCAACATTAAATTAAAATTATTAATAATAGAGATAGAGTTTCGGGAGTCGGGACTTTTTTATTGGAAAGTTCTTCCTCTTTAAGAGTATTTCTTTAAAATTTCTTAACTACTAATAGTTAGTCGAGTTATTTACAAAAAACAAAACTCGTTATTTTTTCAATCTTCATTTGTTTATAACCTTTGCAATTGTTTATGTACGGGTTTGAAAATTTTGAACATTTTTCTAGACGTCATTCTGAATCCAATTAGCCCTCACTCATATTTTTACGAACTTTATCAGGAATTAATTAACACGGCTTTCAACTTGTGAACTAGTCTACCATAAGTACATATAAGAACGCTTACCAGTATACGACACCCCTCTACTTGAGTGACGATATCCCTTCCCTTAAAACCCATGTCCCCTCAAAGCCACCTACCCTACCAACATCACCTATACCCCCCTCGCTGGAATCTATAAACACATCTAACAATCTGTTCAGTTCAGTGCAGATAAATGATTTTAAAACTTGACAGCAGAAGCAGGGTTTTTAATTCCATTTTCCCCACACAAAATAATATCACCCACAACCCATCTTCACAAAAATAATAAAACCGAGTTTAAATGTGAAATCCCAGATACAAAACCCTAAAATACGGCTAAGCATTTCTGAAACTGTTTAAAAATATCAACAAACATCCTCTGAAAATCGTTCGCTGATAACACCCGGCCGTTGCGGCACTTCGCGCGCTCAGACGCGTAATTGTGACGTAGCGTTAAAAATCATTGTATATATACCATTAAAATGAGATGTTAACTTTAGCTAAAATAAAGAAATAAGTAATTTGGCAATTTGGAAATCCAAAGGTCTTGTGTTCGAATCCCAGACAGGGTATTTTTTTCCATTTTTTTTTTCATATATCTTTTATTTCACAACAAAGTTGGTATCACAAAATTTAGAATGTCCAATAACTAACATTATTTACAAGAACTGCAAAAAGTATCTCAGTAAATCGGCGAAGAGTATAATGCTTCCACTGGTTTATTTGTTTGTTTATTTAGCATACACTGCTCAACCGGTACTACCCATTTATAGAGCAGGGCAGGTACATAAAAAAAAACCGCTGTCCAAACAATCACTACTTCCATATCCAGATTTTCTATCCTAGTCACTCACAACGAAAAAATTCTGTATGTGGAAATCATTGTTTATGTAATTTTAATAATATAATATTTGAAATCCTCTACCCCAAAAACCCATAAAACGATACCCCATAACGGTAGTGGGGTGGGGGTAATGATGGGGGGTAGTAGTGGGGGTGGATGAAGTAAAAAAATATTTTGAGGTTTCTGGTTCTTGTACACACACACTAAACCACAATTTTTTTTCATCCCCTTTAATAATGGGGTGGGGGTGGTAATGGAGGTGGCTAATGCCAAAATTTTTTTTGAGACCTTAGCTTCTCTTGTATATACTAAATATGAATTTTATGGACTATTACTTGCTTGATTTACCTATTTACCTCAAATTTACCCCCATTTACCCCCCAAACCTTCGACGGAACAAGATGAAAATATAATCTAGTTCTAGATCCCTTTAAAGTACATACGTGTACCAAACGGCCCAACCCTGTTTTCTAGATTCAAAATGCCTTCGGCCCAGAATGTACCAATATTTTTTATATTGTGCATCCTGACCTCAGTATCAATTGTGCACTGTTTCAACTTCTAAAAAAGCAGAGTTTTCGAATAAAAAATAAAACTCTTTTTCTTAAAAAAAAAAAAAATTATTCCTAAACTACAAGATCAACTTGCTTCATATTTATATGGGTTACAGAGGTAGATGAGACAAGTTTCTTAAAAGAAAAAAAACGTGGTTATTAAAAAAAATTAAAAAAACTTTTTTATCAAAACCTTTTTATTTTATACTCTTCCTAATTAGCGACACCCGTGATTTCTTCCCTGTTGTGTTTTACAATATTCTATAACATATATTTTATAAAAGTATATTTGTTTGGTACAACGTACTCAAAAAAAATAAAAAAAATGCAAAGCGTTATCCTAACCTAAGCTTAATTAAGTATTGAGTCTTAATCCTCGTCACTGTCTTCATTAATTACTACATTAATGCCCTCTGTTCTAAAAAGCATGCTAAGTTTTTCGGACGGCCGCTGAATTCTTGAAAAAATCTTCCATATGAGAGATAGTAAATCACCGCTGCCACTTGTGGTAACGAATTTCTTTTCGAAAAAAAGTCGTTTTTTATTTTCTCTTTAAATTCATTTTTCTACCACCCTATATCATCCATACTTTCAAATTCGGTAATCCTTAATGCCCGAATAATTTACCAAAATTTTTCAATGAAAATTCTTGTCCTTCGAAATTTGAAAGTTTCGATGATATGGGATAGTAGAAAAAGTGAATTTAAAGAGAAAATGAAGAATGACTTTTTTTTGAAAAATATTTAGTTACAAATTTATTTATTATTTAATGTTCAAAATAGGTAATTTTAAGTGAGTCGCAATTCGATAACCAAAAATCAAAATGTTGTTAAATTTTGAACATAGAGGTTCTACAACTTGCTGATCAGTAATATTGCATTAGTTTTTCAACAAAAAAATGCCTAATAAAATTTGTCGAAAAACCGACCTTTTCTCTTAATAAATATATACGCCAATGACAAATAAGTTTTGGTTTAGTCAAAAAGGATATAGTAAAGGTCTTTGATACCGACCTAAATTTGGTTGAAATTGGATGACCAATAAACTGAGCTACGAGGTGTGTCCACTTGAGACGGGTCACACTGTATATAATATAACCTATGGACTATTTTTACGAGCTATTGGCATATCAACTAAACAAAAAATAAGATGATGATCTGAAAACTGCGGCAAGTCAATTGTATCTGTATTTATAATAATATTTGGTTTGTTTGTCAAGATTAAATCAATAAGTGTAGAGCTATCTTCTGTAAAGCGTGTTGCTTTTTTTACCATTTGTTCTAAAAATCTATATTCTGTAGATGAGGTGTTTACAAAATTTATGTTAAAGTCTCCTAAGCAAAAAATATAATCCGAACAGATCAAGTTATCAGCCAGTACGTCTTCTAATATTTGTAAAGATTTATAATTCGCACTTGGAGGACGATACACACAACCAATACATACCTTATTGTTAGTAATTTTAGTAGAAATCCATAAATATTCTGTCTAAACTGCCCTGTGATATAACCTTAGTGTTAGTAATATTAGCAGTATTTCTGACATATATAGCTACTCCACCCCCTCTTCCATTTACCCGGTCTTGTCTATAAATTGTATATCCTGGTATATTTATCATAAAATCAGATACGTTGTCAGTTAACCACGTTTCTGAAAGTGAAAAAATATCAAAGAAATGCGTTAAAATATATTCTTTTAAATCATCGTGTTTATTCAGAAGGGATCTTTATTTAAATGGAAAATAATTAAATTTGACATTACATTATCATTATCAGGTACCATATCATATTCGTTCGAGAAATTCATCTCGTATGACAATATTTTGTGTCTGTTGCTCAGAATTAAATACAATTTTTATTTGAATATTAGTGGCAATCCAACCTAGATAGGCTTTTGACAGTACGAACATGCCAAATTTATCGCTCTAATTTTTTGGGTCGCTGCAGCGGCAAATATTGCCAAAATTTTTTGTTTTGTTTCGTGAAATGTTTTCGGCAAATAGGGCAACTCGAGTTTTTAAATTTTATCTACAAATATCTTCTCTAGCGTATTACTAATTTATTAACGTAAATTGCAGTATTGTATTATATACGTAGTAATATAATACAATACTAAAAACACCACATAAGTTGACAACTGCCTACAAATGCCTACGAAGCAAACAAATCAATTATTTCATGTTAAATACACAAATGTACTTACGTATGGAAATTCATCACAAAACAGGTATTCGGAAAATCAAAACTGAACTAAGTAGCACTATATGTTATAATTCGTTGTACTAGTTCACTCTACTTAAACAAGCAAACTTTAACTTAATCATTAAACTTCTTAAATTAAAAATAAGGATTAAATACATAAATATATATTAATAAACACTTTAATATAATAATTCTTACTCTTTATACCAGTTAGAGTAGAGAGTTAAGTTAAGCTAGCGTTACTAGATGGCGATACCATTTTATGTCCGCAACCTTAGAACGTAAAAGCGATAGATTGGTAAAATGTAATATAGTCTGATTTTACTCGTAGTGTGATTGGTCTAAGAGTGCTAGAAGACTCTTTGTTGGGAATACCAATCTATAAGTTACAATATCTATGGTTTAACGTATCTCAATTGCCACTGCCATCTCATCATTTATTACCTACTTTGTTTTTTATTATATGAGTCGTTTTGGAAATGCATTTTTATGTGACGTAAATGATGAACTTGAAAATAAAGGTCAGTAAACTCTAAAAAGTGACAAGAAAACGCCTGAAGGCAATTAATTGTAAAACAAAATATTGAAGATATGGTTCATGAATTATTTATTCGTGAAATATTTTCCTCAAATACCACTCGTGCTTTTAAATTTTATCTAAAAATTTTTGCTCAAGCTAACTTGCCAAAAAAGGTAATATAACTCGTGCAAATTGGCAGTTTATTATCGTATGTAATATCACTAGTGCTTAAAATTTTATCGAAAATTTTTTCGAAAGCGTGTTGCCTGGTAATATAAAGAGTGCAAATTGGCAGTTTATTATCTGATTAAATCCCGACCGCTTTAGCGGGAGGGATTTAATCCTTGATAATAAACTGCCAATTTGCACGAGTTATATTAACTAGGGGCAACTTAGCTTGAGAAAAAATTTTTAGATAAAATTTAAAGCACGAGTGGTATTTGTGGAGAATATTTCACGAATAAATAATTCATTAAGTATATCTTCAATATTATGTTCAGTAATTAATTGCCTTCAGACGTTTCCTTGTTGTTTTTTAGAGATAACTCACCTTTATCTTCAATTTCATCATTTACGTCACATAAAAATGCATTTCCAAAACGACTCATATAATAAAAAACAAAGTAGGTAATAAATGATGAGATGGCAGTGGCAATTGAGATACGTTAAACCATAGATATTGTAACTTATAGATTGGTATTCCCAACAAAGAGTCTTCTAGCACTCTTAGACCAATCACACTACGAGTAAAATCAGACTATATTACATTTTACCAATCTATCGCTTTTACGTTCTAAGGTTGCGGACATAAAATGGTATCGCCATCTAGTAACGCTAGCTTAACTTAACTCTCTACTCTAACTGGTATAAAGAGTAAGAATTATTATATTAAAGTGTTTATTAATATATATTTATGTATTTAATCCTTATTTTTAATTTAAGAAGTTTAATGATTAAGTTAAAGTTTGCTTGTTTAAGTAGAGTGAACTAGTACAACGAATTATAACATATAGTGCTACTTAGTTCAGTTTTGATTTTCCGAATACCTGTTTTGTGATGAATTTCCATACGTAAGTACATTTGTGTATTTAACATGAAATAATTGATTTGTTTGCTTCGTAGGCATTTGTAGGCAGTTGTCAACTTATGTGATGTTTTTAGTATTGTATTATATTACTACGTATATAATACAATACTACAATTTACGTTAATAAATTAGTAATACGCTAGAGAAGATATTTGTAGATAAAATTTAAAAACTCGAGTTGCCCTATTTGCCGAAAACATTTCACGAAACAAAACAAAAAATTTTGGCAATATTTGCCGCTGCAGCGACCCAAAAAATTAGAGCGATAAATTTGGCATGTTCGTACTGTCAAAAGCCTATCTAGGTTGGCTTGCCACTCATCTAATAAAAAACAAAGTAGGTTTAAATTATGACAATCAAGAAAAACAATATACGTTAAACCATAGGTACTGTAACTTATAAGACTAGTCATCACAACAAAGCACGCTTCGACCAATCACATTACCGGTGAAATCACACAAATCGCATATTACCAATCTATCCCTTTTACGTTCTAAGGCTGCCGGCTCAGATGGTATGGTACCGCCATCTAGTAACGCTAGCTTAACTTAGTTACTAGCCTAAACAGTGAATTGAATTATTATATTAAAGTGTTTATTAATATATATTTATGTATTTAATCCTTGTTTCTAATTTGAGAAGTTTGATAGTTAAGTTAAGGTTTACTTGTTTAAGTAGAGAGACTTTAAGTACAACGAATTATAATGTATATAGTGATACTGCAGAGTTTTGATTTTCCAAATAAGTGTTAGCTGTTTTGTAATGATTGATGAATTACCATACGTAAGTACCTACATTTGTGTATTTATCATGAAAGAACTGATTTGTCTGCTTCGTAGATATTCATATTTAATTTTAGTTGTGAAAATTATTTTGTAATTATGTTAGGTATTAAGCCATTGAAAGCTGTGTACCTATAACTTGTCCCGAACCTATATAAGTTCCACACAGCATTGGCTTTTTAGGTTATTAATACAATACTACAATTTACAATTTACGTTAACAATTAGTAATAAGCTAGAAAAGATATTTATAGATAACATTTAAAAGCACGATTTGTCCTATTTGCCGAAAACATGTCACGACACAAAACGTCAAAAAATTTTCGCAATATTTGCCGCTGCAGCGACCTAAAAAATTAGAGCAATAAATTTTGCATGTTGGTCCTGTCAAAAGCAGATCTAGCTTGAATTACCACTAATAATGACGTTTGATTGGTGCAATGTTGTGAAAAAACGGGCTCTCATTGGCTATAGCGTTAATGAGTGAAATAATCAAAGATTAAGTCCCTTAAAGCGGTCGGGATTTAATCAGATAATAAACTGCCAATTTGCACTCTTTATATTACCAGGCAACGCTTTCGAAAAAATTTTCGATAACATTTTAAGCGCTAGTGATATTATATACGATAAATCTGTGGATGCGTTGATAAAGAAAATTACAGCGATAAATTTTTCATATTGGTACTGTAAACAGCCGATCCAGGTTAATTTACCACTAATAAATGACATTTGATTGATGTAATGTTGTCAAAAAACGGTCTTTCACTGGCCATCATGTTAATGAGTAATCAGTACAGTGCTAAACACTAATGATATTAGACACGATTACTTGCCACAATCTGTTACTGTCGATCTTTCCAAGTATATGCAGCTAAATCTCAGAAAGTTTTCCTAAGGAACATCAAAGCAACGTATTAAAGCTGCAGTTGATGGAGTCTAGTATCCGTCCAACTTTAAGTTAGAGCAGGTGGCATTCGTAAAAACAATTAACCACTAAAAACAGTTGCAGGCTAAATGCGGTCTGGAAAGTTTACACCTTAGGCACCGGCTGCTTAATCCCAGCCTAGCATAAGTTATCTAGAGCTTCAAAGGTAGTTATGAAACAAACTTGGTATGATATAATGAAGAGTGTCACGAAAATAGTTTCTGTTTAGTTGTGCCAACTAATTTATCTTCTGCTGCTCCGGTTATATTACCCGAGGTCACTTGTAATATTAAGGCCACCTGTTTCTGTGCTGCCGACAATTTTCGGGATCATTGCTCATGCTTGAGATAACTAATGTTACGGAATGATCTTTAATTTCTCATTTATGTTATAGTTGGGTAGAGTATTGTATATAGAGAGTATATTTATATATCTGCACAGGGTAGGCACAGTTATTTATTTGTGATTGAACAAATAAGATTTTTGTTTCGTATATATTTAAAACTTTCCATCAGCTTGGCCTTCTTATTTTGTAATTTTTTTAAGAAAACTTTGGAATACATCGATTTTGTTTTCGAGAGGGGGGGGGGGGCGTATAACGGCATATGATATATTGAACTCCTCCGCGAGGAAAACATCCCCATTAATACATTTAAATGGGAGTAGGGTGATACCTCGTTTTAAAGGTATTCTGTATACAACTGTGTAGTTTTTAAGTTTAATTGTATATTTTTCGATATTAATACATCTAGGAATGGTAGGATCTAAGGAGTTAAAAATAATTAAATGTCCCAAATGGCCATATATTATAATGAGAGCTACAAAAACTTGCAAAATGAAAATTCTTCTTTAATCAGTTTGTGAAAGTGTGTAGAATAATATCCTGAAAAGTTTACATTCCGCTCGGATGCAGAACATAAAAAAAAGTGAAAAAAAAATTTTTTCCATCTATTTTTTCAAAATAAAAAATGCAGGTAGATAGATCACATGTTTCTGATAAAAAAATGTTGTAATAAAATTTATCGCTAAAGCCACGGTATTCCTGGAAAAAAATAGTGAAATAACTCTGTCACTCTGCGCGGCCAAACGCGCGGTTAAATGCATACTATGGAACCACTAAAAATACTTAGCTGTTCTAACGAGTAAAATAAAGCTTTTTCTATTTCTGATTACACATTTTTAAAATTTTTCTTAGTGAATAGGAGGATAAATAGTGAGAATAGAGAGGAAAATATAAAAGTATGAACGCATACACAAACACCATACATAGCCGCAGGTTCGAAGCAGATCTGCCGTGCCGTAACTCGAATGAATTTAATGTATTGGAAAAATTCCAGAACTTATATTTAAAACTATAGAGAGTTATAAGGATAAGATCGTGAAAATCGCTGTATCTGATCATGATGGGATTGATCATATTTTCGAAGAAATGCATACAAGTAAACGAATTTGTGTTTGAACATTGTAAAAGTATATATTTTTTCCGAAATAGTGATATTTCATTTTTTCGAAAGAGTCAATTTCTCGACGAATTACAGCCTCCAATATATATATATATATATATATACATATATATTTATCAAAAAAATCATCAAGCAAAGAAATTAAAATGATATGAGATGTACTTTTTTTTGAATCCACGTTACTACAACTTAATAGACCATTATAATCATGAAGTGTACATACAACAGTACTCATTTACGAAAAAACTTTTTGATGTGCGTTTATTTTTTTCTATATTTTTTATTGCGATAATTGAGTCCGGGCGTGATAATATATATAAGTATATTTCTCCCATCCATCCTTTGCTTGTATTGTTTAAAACAAAAAAGCATCGGAAAGCTACAATTTCCATCTTTTAAATGAACCAACATTCATATAGATTGAACAAATTCTGATTTAGTGACATACACCGCGTGTAATTGCCGATTAGGCATAAACGTTCACGTAGCGCGAGAGATATGACAACACAGCAGAGCAAACTCGCCTGTCGGCGAAGTATCCTAGCTCTCAATTATTTCATTTCAGCCAGCTGGCACACGCGATGTTGTAATTCTTACTCCCTATGCCTAGCCCGCCACTACACACACTGTATAATTCAGTGCGTAGGTGTCACAGTCATGCATATTCAAGCTCGCGCACACAGGGATCTCGCTCCGAGTTATAACGTTATTTGACTATTTTTTTCCGGAATACCGTGGCTTTAGCGATAAATTTTGTTAGAATATTTTTTGTTCATAAGTACGTGATCTATCCATCTGTATTTTTACTTTTTCCATATAAACTTTCAGGATATTATTCTATACACTTTCACGAACTCATTAAAAGAAAAATTATTCATTTTGCAAGTTTTTGTAGGTAAATACCTTCATCGACTGGGCTAACCACCAACCTCCAAATTGTCAAAAGCAAGAAATTGATAGTAAAGTATTTTTAAAATAAATTATAAAGAAAATTCAGTTTTTGTTTAGTAAAGATATATTTCATATAAAAATAATTCATTAGTCTAAATTTAAAATAAAACGTTAGAAAATTAAACAGTATAAAGTTAAGCAATATATTTTTGATTTCACAATTCAGGTCAAGTAGTGTTTTAACAATACTGCAAAGATTTCAGTATTGCAGTTTTGGGTATTCCACGTTTGGGTTTCAACGAAGGTGGTTGTGTTTCATTCATCTCGAGGAGATATGTCTAAGCAATAAGACATATCTCCTCGAGATGAGTGGTTTTAAATCAATGTAAATAGAAAATATTTGTAACTAGGATAAGGATTTAGGGATCCCTATGTATTGTTTTAATTGATTAAATAAATTTTCTATTTTTTAAACTCTTATTTCGTCTACCATAGCTACCTCCTTGTACATATATGGCCCAGGGAAAGTGTATACGTAACGTATGGTGGAGGCGCCGAATTTTGCTGATAATTTGCGCCGAATTTTCCTAGTAAAATCTTCATAATTTGTCAATTTTTTTTTCTCACAATACATAAATACTAATCAAGCAAAACGGAAATGAAGGTTATGTGTTTCCGGTTGAGAGCCGCAAAGCCGATGACAGCGGACCGATAATTTTAGTCAGTGCCAACTCCTCCGTCGGCCATCTTGGATTTTATAGCGGCCATCTTGGATTTTATAGCGGCCATTTTGAAATATAGGTATATTATCAATATCTTGGCTTCTAAATCACTTAGGACCACAAACTTTGTGTCTAAGTATACATATTTGGGATCAGGGAATAAAACTACACAATTTTTAAATGTATCACACTATACAGGGTGATTCTTTTAAGACGGCCATTAGAATATTTACCACTTGCAGATGAGATAGACATTTGAGATTTGGTACCCTACCATAATGGACCATTGTGAGTCCGAAAATAATAATTTCAAAATGGCGGCACTTCCGGAAATACCGGAAGTCGATACCAACTTGCTTATTTTAAATGGAACACCCTATATATTTTCAACTTTTCGAAATGACCATAAAATTCTGAGTCAAAATATGTAGCACACCCTTTACCTAAACTGAGCAGTTTTGGAGATATTGGAAGGTGCAGCGGTTTGCAAGAACCGTTATAACTTTCTTCGTGTAAGAGATCCTTATTTGTTCTTTGGTACGTAGAAAGAACACAAGATGAGCTACTCTCTACAAAAAAAATAGATTCCAAAATAGTATACCAAGTGTTTTATTTTTCACGTTACATTTTGTCAAATTCAAACTTCAAAAACTTTTTTATTTCAAATGGAACACCCTGTATTTTTTATATCAAATTATGTTGAATTAAATTCCCTTTTTTCTGGTATAAGCATTGTAGGGGTTAAAGTTACAACTTTTCAAAATATTGGCGATTTTCTTAAATGTACAAAAATTTTTAATAAAAATTGCCATCAACTTACCTATGACTAGAAACAATCATTAATATCAGTCATTCTATTATGTTAAAAAACGCCAGCACGTGTAAATTACACCCACGAAGACTTTTAGGTTTGTTTATTATTTATGGAGAATGTGATAAAGTAATACCAAGAACATGTAACACTTTTGCTACTCGATACCCACAAGAACAGAAACCATCCACCATACACTGTAAAATGCATATTGGATAATTTTAGAATACTTGGCTCTGTCAAATGGCACGTGCCAAATTTTATTATGGCAATCGATGTAGAATTAAATTTGAGGTGGACTTATATCAGCATGTCCTATATCTAACACATGTACTTTTTGAATTATTTGCAAGTTTTTGTTGAAAATTATAATTTGTCCAAAAAAACGTAGAAGCCTATGAAACAATTGAAACAATAAAGTGGGTGTCGATTAGCAAAGGTATTACATGTTCTTGGTGTTATTACTTTATCACATTCTCCATAAATAATAAACAGATCTAAAAGTCTTCGTGGATGTAATTTAAACGTGCTGACTTTTTTAACAAAAAAGAATGACTGACATTAATAATTCTTTCTAATCGGAAATTTTTATTAAAAATTCTTGGACATTCAAGAAAATCGCCAATAATTCGAAAAGTTGTAACTTTAACCCCTACAATGCTTATACTAGAAAAAAAGGGAATTTAATTTGACATAATTTGATGTAAAGAAATACAGGGTGTTCCATTTGAAATAAAAAAGTTTTTGAGGTTTGAATTTGACAAAATGTAACATGTAAAATAAAACACTTGGTATACCATTTTGGAATCTATTTTTTTTTTTTTTTTAGAGTAGCTCATCTTGTGTTCCTTCTACGTACCAAATAGCAAATAAGGATGTCTCACACGAAGAAAGTTATAACGGTTCTTGCAAACCGCTGCACCTGTCAAATTTTTTATAAAATATCAAATATCTCCGAAACTACTCGGTTTAGGTATAGAGTGTGCTTCATGTTTTAACTCAGAATTTTATGGTCATTTCGAAAAGTCAAAAATATATAGGGTGTTCCATTTAAAATAAGCAAGTTGGTATCGACTTCCGGTATTTCTGGAAGTGCCGCTATTTTGAAATTATTATTTTCGGACTACTAGGGTAGGGTACCAAATCTCAAATGGCTATCTCATCTGCAAGTGGGAAATATTCTAATGGCCGCCTCGAAAGAATCACCCTGTATATTTATTCAGTAATATATGTACTAATTACAAACTATTCAGCGATGAATTGTTTGGTCTAGTGTGTCCATATTTTCTAATATGTTTTTTTATTTTGTTTCAGATTGAATTGTAATACAAGATGGACTGGAACAAGTGCATGATCTGTCAGAAAACAACTTCAGAAAATTTAAAATGTCCACTTAATGCACATGGAATCGAAGACAAGACAACACCATACCGGTCTTTCTGGAACAATATCAATGAATTTAGAAGCTTGGAATCATTGCCAGTGAAACTAAATTTTGGAAGCGACATGAGTGCGGATGAACTGGTTCAAAACCATGGTGCATGGCACAAATCTTGTTATATCAAGTTCAGCAATTTGAAGTTGGATAGAGCTAAAAAGCGGGGAAATACTTCAGGAGGCAGCACAATTGTGGAGAAACGATGCCGGCGTGAAGCGAGTGAGAAAATAGCGTGTTTGTTATGTCGTGGAAGCGATGGACTCCTTCATGAATTTCGAATATTAACAGCTGATACGAGCATACGAAAAATGGCAACAGATCTGCAAGAAAGGTCCCATATCCCATACAGTTATCTATATAAGTATAAAGCTGCACAAGTGTTGTAGCCTTTCTGACTTTGCTCTGCAGATATTCCCATCAAATTCTGCTCTAGTTTCCTTAGATGAGACCGGTAGCGATTTCTTAGTACTGTATAATATTGCAGATGATATTTAGCTTCAAGGGCACCTTTTAATGCTGCCAACAACTGGATTTCTTGCAATTTTTCGTATGCTCGTATCAGCTGTTGATGTTAGAAATTTATGAAGGAGTCCATCGCTTCCATGACATAAAAAACATGCCATTTTCTCATTCGCTTCACGCCGGAGTCGTTTCTCCACAGTTGTGCTGCCTCCTGAAGTATTTCCCTGCTTTTTAGCTCTATCCAACTTCAAATTTCTGAACTTTACGTAATAAGATTTGTGCCATGCACCATGGTTTTGGATGGTTCATCCGCACTCATGTCGCTTCCAAAATTTAGTTTAGTTTCACTGGCAATGATTCCAAGCTTCTAAACTTATTGATATTATTCCAGAAAGACCGGTATGGTGTTGTCTTGTCTTTGATTCCATGTACATTGAGTGGACATTTTAGATTTTCTGAAGTTGTTTTCTGACAGATCATGCACTTGTTCCAATCCATCTTGCATTACAATTCAATCTGAAACAAAATAAAAAAACATATTAGAAAATGTGAACACACCGGACAAAACAGATCATCGGTGAATAGTTTGTAATTGGTACCTATATTACTGAATAAATATATAGTGTGATACATTTAGAAAATATGTAGTTGTATTCCGTGTCCCCAAATATGTATACTTAGACATCAAGTTTGTGGTTCTAAGTGATTTAGAAGCCGAGATATTAATAATATACTTATATTTCAAAATGGCCGCTATGAAATCCAATATGACCGACGGGGGAGTTGGTTCCTATCAAAAATTGAAAGCTACGTACCTAACTAATACCTGGAAAAAAAATTGGTGGTTTTGTCCGGTGTCGACATTATCGCGAAATTCGACGTTAAGCTGCCCCGCTAAAAGTGCTGTACTTGCTATTTATTTGGAAGTCTACAAAGTTATATTTTTAATTTCACAATCCAGGTCAAGTAGTTTTCTAGCAATACCTACTGCAAAGATTGCAGTATTGCAGTTTTGGGTATTCCACGTTTGGGTTTCAAAGAGGGTGGTTGAATTTTGGAGTAAGATTTCATTCGTTCTCTTTCATAGTTAATAAACCATGTAGACTAGGTATCAGACCGGTCATAAAATGAAATAGTACTTTTGTCAGATGTAAAATACAAGGTGATGGTGGGGAACGACTAGACAAACAAAAAAACCTTATATAACATGGGGTATAAAGCCCATAGTTTTGGAGAAAAAAAATAAATAAGAATTTCGAAAATTTTCAGTAATATTGTTTGACAACTGATGGAATATTGGGGTAGGCTACATTATCGTTGCGTCCGGTCGCGCATGATACTCTGACATTTGTGCAGATAGGTATAAAATGTCGGCGTCTTTGACGGTCTGGTAAAAATCAAAGACGCCGATATTTTTTGAGTGCTTAAGCGGTCTGCAGATGATCCAACTTGCTGAAGTCAACATTGTCGGCATGCTTTGAACTCATTCGTAAAAGTGAGTTGGTCTGCTGGAATTCCAGCAAACTTCAAGGCGTACTGACAAGATTGGCTTCAGCAAGTTTCGTAGATCTGAGGACAACTATTCTCTCCCTTATCTCCCGGAGATGAGTAGTTTTAAAACAATGTAACTAGAAATAATATATTTTTTTGTTGAAAAGATTCGCAGACATTTTGTAGGATTTCCAGGATTATCTTACGATACCCCTCTACTATTTTGTGGCGTGGATCTTCGAGAGGGCTTTGCTTGGCAGCAAATACTTTGTTCTTTAAATCTGCATAGAAAATAATCTAACGGAGTAAGATCGGGTGATCTTGTGGGCCACTCAATTGAATCTGTTTTGCCAATCCAATGGCCGGTAATACGTTAATAAGAATTCTCATACACGAGCTCCATCTTGTTGAAAAAATAGATCGTCTTCTGAATGGTTCTCGTCATTTTCAAAAATCTCCATTATAAATTGATAAATCTTAGTTTCCAGCTTGTCAACATACGTTTCTCCGGTTAAATTATATCTGGTATAAATAATGGTCCAGATTTTTAGTGTGTGTATGTGTTTCCTTGTAAAGTTTGGGATTAGTATCATCCAATAAACGCCAGTCGTCAGTCACATGGCGAGTAAAGCCAGTACATTGATCACTGTTCCGCCCATAGTATCCATGGTCCCGCTAGTATTTGTTGAAGTTATAATTGTTTAGTTAAGAGGAGAGTACTCTCAGAGTGAGAGGTCAAATAAGTTTTAAGAGTTGTATTATTCATAATTTTGATATCTCGAATTATTAACGCGTTATTACCTTGTGATGAATTACCACCGTAAGTATATTTCTTCCTTGTGTTTTCCCACAGCGAGTCTTTATATGTAATTTTATGCCAACGTATGTAATAATTAGTTTGCCTGCTTGATAGGCATTTCTATTTAATTTTTGTTATCACAGTGATAATTATTTTGCAACTACGTATTTAAACCATTTGACCTATCAAATTCTTTGTAGGGTTCAGTTATCAGTAAATTATTTCAAGAACGATTGCTGAATGTCAAAATATAGAAATTACCAACTTTCAAGCGGCTCGCTGAAAATCTAAGGAAACGCTTCGAGGTATTTGATAGATTCTACATAGAACTAACTCACTTATTTTCAAAAAGATTGCTCTATAAAATTATTATTATTTCAACATGTTTCGCCGTTTTTAAATTGCCAGCTATTAAAATATAAAAGAACCAGATTTTCAAAAATGTTATGAAAATATTTTTATGATTTTCACAAGCATATATGAGGCATTTTGTCTGTTCTGGAATTACTAGCCTAATCTTTCTTCTGATATCTCTTGTCTCGAGAGTAGAGCTGCTAAACTCATTTCCTCAGACAAATAAGGAAAAATGTGTATCCTTTATATGTTACGTTATGCTGTATGAGTTTACATTAAGCCCCTTACAGGTTTTATTTAGTCCTGTCTCATAAATTACGTAAGTCGCTACTTCTTTGAAATATTTATAAAAAGAATTCTAGCCTTTATTATTGATAGCTGTTTCCCAACAAATATCAACTTCCCTAGTAATTTCAAAAGCTGTATCCCAACTCGAACAATAAACTAATTGGAGAGCATAAGCACCTGAATCTAAATGAGTTGAAAATTATTGTACATAACTCTAACCAGATGTCCTAAAAGTTAAATTAGTTTTATACTCGCACATAATTAGATACAATAAAAATAACTGTTTATTTATTCAATGTGAAACTTCATCAGTATTAAGGGGCACAGTACACATTTTTTAAGTAAAGTTAAAGCGAGATCAATAATTATGTTAAAAAGCTCCTACAAAATAATAGTTCCATTAATTTCACGGCATCGCAGAAAATAATATTAAACTTTTATAAATATAAAAAGAAAAACACACAAACATAAAAAGCATTAGGTTTGTATTAAGCCACGTTCACATATTTCTTTCTTTTTCTCTTTCTATTTATTTTTTTCTTTAAATTGTCCTGTTTCTCTTTTTATTTCTCTTTTTCTGTTCCTTTTCTTTTTCTATTATTTTCGCTTTTTCTTGTGCTTGTTGTCAAGCGAAACAGATCTTCTATTTGTAGGTCTGTCTAGTTGAGGGCACTGAGTAATCATGAATGCATTTTTCGACCAATTCCTTTCTTGCGTCCTATTTTGCTCTATTCTATGACGCGAAGTATTTGAATTGAAGCCGTATATGACATGATCGAATATTCTATCCTTTTCCTTTTAATAGTTGCCAGGACTATCGCACTATCTTTTAATCGTGTTTAAGATTTCGTCACTAGCGTCGGTAACTTACGAGACCTTGAGGATACTGCGATAATACCATAACTAAAATGCCTCTAATTTAAAGAAATAAATAAAATAAATGAAAATGTCTTAATTTAATCTGGCGGGGTGTCAGCTCACAAAGCTGCTGTAAATTCCAACTAGGGCCAGTACATTGTCTTCTGTCTTGTCATCCATAAGGGTTACAACAAGAAGAGAAGAGAATTTTAACCTAACTATTATAAGAATATTTAAAAAATACCTTACAAGATAAAGAAAAGAAAACATCAAAAAGGAAGGAAACTCTTTCAATTTACCACGATTCTGAGAAGAGTATTGTGATGTTAATTTCGGAAATTAAATATATCTCTGAGGTATATGAGTGCATCATTCTTAAAACACAGTAAACAGGACAAATGAGATCTTTGATGCATATTAAGCAAATTTTCAAATAAGGAGTGATATACTCGAGCCTGAGTACACCAGCCGAGAAACAAACACATGAGTCTTGGACTTCTTGTAATCGATAGGCCTCCCTTTCTGATACGTAATGGCCATAAACGACACTAGCATTTCAATTTTGGACAAAATTAATGAATTTGAAAGTCTTAACTTTGTTGATGTAAATAGTACGTGTTTGTGTTGATAAATAGTTTTAAGGTTAGCGAAAAAGGGTTGCACATCTTTGATTACATGTTCTTTGAAAGTTAAATGGTAATCGAAAGTAATTCCAAGCTTTCGCGCCGTATTTTTAGCATCAATTTGCTCACCGTCTATGGATGGGTCACAAGATTATTTTCAAGAGTATTCCTGGCAGATCTGAAAGTTGTAGTGATGGTTTTACTACAGTCAAGTTTTAAATCCTGTCTATCTAATCATATCGTCTCTCGAAACACGTGGCTTATCTCAGTTTTTCTGATTTTTCAGGAGAAGCATTTAAAGTTTTAGAGTGAGCTTGCAAGTCTTTTAGGGTAATAGCTAGAGCAATTAGTGTAATTTTTCCTTTGTAGATATAATCAATTGATGTGAACTAATGATTGCAAGGCGGCTGCCTCTCAGATTATGAAAAAAGTTATGTTAAATGAGTTAACGTCAGTTTGTGAAATTTGTGTTTTTCATTTTAGGATACAAAAGACCACTTATGCCATGTGGATAATTTTCAATTAAGTACAAAAAAAATGTTCTGAATCGAATAAAAACCTTTATTTGTAAAAACATAACATAAATTGCATAATAGAACTCAAAAAAAGTTACTGAATATTGAAAATCAATAAAAAATTGAGGAAAAGGAAATCTATTCCAAAAATAACTCAATCATCACCATCGCAATGATGTGGAAGAGATTCATAAAAAATTTTGTGTTCGCTTAGTTTGATAACTGGGGTTTTTCCTTGACATAGAGCCATCAGGTCCTTATACTTTTTTTTTGTTATCTTGTTTGGTTCTGGAGTCAGACAATGCAGCGTGACTGTCTCTAAATTTACCTTTTGCCTCTTCAGTTTTATTGATCTATAATGTTCTTGGAGATGATTAGTCTTAAAAAATATTGTATCTGGATTCAGCTTACATACTTTGATCTCCATTATTTCATTCCATTTAACAGCATCCTCTCTGTTTTGTAAGATCCGCAAGTCTTGGGACAAT
Source organism: Rutpela maculata (assembly GCA_936432065.2). Taxonomy (NCBI): domain Eukaryota; kingdom Metazoa; phylum Arthropoda; class Insecta; order Coleoptera; family Cerambycidae; genus Rutpela; species Rutpela maculata. The sequence goes on along the minus strand of OW386289.2, from coordinate 85,756,066 downwards.
TTTTTGAAATCGTAAAAATCATTGAATTTTAAGAGATTGACGTCGTATGGATTTTGACACCTGGTCAATTTGAAAACAATATGTGCAGTTGTGAGTGCACAAAAAGGTCTCCAGCATGTGATACGGCGTTAGATATACAGCTATGTACAGAATCGCCCTCATTTTGACGGTGGTAAGACTCGAAGTAATGCAAAGTTATGGCTTCGATATTTTTGCTTTGCACTACCATTAATAGTAGCATAGCTGCCACAATAGAGTTTTTATTTTGCACACCACGTCACTGTATAGTGAGACAAACTGGACATTATTATTATCGTAGGCCTGGAGGACTTTATAAATACATGTTGGTATTTCACACGACCCTCTGTTACTAATACCCTCATGCCATGTAAATCACTTACATTTCTTGGTAGCAATGGCATAATAGGTTAAATTAAAATTACATAAGCGTGTTTTGTAAAATAAAGCAGCATCATGAGATTGTGGTAAATAAACAACTTGTTGTAGGTCGAAGGTTCCACATACGAATTTTTTGTCAGTAGCAGCTCTGAGTTTGCATTCACTCTTTAATGCTCTTACTTTCGTTTTCTCTGACATACGTCTATTCGTGATGAACAAAATTCATTACAATTGAGATACGTTAAGTAAGTAATAGGAAATATTCGTAAAATAATGCTGTTTCGGGTTATGCTTATACGTAATATCGATGGAGAATGTAAAGTTTAGTCAGTACGTAGAATATCTCAATTTTGCGTTTTTTTGAGATACGCCACTACGTGTTTCGAGGGACGTATGAACGTATCAAAGAGATCTTCATTAATTTTTCTCGCGGATTCTTCAACGGATATAGGATGACATGAAAAATTTATTTATGTGTCATTCGCGTAGGAATGTACTTTACAGTTCTTTATAACTTTCAGCAAATTTCACAGGTTAAGAAAAACAGTATTGGTTGAAGTATTGGGCCCTGAGAAACTCCATAATTGACAATTAAACTATCCGACACTTGCAAATTAAGTACATTAACTTTCGTCATTCTCTGTAACAAGTGCCTACAAAACCATGCTATAGTGTTTGATGCAAAGCCTAGATAGTGCAGTTTTGCTAAAAGCCTTTTATGGTTGAAACAATCAGATGCCTTTGTAACATCAAACTTAACGACTGTAATTACCATAGATTTATCTAGCGGCTAAGTAATTTATGAAGTGAAAAAATACCGAATAAAGAGTAGGTAATAAGTGATTTGTAATTATGAAGGCCATAAAATTATATTTTGCAAATAAATACGGTAAGAAAATAAATTGTGAACAATTCACAACTCCAGTTTGAGGCAAGTGATCTGCAATTAAACTTTGCTATTAGTTCTGTATACTTTTATCGCACAAAAATAACGACCAGTTGTTTACAACTTTTCTAATATTTGCTGTGTTTTATCGCTCCTTTTACTGAAACTATAGCAAAGATATATTGGAATTTTCATTTTCCGCAGATGCTCGTTATCTTTTTATAAGATAAAGTGTATCGTTCGCTGTTCGAGTTGACACTACATTTTTCAATGCAAAGACTTGACATCAACTTTTTCTATCTCATTTATGTTTGAGTTGTAAAAAAGTCAGCTATTTGAATGTGTCTGAAATTCCGATGTCATCTCCTGTTGCATTATCTATCACCTGACAGTTTGTGACGAATACACACATTTTAGGTAAAGTTACAGAGTTTGAATGTAATTCCATAATGTTAGAACTTCTGTATCTCGAGTATTGGGTTATTTATATAGGTTTGTTGTGAAATTATTTACAGGATTTATGGAGTCTCATAATAAAGTTATGGCCGGAACACTACCTGAATTTATATAGAATCGTGTTGTAAGGTTGTGGTGTTACTTCGAATTTAAAGATGTATAAACTAAAATAGAAAGTATTTCAAGTACAAAACCAAGGCGACTACGTAAACTATTCGTAGGAGGGGACCGGAACATTTGGTGTGACGCTGCTTCTAGTCCCACAAACACCAAAATACTTAAACGGAACACTACGTGCATTTCGCCAACCATACTGGTACCGTCGTGCTCAAAAAAAAAATGGAACAAGTCTTATAACGTATTAATGTCCTACAAGTCTGTTATTTTACAATAACCACCCTATTTTGAGATACATTAAATGAAAAATAACGCCCTAGGGCGTTATGAATATCTATAACGCCCTAGGGCATTATAAAATTATAACACAACCCAAAACAAGCAAATTATGATAGCGTTATTGACAAACAAAATGCGTTGCTATGCAACGGCGGCGTTTACTAACAATTTTGATTTTTACTCTTTTAAATCAAATCGTTCTGAACATAATAGATGTCAAATTAATAAATCGTAAATGTCAAAAAAAAAATTCGAATGAAATAACAGACTTGTAGGACATTAAACGTTGAAGGCACCACGGGTGTTATAGGATAATGACGCCCTCGGTCGACGTACATTCCCTCGGGCAAGAGGCCCTCGGGAAGTACACTGCCGACCTCGGTGCGTTATTATCCTTATAACACCCTTGGTACCTTAATAACTATTTTGGTAAAATCTAGTTGTGTACACCTAACTTTAATTTTTATGACATTGTCAGTTATTTGTCAAAATTCACTGCAAGTGTGCAAAAACTAATATACTCCATATAAACGATTTAGTTAAAGCTGGAGTTATTGCTAAAGCAGAAGATGGATGGTCAATGAGACAAATTGCACTGCGTTATAATATTAACAAAAATTCGGTGTGTAACATTTTAAAAAAGTGGAGAATAAAGGGTACGATTAGTAGAAATCCTGGATCAGGGCGACGAAGGATATCAACTTATGTAAGATAATTAACACCTGAAGTCTATTAATTAAACACCTTAATTCAAAACATTAACTTTATAACTTTTAACAAAATCCACATAACAATATACTCAATCTTCGCAATAATATCGATGGTTTCTATGGTTTCTAATTGTCAAATCTTACATTCGGCCATCCTGAACGTAATGGCTGTCCTCATTCTTTATAGGGATCTATGGACAGAAATAAAATAATTAGTTAGATCCGTTGATCTCTTTTTATCATTTTCGTAAAGCACGTTTGCCTGCCTGAGATCCATCGATCTTTCGTTTGATCATGTTGACACAATTAATTATTTTTTATTTATTTGCTTTTATCATGATTAGAGAATATTATTTAGGTATTATGCAAATCACAACTTACACACTTTTTATTTATTATGAAAATACCTACTTTCTGTATATTGTTGCCCTAATCTGGGCACGCTAATATACTAGTCAGGTAAATACTTTAAAACACTCATTATTGGAGAATCAATCAAAACAACTACTCTTCTAGCTAATACTGACGAAGTATTGAATTACATGATAGGATTCTTAGCATTTTAAAGAAAAAAAATATATACTGAAAATACTTAAATCATTTATTCAAATTTAATCATTCACACTTTTTTATTTAATATGAAATTATCTACTTTCTGTATATTGGTGCCTTAATCGGGTCACGCTAATATACTACTTAGGAAAAAAGTGTGAATGATTAAATTTGAATAAATGATTTAAGTATTTTCAGTATATATTTTTTTTCTTTAAAATGCTAAGAATCCTATCATGTAATTCAATACTTCGTCAGTATTAGCTAGAAGAGTAGTTGTTTTGATTGATTCTCCAATAATGAGTGTTTTAAAGTATTTACCTGACTAGTATATTAGCGTGCCCAGATTAGGGCAACAATATACAGAAAGTAGGTATTTTCATAATAAATAAAAAGTGTGTAAGTTGTGATTTTCATGTTGACACGTTTGCCAGAGTCCATCAATCTCTCGTTTCATCATGTTGGCACGTTTGCCTGAGATCCGTCGATCTCTCGTTTGATCATGTTGGCACGTTTGCCAGAGATCCGTCGATCTCTCGTTTGATCATGTTGGCAAGTTTGCCAGAGATCCGTCGATCTCGTTGGCACGTTTGCCTGAGATTCGTCGATCCCTCGTTTGATCGTGTTGGCATATTTGCCTGAGGTCCGTCGACTTCTCGTTTGATCCCACTGGCACATTCATCTGAAATCCGCCGATCTCTGTTGACTTACCCATTGTCATCTTTAAACGTGATCCATTTCTTAATGAGATCGACAGCTATCACCGTTCGTAACCGCTTGGAACCTTCTCTCAAATCTTGCACCTCATAGCAATCGTCGATTAAAACTTTAGAAATACGGAATGGACCCTTGTATTTAGGAAATAATTTTCTACTGGATCCTGTTGCTTGTTAACTCGTTATTCTGATCATAACAAGATCACCTTCGTTATAAAGGGTGTTTTTTTTAGAAGTTTGTTTTTTGAATTGGCGCCATTGTTTCAAGAGACAGTTAATTTAACAACTGACAGCTGATTCGTGCTCAGTATGTTTTGCCATTTCACAATGAATAGACTCACGGCAGAACAAGGCTTGCAAATTGTGCAAATTTATTTCGAAAATCATGGTTCAGTTCGCGAAGAAACTTCCCGTGCGCTACGACCATTTTACGGTCGACATAATCGTCCATCTGAGCAACTCACGCATGCTCTGATCGATAATGTACATCTGAAGAGACGTCGTACAGTACGCACCCAAGAAGTTGTTGCTCCTATGGAGCGTAGTGTTGAGGAGGATCCAAATGAGTCGATTCGCCGTCGTGCATAGCAATTGGAGCTGTGTTCATCCACATTATGGAAAATTTTGAAGAAAGATCTTGGGTTACGAGCTTACAAGATTAAGCTCGTGCACGAAGTAAAGCCTCGTGACCATCATTTGCGTCGGACGTTCGGTGAATGGGCCGAAAACAAGATTGTTTTTGATCCTCACTTTCACCAAAAAATTTTGCGTCGTGGACCTGTGAATTGGCCTCCACGGTCATGTGATATCACACCTTGGATTATTTTCTGTGCAGTCGCTAGTCTACGCTGATAAACCAGAGACTTTGGACCATTTGGAAGCCAACATGAGACGAGTTATTGCCGACATACGGCCCCAGCTGCTCGAAAAAGTGATCGAAAATTGGACTTCCAGATTGCGCTACATTCAAGCCAGCCGCGAGACCCACATGCCCGTAATCATATTTAAGCACTAATGGCATAAAATTATATTTCCAATAAATTCAATACCATGGGCGTTAGCAAGATTTTGATGTGTTTTATTTCATTTTAAAGTTCTATTCCTCTAAAAAAAAACACCCTTTACTTGGGTGCTTCTCGTCTCGTCTTATCATATCGTTCTTTTTGTTTCTTTTGATCCTCCGTTATATGATCTGCTATCTTGCATCGTAATTCTCTCATATCTATTCTATGTAAAGTCTGCTGGACCCTATCAGCTACATGTTTGCTATTGTACCCAATAAGAGCCTCCATGGGCGTTGAATTTATTGATTTATTAAAAGTAGTGTTTAAAGCACTCTGAATTTGCTTAACGTAGTTATTCCAAGCAATTGAATCTTCTCCTGCTGTTGTAGTGGCAAGTGCACTAACGATGGTTTTATTATAAGGTTCGCATTGCCCGTTAGCCCGTGGCGATGCAACTGCATTTAAAACGTGTTACACTTCATAATTTTTTAAAACAATAGTCGCCTAAATGTTGACCTGGTTTTGTTTCATAATTTGAAGCATCTTTCAATAAACTAGAAAAAGGAACGGACTTACTGAATTGCTTTTTCATATTGTATTTCAGTTCATCCCAGATAACATCATGTTTGACTATTTCATCATACCACTGGCGAGCGTTTCCCTTGATTCGGCTGATAATCAATCTCAAAATTGCATTGTTATCCCATCGATACCGCTTGGCTAACTGATCCACCCTTTTCACAATCATGTCATCCTTAGGTGGGTCATATGATGGTATTAAAAATTCCTCTCCAGAAGTTGTTGGTTTATGTCTCAATTCACTAATTTCACGTTTCAGTTTTTTCAGTTGATGTTTCAAATCAACACCATCAGAGGAAGACGACGAGTCATCGCTGCTGCTGCTGCTTGACGAACGAGTGGAACGTGCGTGATGTCCATCCGTGCACTTCCACGAGATTTTCGTTTTCCCATTATGCGAAACACCACAAAAATACTACGCGATATGCAGGCACTGCTATACGTACTCAAGGGTATATTCCGTTTCTGACAAATGTAAGATAATTAACACCTGAAGTCTATTAATTAAACACCTTAATTCAAAACATTAACTTTATAACTTTTAACGTCAAAATCCACATAACATTAATATACTCAATCTTCGCAACAATATCGATGGTTTCTATGGTTTCTAATTGTCAAATCTTACACTTAATAACAAGATTTGCAATTGTTAAATACATTAGTAGAAAATCCATTTTACTCAGTTATTCAGGCTGCTGAAGAAACGAATTTTCCTGGATCGAGTAGTACTGGTCGCCGGCGAGTAAGAGAATCGGAGCTACGCTCTCATCCAGCAGTACAGAAATACGAGCATAAAGAAGCTCGACTAGGATTTACGCTTGAATTTTTAGTGCATGATGTAAATTTTTGGAACAATGTAGTTTTTACAGACGAAAAAACTTTCCAGTCAACACACAGCGGTCGTATTCGTATTTACCGAATCAAATCAAATCAATTTATTTTGTTTTGGGACAATTACGGAACTCCGACCTCCGAATACTCGATTCGATGAGAAATATATATCTAACAATGACAAAAGTGGTAGATTTTCCGTTAATATGTGGTCTTGGATATCTGCAGGTGGTCGTGGTGTTTTGTGGCATATCGAGGACCGATTTAATATTGGAACGTATAGGCGTCTGAAAATAAGGAGTTCGCTACCTGGTGGTCTATAGTCAAACTAATTATGGGCTTTTCTGTCATTGTCTCTTTAGTGTACGGTGATATCAACAATAAGTAAATGATAAACTGAGATGCTAAGTTATTAAAAATATGATAGCGTTTAAAGGGGCTACAATTTGCTGGAGCCAACCTAGTCGGTATCCTTTGTAGATTGCAGGGACAACTCGTGAAAGTTGAGTTGGCACGACAATGTTCAAAGCATACCCTCTTTGATGTAGACACCTTTAACCAGGCATTGAGAGGGAAAAAGCTGGTGCAAATAACCGTGGCCCGGGTAGCAATAATAATGTCCTAGACAATCACACATTGTAAGTGAAATTTTTGAAATAAGTAAATATATGTAATTCCAGTATATTTAAAAGTAATATATACTATTGCACCATACACTATTATGTTTTAACCCCCATTTCATATTTTACAAAATACTGTTTCATTTATTTTACTCAAGGAATTAATAAATGCCTTTTCAGTTATATTCAATGTACCACTAATTTCATGGGTATTTGAATCTAAGACACTTGTTTGTAAACATAGAGCATACACATTTATTTATTAAGTTTTGTGTTGAATATGGGTTGTACCACACAAAATAATATGTCCTGCATTTAAATCATATTCCCCTTCATACACACACTTAGAATTTTTACATTTTTGGTGCTTTACAAATGTTTCATACATTGCAACATGCTTAACCTAAATGTCACTCATGTTTCCTGAAAAAAAAAAAATGTTTTAAACTACAACTGTACATAAATTTAAAGAAATATTTAAGTTTATTAATATTTAACTTGCCAGACACCGTTTATGTCGAAGAAACTGTACTTTTCAAGGGAAAAACTAGATAACCTAAAAAAAATATGAATTTTGCTGAATAATGCCACTAACGTCTTGCAAATCACTTACAACAAAATGTTGCAAACCTTTAGATCATATATTATTAATGTTATTATTTTTAACGCCATAACAATAAACAGAAAAAATCAATATAAGTATTCTCCACATAAACAAACAAAAAGCCTATAATTAGTTCACGAGTTCTCCACTTCGGCGCTGGCATCTTAAATTCAGACGCCTATAATAGGATTTTTAGAGAATATTGTGCTCCCTTTTGTGTCACAATTATTTCCTAATAATGAATTCATATTTCAACAAGATTGTTCCGTTCATACTGTTCATACCGTAACCAGAGAAGACAGGAACTATACAGAAACGAAAGCTTGCCGCGGTACCTTTGATATCGGGTGCCTGATTTTTGTGACCTCGAAGTGACAGTAATATGTCTTACTACACTCAGAGAAATAATGTACACAAAAAATATATCAATATTTCGGTTCAATACACTGTACACTGGGAAAACTCTCTTGTTTTATATTTAGTAGATAGGTACATGAATAAGAATACGTATATATGGTATTAATGAAGTTGGGGGCCCAAGTCATGGTGTATTGCAGAATATTAAAAAAAAAAAGTACACATTTATATTTATATCCCGTATTTCAGGCATCATTAATCATAATAATGCGCTTTGAAGCCAATGCATTTTTTTTCATACTGCTACCAGCATAAAAAAAATACTATCATGGAATGTAGTACAATGTATAGATATACAATGAAAGAGATATATATTATGTAGCTTAAAATTAAACACAAGATTTGATGAAGAATATATTTTCAATATTGTGTTCCTACACACATATTTTCTTCAAAGTGTTTCTCACATAACTTATCATTTAAATGAAGCTTATTCACGCCTATTTCAAGTAGATCATGCCTTCAACCAAGTTGCCGCCCTGAAAATAATTTACGCTTAATAATTATGTTCCTTTATAATATTTAACTTTAATATTATGAAAATGTTATTTTTAAATCGTATTTCGAGTTCATCCAGAGTTAGTAGCTGCAACTGATAAGAAAACATTTCCTTTCATATTACTTCTTTTCAACTGCTAATTGTTTAGTATATCTAACATTACTTTCTAGTTGTTTCAGTAATATAAATTTGTACATACCTTTCAAGATCTTTGGAAAATAGAAAGAAGTTTATTGTTTCACCCGCCTTCGAAGGGCATGGACGATAAGCACAACCCCTATATCCTTTAGAACCCATGATAAATAAAAATCAAATAAATCAATAAGCCACAAAAATAACCAACCACCGTGTAAGAGTTTCAAAGACTGTCAATCGCACAACGTCAAGAATTATCATATGGATTTTGACAAATATATGCCTTATCGTCATGGCGACTGTGAACAAATTTGGTCCCGCCAGAAAGGCTTGCTTTCGCTTCTGTATAGTTCCTGTCTTCTGTGCCGTAACTAACTGGTTTCAAGATAACAACATTAATGTTCTTAACTGGTCCAGTCATAGTCCAGATCTTAACCCTACGGAAGACGTATGGGGACTACTCGTAAGAAGTATCCAAAAACTAAATATAAGACCACGGAATGCCCAAAAATTACTGGAAATAATAAATAATGCATGGGGAAATATTATTACTGATGATTATTTCATAAGGTTATTTAATTCTATGCCAAACAGACTTATAGAAGTTATAAATAGAAATGGTGCAATAACGAAATATTAATAGCTAGTTTCTTGTTAAGTTGGATATCCTTTGTCCCCTGATCCAGGATTTGTACTTATTGTGCCGTTTATTCTCCACTTTTTTTAAATGTTAAACACCAAATTTTTGTTAATGTTATAACGCAGTGCAACTTGTTTCATTGACCATCCAATATTTGCTATAGCAATAACTACAGCATTACAATAAAAAAATAAAATAAAAGTGATAACTGTTTTATTTCGGCTACTCATTATATATTCAAATAGAAATTTACATTAGAAAAAAATAGTGCCCACGACAGCACCATCTGGAGATGACTGAAACTCAGTTTTAACCATCATGATTTTGTCATCATCATTTACCTTAACAACTGGTGCTTACGAAGGTATGAATTAGCTAAATATATACCATGAATACGTAAGTCTAGCTCCTAGGTCTAGGTAAGTCAAAGCGTGATCGGTTTTTTTATATTTTAAATGGTGGCACAATATTTAGATTTTCTCAACGCTACCCAGTACATGGACCATTGTTTCAAATCTTCTGCATCACTCCTGACAGGTGCTAGAACTGATATCAGCGTGGCAAAAAGAATGAAAAGAAAATAAGAAAAAGTCCCCTCAGAAACTTTATGGAAATTGGCTCTCAGTCAAATGGTCTGAAATTGAGATATGTTACAATTCATGAGCTCCTATTCAAAAGTCGTCATGGGTGCACAAGTCGAGGGTGTAGGGTCAGAAGATCCAGCTGGCCATTCTATTGACGGATTTCGATTTTTTTTACCCCGTTGAATAGCCTATGAAAATATCTTTCTTTTTAGGTATCACAAAGGGTAGGTTGCTAGTAGAAAAAAAGTTGGTATGGCTGGAGATGGAGGTGTGTAAAACTAAATATTATAAATTGCACCAAAATTGCGTAATTTAAAATAAAACTCGACCTGTCCAAGCACGCACGCATAGACAAACGCACAGACTATTCTTCATGCATGTCTAATTGCCTCAGACAAAACGATTGGTGACCTTCTCTCCCGCGTATTGCAAAAAATGCCCATTTTTAGATCTTGCATCCATGAAGACTTTGATCAGGAGCTCATAAGCTATAACATATCTCAATTTCAGACAATTTGACTCCGAGCCAATTTCCATAAGATTTCTACGAGGTCCTTTGCCGAAGATCCTGATTATTATTTTTTTAAACCGCCACCACCCCTGGCACATCTCCAACATCTGACAACATATATCTTAGGATAAAATTCGAGCACGAATAGAAGCGCCACATGTTCGATACCTAAGCTTATCACAGTTAAATGTGTGAATTGGAATCTTAAGTTTTTGTTTGCATAGAAATAGGGGGTTTTACAATTCCCCAGAGATGAAGTGGACCATGTTCGTTTTATATAAAATAGAATACGTAAATAGAGAATGGCGTAAAGAATGATGATGGTTAGTAGAAAGGTGAGTTTATGAGGAGTCACTCTAGGAGAATAGTTTTGGCCGAAACCAGTGTGACAATAGAAGGTGGTTAGTCTAGAAATCTGTCTAAAAAACCGTGAAGCAGCGCAGGTGCTGTTAGAAGGTTTCTATCAGGAACTCAGTTCTTGTAATCGTGGGAATTAATTCTCCTGAGAAAACTTTTTCATTCTGTAGTATGAAAATCCGCGAATCTAGAGAATTGCTATTCTTGAATCTCGTAGGAATCAAATTCTTATGAGAACCAAAGTGGGATATTTGTCAAATGATATGTTTGTACTAGTATTTGTAACAGCTAATGAACATATTGAATTTTTAATATCCTTTGTATATCTATTATTGGCAACACTGATAACACTTATTTATTATGTTGATGTTTTATGTTTTGGTTTGCAGATTAATACTCCTTGTACTTAAGTTTATTGTATGAATGTTACTTTCATACTGCTTTTCAGTTCTTTTATTGCTAATATAGCTATAAAACTTAAAATTCTTTATTAAATTCTATAGGACTACACATTAATTAAAAAGTTCTTCATTTAATAAATCACTATTTGTTAATAGTGGTTCGAAATAAAACAAGATTAAAAGAAAAATAAGTAACTGGTATAACCTAAAATTTTTTATAATTTGTTGTTACAGACTTTCTCTAAAAACTAAATCTAGATTTCGATTCAGCTGATTTAACATTAACATCATCTTCAAATAAACCAAAATCTAGTTCCTCATTTTGCACAGTTAACGTCACAAACTATATACATGACCTAAAATGACCTAGAGTTTTCGAATTTTCAAAAACCCTTGGGAATTTTTTCCATTAATATCAAGAGAAATATTTCCTACGAATTTTTTCAAGAATACAATTGTACTTAAAAATCACAAAATCGTGAGAAAATTACTTCAATTTCTCAACGGAATCAATTTCTACGATAACAAGTATTGAGTCCCTGAAAGTCAATGCACCGGGGAAGCCTATTTTCGGTCACTTTTAATGAAAAATATACAGGTCACATACCGTAAAAAAATAAAACGACAAGAAAATAATATCTGGACGGTGGCTGACAAGGTTTAAAATCGGATATAATTTTGGTGAAAGAAATATACAAGTGGTCACTGAAAAGAATAACATTAATTACTAGAAGGTGCCAAATAGAGAGGGGAGATTTTTGCAAATAATTTTAAAAATTCTTTACATCCCTCGCTTACCGAAGGGAAGTATTGCCAACATAACATCTCGTGGATATGAACATCCAGAGCATATACATATAGCTACTGATATTCAACAGTGATATACACCATGTATATCGTTGGAGGTATATGCATAAAACGATATAAATAAAATGTCCATTAAGGTATTTATTATTTTATATGTTACAATTACAATTAAAAAATTGCAGGCAACTCATGTTGGTCACTCGTAGACCACCTCTATGTTACATTAAGCTCGCACGCGAATATTTATATATCATGCGTATTCGCTACGAGTTTATTGCATTATGCTGTGTCGCTGTGCCCTTTCTAAGTTAGCAATAGATGTTGATAGATGGATTTGCTTATAAGTTGCTGACTAAGTCTTACCACCGGTCGATGAGTATTCGGGAGCTCAAAAATTTTTATTGGAAAGCTGCCCCCAAACAAAATTTTGTTTGTTATCAACTATTTGAAGGGGCTTTGGGTAGGTTTAGGTTAGGTTAAGCTAGGTTGATATTTGAGTGGGCTAGTAATAGACCCTCCATCACGACCGTCTGGTCTATTGTGGCTCACTCCTAATTATATTTCACCCAATAGGTTCAGCTTATTGATAAAGCCGACTACCTTATTGGGTGAGAGGTTGTCCAGGTCCTCTGGCAACAGTTGCCTTTTGCCAAAAAGTGAGGCCCTGGTTCTTTCTGCAGCAGGACAGGTACATAAAACGTGTGCTGCCGTTTCTTCTTCCTCCAAACACAGTCGGCATTCAACGTTGTCCGCTATTCCGAGTCTGTGTAGGTGGTGATTAAGTCTGCAATGCCCAGTGTATAGACCAACTAGAGTTCTTAGGTGTAACCTGTTGAGCTCTAATAGTTTTTTAGTTCTTGATTTCAAAGGGTATGTGATAAACTCCTTTGAATGAACTAATCCTGGTAGTTCTTGTCAGTACTGGAGGATTTTCCCCTCAGTCCAGGCTAAGATGGTTATTTTCGCAGTGCTTGCCGATATGCCAATAAATTTTGATACCGCGCCGTCCCTGGCTAAGGAGCCGGCTATTTCTCTATGCCAGAGTGGCCCGGTATCCAGACCAGAGTTAATTTGTTGTATCTGCCCAATCGAGCTAGAGCCTTTTGGCAGTTCCAGACCAATTTGGAATTGCAGCGATGCGAGCCAAGAGCTTTGAGAGCTGCTTGGCTGTCTGAAAAGATTTTTATTGATCTGCGTCTGGGATGCATCTGCTCAAGCCTCCTTGGTTCAATGGCATGAACTTCTGCCTGAAAGACAGTCGCATAGTTATCCAGGCTCGAAGTGATTCTTACCTTTGGGTTGCGACTGTATGCTCCAGCTCCAACTCCCTCAGGTATTTCGGAGCCGTCTGTAAACCAACAGATGTAAACCAACAGTTTTGTTCCGATCCCATTCGTCTCTTCCAGGAAAAAGGACGGTAAAGGGCAGTTCATAGGGGCTTACCCTAAATATGATTTTCCCAAAATTTCAAGCCTACAGCCGCCATACTGGAGGAGGGGGTTTTTTGATTTTCGTTTTTTTTTATTTTCTCGGATAACGTTGTACGAAAAAATCCGAAAAACTCACAGTTGTTACTTACATGTTGGACTATTTACCCAATTTTTTTCATAATTTTTAAATGCAAATTTCGTATACAAAAAGAATTTGCAAATTTTGCATACAATTTTTTGGCACCTTAAGAAAGGACCATTCTGAATTTTTCATCGCAAATTACTCATTTATCAAGGGATATTCTCAAATTATTTTCATATTTTTAAAAAATATGGAAGATAATTAAAAAAACGAAAAACTGCATTTCCGACCATTCTCTTATACTCGCTCACTATCATTTGGACGCATGTCTTGTTAACAAATATACAAGGATGTTTCATTAATAATTGGACATACGCTAACTAGAGAATCCTTAGTCCAAAATATTGTAACAGTTCAGAATTAGCAATTAAAAATATAGTATGAATGCTGATATATTTCAATAAGGATACAGCAGGTGAACAATATTATCGTTGCTTAGTTTCATTGACATGCAGCATACAGGTCTCGGCACAGTAGCGGTAGCCCTCCGAACACACTTGCCTCACCATTTGTCAGGCCCACTACGTCTGGTTACCTCTTGCAACTCCATGCATTACATTAAATAAAATGTTACCTCCACTGGCACCTTAGAAAATCTCTGGGTCCCAATTGTTTACATGTACATTACTGCCTATAACAAATACAAGGTTATGTTGTAATCACATTATTAAGTAATTAATTAAATAAAGGACTAATAGATTACCTGGATAGTATAAGGTATAATAAATATTTAATAAATTAAATTCATAAATATTCAGATTTGTTTTGATTTTGATTGACAAATGTCAAAATTTAAGTTAGGGATTTTAATAGTAATATGAATGGACAGCCTGATTTGCAAATTGGCGCAAAATCACCCTTTTTTGCTTTCAAAAAGACAAAAAAAGAGGAGACATTTTTGATTTGGCTGGTTGCTGAACAGGGAAGTGTTCTCCAGATGTGAATTTAAGTTCCCTATTAAAATAAATCAACCTAATAAGAGCTAAGGTCAGTAGTTTCTTTTTTAATAATATTTTAAATTTTAAATAAATATACATACCTTGGTAGATGTAATAGGTGTAATACTTTTTAGGTTTTTTGTATGCCCTTAAATACTACCCTTCAGCCTCTATCAGCTCTTATGTTGTGCCTACTGGGCATATGAGCCGTTTAAAACTTCCAACCAAATATATACATAGAAAATGAATGATTAACTGGTGCCAGGCGGAGGCCTGATGAAAATTCCTTGCCTTGGATGCAGAGCTTATTTTTTTTTATTGGAATCGCAATCCAGGAGGCCTGATGAAAATTCTTTGCTTTGGGTGCAGAGCTTATTTTTTTTATTGGAGTCGCAATCACTCGTAGAGGTGGTAAGCGGAATGCTGGCTATTATTTCACCACAGACGGGTGAGTGTTTTTCTTCTTTTTGAACCTGCCAGATCGCAGTGCCATTACTTTGGAAAGAAGCAAGTAGCCTTCAGCGACACAAAGGCGTGAGCCATCGTATATTTGTGCATTTGCCTGTATATTGGTCACCGTTTACTATTCGTTATTTTATCTAGTGTATACTTATACCATTTTATGTTTCTTATACTTAATCCTGATATAACTTCCAATTTTTTTATTTTGTCATCGCATGTAAGCCAAAAACAGCTGTTTGCGGTCCTGAAAGCTATCGACATATAGCTAGATGATATATTCTGCAAATAATTTTTATACTAATTATATCATATTCTATATAATTTATATAATTACTTACCCATATACACAAGTATATTTTCTGCTATAATTATCTGTGGTAACCTCCACTTGCATCGTGATACTTTTGTGCATGCTACCATATATTTCTATTATACTTTTTCTTTGAAGTTTGTGTTTTGTCTGCTCTTTCCCTACCTCTGCCAATTAACCTTGGCTGGCGCCCGAAGTTTACAATAAATTTCCATCTGTTCATTTAATATACACAAGTTATCTTTTGAAACCTTATAATTGACATAAGAGACCTTGCCCACGACCCGCTGTCGACATATGAGCTGCCGAATTGTTAATGATCAATTTGGACCATTTAAATTTGGTCGTGACTGTTTACGTCACAATATAAAGATTTAACCTGAAACACTTAGATAAAATGTGCTTCCTTACTGAGATACAGGGTGTCAAAGTTTTTTTATCTCAACTACCTCTTGACCGATCTTCTCTCAATTTGGTAAGGAAACATTTTTTAAGCTAAGAAACAATAATTTATGTATTACATCACGCTAGCCCGAGGAGGGCGCCTCATGAGCTGTATCTGATGATGAATATTTTTTCTCTTTCTTTTACGAAACGTAGTGGCACTTTTGACTAGAAAATCTCATGTCGGAGTCATTTCTACGTAAAAAAGGTACACTTGATAGAGCTTGATAATTCAAACCATTTTTGAGAAAACTGCCGCATGGATCTCAAAAATTCTTTGAAAACAAGCCCAGTTTCAAGAGGAAAAATTGTATTTATTGAAAAATGTGCTTTGGTGACGTCTTAGTTCTGTCATTTGCGTATAATTTCATTAGTTTGACATTTTGACAAAACTAAGATGTCACCAAAGCACACTTTTCAATAAACACAATTTTTCTCTTCCAAGCTGGGTTTGTTTTCATAGAATTTTTGAGATCTATGCGGCAGTTTTCTCGAAAACGGTTGGAATTATCAAGTTCTATTCTTTTTACGTAAAAATGACTCCTGCATGACATTTTCTAGTCAAAAGTGCCACTACGTTTCGTAAAAAGAAAGAGAAAAAATATTCATCATCAGGTATAGCTCATGAGGCGCCCTCCACGGGCTAGGGTGATGTAATACATATATTATAAGAAACATCCTATATATTTGTTAACAAGACATGCGTCCAAATAATAGAGAGGCGCGTATAAGAAACGGTCGGTAATGCCGTTTTTCGTTTTTTTAACTACCTTCTACATTTTTTAAAAATATGAAAATAATTTGAGAATAGGCCTTGATAAATGAGTCATTTACGATGAAAAATTCAGAGTGGCCTTCTTTCTTAAATTGCCAAAAAATTTGCAAATTTTTTTTGTATTCGAAATTTGCATTTAAAAATTATGAAAAAAATTGGGTAAATAGTCCAACATGTAAGTAACAACTGTGAATTTTTTCGGATTTTTTCGTACAACGGTATCCGAGAAAATTTTAAAAAACGAAAATCAAAAAACCCCCCACCACTCTTCCAATATGGTGGCTATAGGCCTGAAATTTTGGGAAAATCATATTTAGGATAAGCCCCTTTAAATAGTTGATTACAAATAAAATTTTGTTTGGGGCAGGCGCGGATTTGTGGGGGGGGGGGGTAACGGGGTAATTACCCGCCCCCCCAAGATTCTGTAAATCATCAACTTTTGTTTTAAAATGGTATGATTTTTGTTAATTTTGGGAACAAAAAAATTTTTAACGGGGTAATTACCCCCCTCAAGAAATTTTCATTTTAAATTTTTTAGGATGAAAAAATGTTTTTGGATTTTTGCTCCCTGCTCTTCAAAAAAATTTTGGGATGAAAGAATTTTTTTTTGGATTTCTCCCCCCCCCCTCGCTCTTCAAAAAAATTTGTTCGGATTTCTCCCCCCCCGCTCATCAAAAAATTTTGGGTTCAGTGTTACCCCCCAAGCTCAAGGTCCTTGGTTTGCGGGCAGATTTTACATGCTTATCCTGCTATGCCCTTTCCAATATAAATCCTCTATTATGATATCAGGCAGAATCTTTTGTGCAATCTGGCCTGATGATAGTGGCGATGGCCCAACAGTTAGAAATCGGTAGTTGTAAGCAATTATCGCCTCTCTTGTTGTAGTAACAAATTTTGCTTATATCGACGACAATTAAATTAAAACAGAATCTAAATTGCCCATATAAATTTCATATCTATTAGATATGTAAAGTGTATCCATAAAATATACGATTAGGTATATGATGTACGTTTCACGACCAATGAATGTAGATTTCATATGTTTATATACACTTAATGGATATAAAATGGATATAAAAGTAGGCGAAAAACTTATATGCAATGAACGTTAATTTCATATCCATTTCATATTTTGTGGGTGTACTCTTGAAAAAAATACTATTCCAGATTACTTTGAATTTTAGCATTTCAGATTATAGTCTAAGACTATTATCTGGGTTATGAAAATTTAGGTCTTTCAATTCAGTAGTAGCTCAGTCGATTAAGGCGTATTGTGCGGCTAATATGCTGGTCGTATTGTCGATCATGTACTGGGTTCGGGCTTCAACCCTGGCACTGACAATGCCGGTAGATATTGATGTATGTATGCATTTCTCCAAATGTTTAACATCCTTCCGGATAGCTTTGGCTTTGAATTTGGGGGGTTGCCTACTATATATGTGGTGTTTTTATGTTATATTTATATTTATTCAGTCTATCCGTCAGTCCGTTGGCTCCATATCTAGAAAACTATTTTACTGAGAAAAATAATATTTGGCAGGTAATTGAAGTTTACTGCCATAATGGTATATTATCGAAAAACCGCTGCCCAAGGAATCACTACTTCCACATCCAAATTTTTTATCTAAGTCATTCACAACGAAAAAATTTTGTATGTGAAAATAATTGTTTATGGAACTTTAATAATATAATATTTGAAATCCTCTAACCCAAAAACCAATAAAACGATACCCCACATCGGTAGCGGGGTGGGGGTGGTGATAGGGGGTGGTAGTGGGGGTGGATGAGGTAAAAAACATTTTGAGGTTTCTGGTTCTTGTACACACCCTAAATCACATTTTTTTTTTTCATCCTCTTTAATAATGGGGTGGGGGTGGTAATGGGGGTGGCTAATGCCAAAATTTTTTTTTGAGACCTCAGCTTCTCTTGTATATACTAAATACCAATTTTATGGACTCTTACCTGCTTGATTTACCTATTTTCCCCAAATTTACCCCAATTTACCCCCCAACCCTTCGACGGAACAAGACGAAAATATAATCTAGTTCTAGATCTCGTTAAAGTACATATGTGTACCAAATTTCAAGTCAATATCTCAAACGGTTCCAGAGTAAACGTGCGCACAAAAAAGTTACAGACAGACCGACAGACCGACAGACAGAAATTTTTTTTTCGCTCAAACTTAAAATCTCGACATTTCGTGACATTCTAAGCCTATTCGAACAATAAAAATTTTTAAAAATTTTTTTGTCGTTACTATACTTCCACTGGATGTGGAAGTAAAATGTAGAGCTGTGCTTACAAGAAAATGATTAAGGAAAAAATGTTGCTGAAAACACTAATATTCGCCATGTAATTAACGCAATTGCTAAGGAAGAAACCTATTGTAGTTTTAGTGAAAAAGATATACAGGGTGGTCATTAAAAGAATAAAACTAGTGGAAGCATTACACTCTTCGTCGATTTACTGAGATTTTTATATAACTGTTACACATTCTATAGGACACTCTTCACAGTTTTCTTGTAAATAATGTTAATTTTTGGACATTCTAAATTTTGTGATACCAACTTTGGTGTAAAAAAAAAATGAAAAAAAAACACCACCCTCTCTGAGAGATTCAAACATACGACCTTTGGATTGCAAGGCAAAACTTTAGTCATTGGACAATCACACATTACTACAAAAATTGTCTGCAATGTATATCATTCGAGAATTATGATATTTCAACGGATTAGATATATTGTTATGAAATATGTATATGTATATAGTAAAATGTGTAAACAAAAAAAAATATAGAGAATAACATTTCGCAAGATATCTACTTAAGTAGAAGTGGCAAAAATTAAGAAAAATTTTTTTTTATTTAAATGATTAATAACTTTTTTATTTACTGATTGATTTTTTTCAAAAAGAATAGCTAACGCCAACTTACTTTTCAAATTTCAGTACAATCGGACTTTTCTTTCTTAAGTTATCGTGCTTACAAGAAACGTGGCGGACGGATAGACGGACGTTTTGAAAGTTGTTCAAAATTCATTCACTAACATAATGATATATATTCTCTACGAGCGATATTTACTGTTTTAGAAATGTGCCGACCAAATGCAATATAATCTTCGTTTTTGCGAAGAGTATAATAATTAACTGTGTCAAACCCGTTAACATTGACGGAGGATATACAGAGTGACCCATTTAAAAGCGGAACACCTCTAAAATTTTTATTTACTGTGCGATTTGAATCAAATTCTACTCAAGTATAGAAGAAATTAGCATCTAATTATGACCAGAAAAACATTCGCCTCCTTCAAATGCAAAGCCACCTGCGGTACCAAAATATGCAGATAAATCAAAAAGTCATATTAGGCATTTTATTACCGGAAAATTTGTTCTAGTCCACAGTACAGCGCCCTTTTTTTTGATAATTAGTAACAGGCTGAATTTTCGTGATTAGCTTCGTTTTGACGAGACGCCCAACGTTTCTCTCTGCGAAAGTTCTCGGTAGTGGTAGCTGATAACTGCGCTTGGGTGTATATATGTCGATTGGGTGATTGTTCAAATTTTATTAGTAACAGTTAGTTTTTTAGTTAAATCTTGAGATAATTTAATAAAAAATACGAAAAAACGTTTGTCCTACAAAATCAATGGTTTGACCGAAGCATCTCCCACCCCCAACATGTCCAAATAACGAGGTCACAAAAATGATTAGTAACCAGCTGATTTTTTTATTATTGCTTATAATAAATGTTTTTAAAATTAAATGGCCACATTGTCCTACAAATTGAATGGTATCTTTTTCCAGTCCTACGCTCGGAAATTGTCAGTTCCACGGTAACACTTTTCTCATTAGTAACAACCTAATTTTAATTTTTTTCTCTTGGGAATAAAGTATGGAACACGATTTTACTAATGTCCTACTAGAAAACTGTACTATGATGATTTTGTTTTGAAATTTAACCCACGCTACCAGGTAGTTGTCAAGCAATTTGCAGTTTTTTTTTAAATAATAATTTTTAAAATTAAAATTCTAATTTTTCAATTTTTTTATTTTGATTAAATTTTGGACATGAGGTTTTTGGATAATTCTGAACAAGTTTCATTAACGAAATTTTCCGATAAAAAAATGCCTAATATGATTTTTTGATTTTTTCCGCATATTTTGGTACCGCAGATAAGTGGCTTTGCATTTATAGGAGGCGAATGTTTTTCTGATTTATGGCTATTCAAAAAAAAGATTTTTTTTATATATAATTTTTTTTAGTAACTTCCCAATTTTTTCATAAACTTTTCATATAAATTATGTTATTTTCGAATTAAACAAACACTTAAACATTAAACATAATATTACATTAGAATTATAAAGAAAATTTTTCGGTATTGTAGTCAAACAATTAATAAAACATATAAAAGTGCATGAAAAATTCAATATTCGCGACGAATGTAAATACGCAAATTAGGGTTTAAAATCAAGGGAAATAGTGTTTTTTGATAATCTGAATGTATGTGCTAAACTTGGTAGATATCAGAATTCCACTTAAGTAATAAAAGTATATTAATTTACCAAAGCCGCAATTATAAAATAATTCGTTATTTAAAATAATTTTTTGTCGGACTAGCGGTACATACCAATTTTTTTGTAGGACACTATTTTATTTGGGCAGAGAATACACTAAGGTACCATGTGTTATCTTTGTCCTACAGTTACTAATGATGAAAGTGTTACCGTGGAACTGACAATTTCCGAGCGTAGGACTGGAAAAACGTACCATTCAATTTGTAGAATAATGTGGCCATTTAATTTTAAAAACACTTATTAAGCAATAGTAAAAAAAATCAGCTGGTTACTAATCATTTTTGTGACCTCGTTATTTGGACATGTTGGGGATGGGGGACGCTTCGGTCAAATCATCGATTTTGTAGGACAGACATTTTTCATGTTTTTTATCAAATTAT
Organism: Rutpela maculata; assembly: GCA_936432065.2. Taxonomy (NCBI): domain Eukaryota; kingdom Metazoa; phylum Arthropoda; class Insecta; order Coleoptera; family Cerambycidae; genus Rutpela; species Rutpela maculata. The sequence continues at coordinate 85,734,508 of OW386289.2, read as the reverse complement.
CTCAAGATTTAACTAAAAACTAACTGTTACTAATAAAATATTAACAATCACCCAATCGACATATATATACACTCAAGCGCAGTTATTAGCTACCATTACCGAGAATTTTCGCAGAGCGAAAAGTTGGGCGTCTCGTCAAAACGAAGCTACTCACGAAAATTCAGCCTGTTACTAATCATTAAAAAAGGGCAATTGTCCAAAATTTAATCAAAATAAAAAAATAGTGAAATTTTGACTAAAATAATGTCCAAGTCCGAAAATATCATTTTAATGGGTCTTTTACTTCCACATCCAGTGGAAGTATAGTAACGACAAAAATTTTTAATTTTTTTAAAAATTTTTATTGTTCAAATAGGCTTAGAATGTCATGGAACGTCGAGATTTCAAGTTTGAGCGAGAAAAAAATTTCTGTCTGTCTGTCGGTCTGTAACTTTTTTTGTGCGCACGTTTACTCTGGAACCGTTTGAGATATTGACTTAAAATTTGGTACACATATGTACTTTTACGAGATCTAGAACTAGATTATATTTTCATCTTGTTACGTCGAAGGGTTGGGGGGTAAATTGGGGTAAATTTGGAGTAAATAGGTAAATCAAGCAGGTAAGAGTTCATAAAATTGATATTTAGTATAGACAAGAGAAGCTAAGGTCCCAAAAAAAGTTTGGCATTAGCCACCCCCATTACCACCCCCACCCCATTATTGAAGGGGATGAAAAAAAATGTGATTTAGTGTGTGTACAAGAACCAGAAACCTCAAAATATTTTTTTACTTTATCCACCCCCACTCCCACCCCCTGTCACCACCCCCACCCCACTACCGATGTGGGGTATCGTTTTATGGGTTTTTGGGGTAGAGGATTTCAAATATTATATTATTAAAGTTCCATAAACAATTATTTCCAGATACAAAATGTTTTCGTTGTGTGACTTGGATAGAAAATCCGGATGTGGAAGTAGTGATTCCTTGGGCAGCGGTTTTTTATTTAGAAAACTTTAGTATGACAATTTTGTTTGAAACTAAACCCAAGCTCCCAGGTAGTTGTCAAGTAATTTGCAGTTTTTTTTAAATAATTGTTTTTCAAATTTTTTGAATTTCATTTTTTCAATTTTTTAATTTTGACTAAATTTTGGACTTTTGATTTTTGGATAATTCTGAAAAAGTTTTATTAACAAAATTTCCCGATAATAAAATGCCTAATATGATTTTTTGATTTTTTCCGCATATTTTGGTATCGCAGGTGGCTTTGCATTTATATGAGGCGAATGTTTTTCTGATCATAATTAGATCCTATGTTGTTCTATACTTGAGTAAAACTTGATTCAAATCATACAGTAAATAGGCCCCCCATATTGGGTACAGAGTTTAGGGGCCCGGGCTTGTGAGGGGCCCATAGGAAGGGTCTGTTTGACCTAACCATTCATCCCGGATTAGACTATTCCGCAAAAGTCACGTATTGGTTTTTGCTTTCATCACTTATGAGACTAGGGTAAAAAAAATGTTTTCAGATTTCTCCCCCTCGCTCAACAAAACAAAAAAATTCGTTCATTCCTCTCTTCGCTCATCAATTTTCATTTTCGAGAAAAAAAAGAGGTACTTTATAGATTTCGCGTGGCCCGTCAGGCTCAGCAGTTATGAGGCTAGCAATTTAATGCGGGGGGGGGGGAGGTGTCTGCTGACAGTAAATAAAAATTTTAGGGAGGTGTTTCGCTTTCAAATGGGTCACTCTGTATGTTAGATTTGATTCGAAGTGATTCACTTTTTAAAAAACAATTTTTCTTATTATTATTATTTCTACACTTAATATTACCGGATTTAATACTAGAACATACAATGCTCTTAAAATGATTACATAGATTTGAAAATATTAACTACAGAGTTTAACGTTTGAATGCTAACTGTCGGCTTATGGTCGTTCAGGCGTATTTATAATGTTTCTTTTTCTACTTTCCTGGAGGCAGGGAGACCACCAGGGTGGAGAATTACTTCGAACGGGATTTTTCGTTGTGTTTTGTTTTCCCGTGACAGTAACCAAAATTCCTTTAGTGTTTTTTGTGCATGCACAGTGCGATAGTTTTATATTAGTTAGTTTTAGGCCCTTGTGGGCAGCACAGTTTTAAGCCCATTGTTGTTTTTAAATTCGCTCGGCGAATGGGAGTTACAACTCCGCCCTTTGAAATACCTTTCTTAGCCGCACCGGACTTGTCCCGCCCAACCTTACACCCACCACGATGCTGCGCACCGTGGTTGCTTGGTTGGCTCCGGGGCAGGTTCCGACTAGCGCACTTATATTTTTAATTATGAATAAAGTCTTGTTTAATTGAATTGAATTTATCTTACGTTGAGTTGACAATAATTTTGGATATCTTGCGCTTCGCAGAGTAATGCAGAACTGTATGTGATTTTAAAACTTGAAAGTGAGAGATAAATAAGAAATTTGGAACAAAGTAATGAAATTATCAGTACTGATATTGAGTTGCTTATGCGAACCATTTGATAAGAGGTTTAAATACAATATTAACGTAATATTCTTAAATCTAATCAGAGATGAGTAAAGAAAACTTTCCATTTGAAAGTTTCCGGAACGAAATTGTGATAATAATGAAAGTTTCCAAAATATTTGAATATTTGAAAGTTTCCAAAATTTCGGGGAAGTTTCCGAGGGAAGTTTTCGGCTTATTCAAATATTTTATTCGAAACTGTCATTTTTATCAATACTTTGTTCCGGAAACTTCCGAACATTTCCTGGTAACTTCGAAAACCTGAGTATTATTGATACTCCCTTGATTTATGAACTCCTCTAGGAAATGGTGACACCATTACGTTGAAACAGGGCCACGAATTTCTTGAAAATGTGATTGCTGGTCGTATGTTCATAGGTGTGTCTCTAAAGAATAATTTCTAGGATAAATTTTTAAATATCCCCATTCCGCCGAATTTCAACGAGGTTATTTTAGTAAATTATTAAAGTCGAAATCTTTAGCCAACAACATCGACGTAACACAGACCAGATATGTACTAAATTACATTGTAACTTCATAGAAAAGCAATATCATAAAATTTTAATGGGTCTAAGGAATAGATATCCAATGGCATTCTGTAAAAGAATAATATTATTATAGCTATAAATGTATATCTTCCATTATACTTTATTGTGTGTTCACTGTGTTTTATATAAAATGTTATTAGTTGGATTTTTACTGTTGTATAAAACTTTTATTTGATTTACTGAATCCGCTATGTTTTCAGGTTTTTACTGGTGCTGCTACGTGTTTTTATGCCTTTATTGGTTTTGATATAATAGCCACGACTGGCGAGGAAGCCGCTACTCCCAAAAAGTCTATCCCATTAGCGATAGTATCAAGTTTAGCAATTATTCTTATAGCGTATGTTACTAGTTCGATGATGTTGACGTTGATCGGTAAGTACTTATTTATAAATATGACCTCCACACATTTAAAAAATTTCAGCTCAAAATGTGCATAAATCTAGAAATACATGCATGAAACTCAAAAGATACGATGTCACTTTTAACAGATGATAAAAGTTTTGTTCTGGATGTATTTTTTCGATAAAAAGATAACTCTAATTACAAGAAAAACTCGCTTCAGCACGTTTGGATGTTTTTTGCATGTTTCGGTATGTTTCAAAATAAGTATATTGACACTCTACATATGTTTCGGCTTATTATGCCTTTTAGTCCTTGCCAAAATTGCAAAAACCCCAAAAGTGCAGGGGTAGCAATCAAACATGACTACTCTCCGGTTTTTGAGGACGGCCAATACGATACACGCGGTCCTCCCCTCCCTCGAACTACACCTAAACGCAAAAACTACTCCTTTTTTATATTTTTTGTTGTCAGGCATGCGAAGACTTGTTGGATCGGGGTTTTTTTTTGAAGAAACTCAATATATTCTATAATATTTGTCAACCAGACATCCTAACGACCCACGGAGATTGAAACCACCCCCTCCTCCCTCAATACCGAAACATGCAAAAAACATCCAAACATGCTGAAAAATTTTTTCCACACATTTTCAAGGGCAGAGAACACGATGCTGATATTATTTAGCCTCCCACCCCTAGCCAACTACACCTAAATGCATAAAACCACTCCCTTTTCCCATTTTTCGTTATCAGGCAGGCGAGTACTTGTTGCATCGGGTTTTTTTGAAGAAACTCAATATGTCCTGCAAAATTTCGCAACCAGACATTCTAACGACTCCCTGAATCCTGAGAAGAAGGTATCGCCAGTTTTCAAAGGCAGAGAACACGATAGTTGCATCAGTTTCTCTCTTAGTCCTCAAAAACTACCCTTGCATGCCCAAAACGATCGGTTATTCTTATAGTGAGATCACAAGCGCTCATTGGGTCAGCAAGTCTAAGGAGAGCATTTTTTTATTGGAGCTTAAAAGCAGTTTGTTAGGACGGGCTATGCGCATGTATATTGAGTCGTGTATGTGCATAGTCCACTTTTTTCTTATATATTTATTTTCGCATTATGTACATCAGACATGCGTAATTTATTATTATTAAATTTTAATTTATCCTTCGGCGTTTAGAAATTAAATCATATTGTTCTGGCCAATCGGAATGGACATTAAACTCTTCTCCGAACCCCCTGGGTTCGTTAGAATTTCTAGTTGCGAATTTTTACAGGACATATTGAGTGTTGGCCGTCCTCCAAAAGGGGGGGTAGTCACGTTTGGTAGCTACCTCTGCACTTTTGGGGTTTTACACTTTTTTGCAAGTTTCGTATGGATTATTTCTCAAGAGTAAAGACAAAGATTACCAAAGTTAGAGAACAAAATTCTTCAATTTATAAAGGTTCAGAAAGGTTAAAATTCAGAAAATTGCAGGTTAAAAGACCGGCAAAATGAATAAATTAAGTACATCTGGTGTTTACGAAATCAAATGTAATGACTGTGAGGCAGTCTATATTGATCAGAGTGGTAGGAGCATTGATAGGAGAGTAAAAGAACACAGAAATTCAATTTTAAACAATATTAAAAACAAGGGGATGTCCTATTCATTATATTAATAATAACCATTTTATAGACTCCAAAAATGTAAAGCTAATCCTTGCAGCAACAAAAGGGAAACGTTTAGATCTTCTCGAGCAATTAGAGATTAAAAAATCCCTTAGAAATAATCGCTGTACCGCTAATGACCAGCTAAATTTCCTTAATATCCCTATAATAGACTCAGTACTGAGAGCTCTTCGTTAATTATTCATGCCCAGTCTTTTAACCTGCGATTTTCTGAATTTAGTACCTTTAAAATAGTAGAATCTTGTTCTATAGCTTTGGTAATCTTTGTATTTACTCTTGAGAAAGGCCTAATAAACTGAAACGTATGTAGAGTATCAATATATTTATTTTGAAACATTAAAAAGCAAGTTTCTCTTGTAATTAGAACTATTTATAAAATGTTTCACATGGAACCAACCACAAATTCAGTCAAATGTGATAAAAATATGCTTTACAAATAAATAGATACATTTTACAAAAAGTATAAAATAGTAGAAAGGAAGATTTTTATCCCCATTGTAAGTTGTTGTAAGTTTTATTAAAAAAGATTTATTACTTTTTTTAGTAATGTCAACTTATATAAAATTTGAAATTTTCGCCCCTTTTATTTTTTTACAAAAAAAAAAACAAAATATCAGATCGGATTTGGACCTACGTAAATTTATTCAAAATTTACTTATAAACATTTCTATTTTTGTTGGTGTTTCCGATGAACAGAACAGAACGCAAGGTATTAAAGAAATTTTAAATTAAAAATTATAAAGATATAATTTTCGCAAAAGAATTACCCCCCTTCAAACAATCGTTAATATTGTAGTAATATTACTCTTAAATTACTGTATTTGAGTTTTATTTTATTGAAAAATTTTTATTTAGCAAATTTCTAAATAAAAATCTTATCATTTATATATGAATGCATATTAAAAAGTAAGTCTAAACTTATAAGTAACAAAATTCTCTGGGAAAATCACCCTCCTAAAAATACTGATCTGCTACTGATCAATTGTAAAAAAAACTCTGTCTAAGGAATTACTTCTTCCACATCCAAATTCTCGGTGGGGGTGGTAGTGGCTGATGCCAAAAAAGATTCTGAGGCCTTTGGTTCTTGTACACACACTGAATCACTTTATTTGTTACTCCCTTTAAAAATGGGGTGGGGGTGGCTGATCCCAAAACAAATTTTGAAATAATTTGTTCTTGTACTTACATTAAATCCCAATATTATGGACCCTTAATGCTTGCTTTACTTATTTACCCCCATTTAACCTCAGCCCTTCAACGGAATAAAACTAAAATATAATTTCGTTCTAAATCTCGCTATAATACATACGTGTACCAAATTTCAAGTCAATATCATAATCCGTTCCCGAGTAAATGTTCGCACAAATAAGTTACAGACAGATTTTTTTGCTCAAACTTAAAATCGTATCATGATAAAAAAAACGCCAAAAGAGAATTCAGAATTTTGTTTGCCGTTATAGTCCTGGAGATAGCGTCAAATTTAATAACATCATTTCAACAAAGCTCATTTTTTCAGTACAGGTTTTGTTTTTTTCATTGCTTATCGAAGAGATGAAAGGCGTGAGAGGCTGCGCATCCGGTAAAATAATTTCGTTTTTCGTGTCAATCCAACAAGGCTACTAAACTATAAATAGTTTATTTATATAATATAAATGAGAAAAAAATGTGTCCGCTGCATAGGGTAAGGAGCGAACGCTGTCAGCTGCCCTAGTCAATATGTATGAAAAACACGTGAAAATTCGTTATTTCAACAAAGCTGAAATTTATTTATATGATAGTTTACGATATAAGAAAACAATTAAAAAGTGTAAGCTGACAATACCATGGGACGAAACCTGTCAGCTAGGCCTTTTAAGTGTACCGCAGCGTCCAGGCGCTCACCGCGCGCGGTATCTTTAATGCCCCAGTTAACATATTATTTCATTTTTTCATGTTTTCGAATAGTATAGTATACTACACAGTAGCCACTAAGGTCTAAGATTGGTGAAATTCATTTGCGATAATTGGGCAGAAGATTACATGCCACCTTTCTTCTCCGGAAAAACTGTTTACATAAATTATGACTTGTGCTATAAATTCGAAGTAATCAATGGCAAGGCCGTGAAAACTACTGTAGAGAATCTTTCTTGTCCTTCACACGAAGAAGCTGACAACAAAATCGTTTTTCACGTGTGTCAACTAGATTTTGATGCTCGAGTCACAGTAAGATGTTCCGACACAGATATAAATGATAATCATGCTCGAGAACATGCCTGCCCTCCGAAGAAATTTACATATAAGAATTCTCACTGGTACTGGAAAAAATCAACGATACGTTGCCGTTAATAAAATATATGAGAAATTACGTCAGCAGTTGTGTCTAGCACTTCCAGGTCTTCACGCTTAACCGGCTGTGACTTCAATCCAGCTTTTTATAGAAAAGGGAAAAAGAAACCGCTAGAATTATTACGGAAATGTCCGTCGTATATACAGGCTTTCATTGACATTTCTCAACACGCACCTGAAAACTTGGAAGAGAATTTTACTTTTCTGGAGGAATTTGTTTGTCATATGTATGGTTCTAAAATAATCAAAACTATTAATCTCGTATGCGTAGCTACTTTCATAAAGGCGTATAATGTCAATCAAAAAGAAGATGTCTTGAAGATTGACCAGAATTTCGAAGGATCTATGTTACCTCCATGTAAGACAGAATTTAAACAGCATTTTTTGCGAACTTCCTACATTGCTCAATTGTGGAGTCATGCACATCTTCATACGCCAAGTTTGTCTTTGCCAACTGATGGGAAGAACGTGATGAGAAGTATATTTTCAAGTGGTTTCAAGGCGATCAATTACCGAAAATTGAAAATATCATAAATTAGAGCCAGGAAATTCCAGGTATCCTATGCATATAATCTTTTACTTCTACATGAATTCTCTTTTATTCACTTCAATGATTTTCAATATTTTTCGGCGGGTATTTCTGAAGACGAAAATGCGATGACGCTCGAGAATTTAAGAGAAATCTAGATTTGGAAGACCATTCAGATAGCACTTCCGAAGAGGAAGATAATTTAGAATACAGCAGTGATTCAGATGAGAATTGATTTATTTTATTCGTATTGAATGTGCCAAAACAATAGAAATATTAAAATTTTTATATTGATTCTCATTATTTAATCCACACTATTCTCAATCAATTATTGCAATCTCTAAGTATTCTCTAATATGTATGTCTAATATTTGATACAAATATAATTTTCTTTCGAGTCTCATACGTTAACTGGGGCATTAAAGATACCGCGCGCGGTGAGCACCTAGACGCTGCGGTACACTTAAAAGGCCTAGCTGACAGGTTTTGTCCCATGGTATTATCAGCTGACACTTTTTAATTGTTTTTTATATCGCAAACTAGCATATAAATGAATTTCAGCTTTGTTGAAATAACGAATTTTCACGTGTCCTTCATACTAGACCATGTGCCAGACCTATCAGTCATTATAATTTGGGGGAACTGAATGAAACTTTTACTACGGGTTTCTGGGGTCATATGGAGCACAAAATTCGGGGGGGGGGGGGGGTATATCATGGGGAGGTAGCTTTCAAATACGGCAGCCGTTCAAAATGGTGGCCCGATTATGAATTTTTAAATTCAATTATCTCGAGATCGGATGGAGCAATCTTGAATGTCTTTCTTTTTCTAAATGTAGGTGAATGAACGGGCTACAGTTTTGTTCCTAATGTTTATGGCCGAAAAAATAGTATTTATCGGTCAAAACTCGAAAAAACGAAAAATAAGGTTCTTTTAAATTTGCGTTTTACTGTTTATTGGACTTACGGTTGGGTATATTGAGAACATGTCCTGAATAAGACTTTTAGAGAAACATCTCACCTTTAAAATGCAAAAAAGAAATTGAAGATCGGATCAATAGAACCCTACATTTCGAGATTCGAAGTGAACGGGGCGGGGTCGAGTATTAATACTGTGTTTTAAAATAATAGAGTTTATCTATCTGTCCGTATAATTTTATTGTTTTTTGCATTTTATTTTATATTTATTTCATATTTCAGGTAATAGTGTGACTCCTCCAAAGAAAACATGGATCCTACTCCAAAAAAGTTGAAAATTGACCGTAGCTGCACCATTTGTGAAAATTCTACACTGGTTAATCTACACCACTCCAAAGACTTGGACTCATGGAATGCTTTGTACAATGCCGCGATACTAAGAAAATTTGAACCAATAATAAAACTGCACGAGGGGTTATCTGACCAACAAAGACGTAGGAAAGGTCTAACTCATTTATATCTACACATTCCAAAAACGAGTACAGAACTCTCATGCAGGCTCCATACACGAGTTTGTGTAAGCGAACTGCGCGGTTGTAGTGCTTACCAGCAAGAACTTTATCAGTGGAGCATATAGTATATCTTGAGCTATAGACAATATTGACTTTATTCATACTGGTTAAGAAATTAAGAAGTATCTCCGGCCCTTGAAAGTCATCAATGGACAGATTGTTGATATTCGGTGGCCAAATTTGTTCTACCGAGGAAATGGAATTCTTTATTGAACTCTTCAGAATATCAGCTGCTACTTTAATCTGTTCACTGACATTGAGACCACTCTCAAATGCGCCTCTTTGTTTTAATATAGTCACTAGCTAGGCTTCAAAGGTGTAATTGGAAGGAGCTATATAAACCTTGTTATTAACGTTGACACATCTTAACAAATCACCTAATTTTTTGTCTAATTTATCTTCTTTGGACTAAAGATCTGAGGAAGTCTGCTGTATCTTCTGTGGTCGTTTTCTGGTGTATGACTTGTAGGGAATGATGATAGTGAGCCTCACCAGCGACAATATCTCGTAAAGTAATTGCCACGATTTTACTATCCATTCGCTCGACGGCTACAGCTCGAAGTGTCTTGTCCGCTCTGAGATCGACGAATTTGACATACTTCTCCCTTGTCCTCGAACTTTGGGAGTATTTTCCTGGCTTGTCACAAAAGATGCAGATCTCCGGATAAACACGCCCTGTAGTACTGGCATTTTTCCTATCGGGCAATGATCTTTCATAGATGACGGAGTTGATGTTTATATTATCTTCATCAGGTGAAGGACCTTTATCTGCGGCGCGGGCGATTCTTTCAAGATTTCTTTTGCGACATTCTTTATGGTAGTAAACGTCAGGTATTTGTTGGTCAGATAACCCCTCATGCAGTTTTATTATTGGTTCAAATGTTCTTAGTATCGCGGCATTGTACAAAGCATTCCATGAGTTCAAGTCTTTGGAGTGGTGTAGAATTTTCACAAATGATGCAGCTACGGTCACTTTTCAACTTTTTTGGAGAAGGATCCCTGTTTTCTTTGGAGGAGTCACACTATTACCTGAAATATGAAATAAATAATATAAAATAAAATGCAAAAAACAATAAAATGATGCGGACAGATAGATAAACCCTATTATTTTAAAATACAGTATTAATGCTCAACCCCGCCCGTCCACTTTGAATCTCGAAATGTCGGGTTCTGTTGATCCGATCTTCAATTTCTTTTTTGCATTTTAAAGGTGAGATGTTGCTCTAAAACTCTTATTCAGAACACGTTCTCGATGTACCCAACCGTTAGTTCAATAAGCAGCAAAACGTAAATTTCAAAAAATCCAATTTTTCGCTTTTTCAAATTTTGACCAGTAAATACTAGTTTTTTGGCCATAAACATTACAAACAAAAATATATTCAATTCATTAACCTACATTTAGAAAAAAAGAAATTCAAGATTGCTCCACCCGATCTCGAGACAATTGAATTTAAAGATTCACAGTCAGGCCGCCATTTTGAACGGCCGCCATATTTGAAAGCTACCTCCCCATGATGACTTTTTTGCTCCACATGAGCCTAGAAACAGCTGGTAAAAGTTTCATTCAGTCCCCCCAAATTATAACCACTTTAGGAGGTCTGGCACATGGTCTATACATATTGACTAGGTCAGCTGACAACCTTCGCTCCCTTCCCTATGCAGCTGACACATTTTTTTTTTTTTCATTTATATTACATAAATGAACTATTTGTAGTTTTGTAGCTTTGTTGGACTGACGCAAGAAACAAAATTATTTTACCAAATGCGCAGCCTCCTACGCTCTTCATCTCCACGGTCGCGTCAGTTGACACTTATTTTCGAACGAATACTAACATTAAAAGAACACAGAGGTCGTGTTGAAATACGCACTCACATGTTTTTGGAGGAAATAAATTGTAATTTTTGCAAACGCCTTTCCATTTTTTTATTAACAAGTAACGAAAAGTCTTGTTCAGTTATTTTTCCATATTTTATTTTATATTAATCTCTATTTTATACCAGTCAGCATAAAACCCATTTGCATATTTTTTCCTAGTTAATCATTTCACCAAGCATTTTAACTTTAGCTTTATATGCAAAATTTTTAATTGTTCAGATGGCTCGTGAAAATTATTCTGGTTTTTTATTGCAGTTCCGTATACCGAAGTAGATGAGGACTCGGCGCTCGTCGAAATGTTTGGACAAGTGGGCGCTTACAAATGTAAATACATTGTAGCTGTGGGTGCTCTGGCAGGGCTTACAGTCAGTATGTTCGGGTCGATGTTTCCCATGCCGAGGATAATTTACGCCATGGCTCAAGATGGATTAATATTTAGGTAAAGAAGAATAAACAGGGGATGTTGTTCCTGATATATATGGGGTGATCCGTAAGTAGTGGTATAAAGAGAAACAGTGGATTTTCTGACATTACAATAATGCGATATAGCTAAAGTTGTTACTAACAGAGCTACAGGGTGTTAAAATTAATATTATATTTTTAATTTTCTCACATAACTTTTGAAGTTTTTCAAATATTAGTATGAAAATTGGGGAGTAGGGTTTTTTAGATGAAAAACTCAAATCTGCTCCCATTTATGGTGTAGATTCTAGAGGTCAATGTTTATGATGTAAATGTGCGCTTAACTTTTTTACCACTAATGCTATCGCTTTTTTTATTAAAAAATCCCAAACCTACCTCATTTTGGCGGAAAAAAGTATACTTCTCGTTAGCCTCAGAAATTTTCCGTTTTCAGGATAATAGCATTTTAACAATCGGCCGCATAATTTATTATAAGAAACATTAACGTAGTCGGCCGATGCCCACGATTCTACTTGTGGCAGTTCATTATTTTTCAAATTTTATTTATCCATTGTTGATAATATCAGTTAATTAAGGAAAATCAGAACACGCCGAGACATTATAATTTTTCAAACTAAGATATGAGAGATATGTTTCTTATTAATTGTCAACTTAATTACAATGGACGTGCTGCGCAATGTAAATATTTGCGAAGATTTGCAATCAGATTGCAATGGTCATCGACTATTTCAAAATCTGTACATTCATCAGCTTGCAAGTGATATTCAGAACAGACAATATATTGACTACTCATTCATCAACAGAGTATTATTTATGGATGAAGCTACATGTACCCACAAGGCTGTTGAAATCCTCACGTAGCTCAAGATCAATGCTTGGTGTGGCATCATTGGGAACCATTTTATAGGACTACACGAGTTGCCAAGAAATTAAAATGGTAACATTTTATGAAAACGATTTTATTGATCTGCAGGATGCATTACCACTGAATTTGAGGTCAAGTATGTTGTTTATGCAGGATGGTGTTCCACCACATTTAATTGTAGAAAATTGATTCTTTTTATTTTCTAATTTGTATATCGAGTGGAAGTGGTTTCAAAGTCACCATTTGTTCATTTTATATCCTCATCAAAAATGAACGTATCCTCACAATGATTTAAAATTCATGTTCGTTAAAACTGGATATAAGAGAATCCTATTGGTAAAAATTTCTGTTTTTAATAAATTATATATACGGGACAAAATTTTGAGTACAATATAATATTTTCTACAAGACATTAATATAACCTAAAGCACTTACAAAGAGAATTACATCGTTCACATTCCTCGAAATAAACATCACATTCAATGCTATTGCCTCCTTTTTCATCGCAAGCATCATCCGTTTCCGATTCATGATCGGAAATATACACTTCGGGTATAAAGTTTACAGCATTATCATAACTATTACACAGCCCCACAAAAAAAAATAAAAGTTCAAAGCAGCGAACCAGACCCCTATGTATGTATCTCTATGTGTTTTCGGTCGCTGAATCCGAATCCGGGGTCAAAAAAAATCGTACACCCCCAAAATCATTAGCTAGAGCCAAAAAAACACCCGTGAAATGGAATAAAAAGAAGATTAAGCTACCAGAATAGTTGTTACTTCTTAATCAATCGAATTATACAAATTAAGGTTAAGCAGCAGCGTACATACAATAGATATAAAACACACCCCCAGGGAGGGGCGAAAACTAGCCCCCATATATAAAAAAAATCGATCCAAAACGGCAATGACTGCTGAAAAAGCTCGAAATGTCTAAGTTTTGTTAAAGTGTTAAGAAACTACATCAGGTCCGACGTAATCTTCATAAACTGCCCCTATAGGGTTCAGAACAACCACCCTTAAGTTCAAAGGACACGAGAAAAACAAGAAAAAACGTAAAATCCAACAGGATTTCTCTTTTCATGGATGCTATGATTGGCTGAAATTGCGTAGTACTCTAAAATAGAACCAGAAACTTTCGTACCATCAACATCCTACACTGTCAACCCTCAAAGGGTGTGAAAACTACCCCCTATGTAAGATGTAACTATAAAAAGTTACAGTGACTTCTATAAAAATTCCAAACACTTGCGTTGTGTGGAAGAGAGAAGAAACTAGACTCTGTTTGACGATGTGCTTGAAAACGACCCCCACGGGGTTGCGAGATACTACCCCTATATCTGTAGCTGGAAAAACAGAGAGAAACTAACCGGATTTACATTTTTATGGATGCTATGATTGGCAAAAATCGCGTTGCATACTTAGAGTTTGAAACTCATGTCCTATAAATGTTATTAAGTAACACCCCCAGAAAGGATGTAAACTACCGTAATTCAAGATGTAACGAAAAAGCTATACTGTTGCTTATTCATTTCATTTCCATAGTTTTTTTATAGGGGTGGCGTCTCTCAACCCCGTGGGGTTGAAAACCAACCCCTGTGGGGGTGGTTTTCAAGCACAGCGTCGAACATAGTCTAGTTTCTTCTCTCTTCCACACAACGCAGGTGTTTCGAATTTTTATAGAAGTCACTGTAACTTTTTATAGTCAAACCTTACATAGGGGGTTGTTTCACACCCTCTGAGGGTTGACAATGTAGAACGTTGATGGTACGTAAGTTTCTAATTCTATTTTAGAGTACTACGCAATTTCAGCCAATCATAGCATCCATGAAAATAGAAATCCTGTGGCATTTTACGTTTTTTCTTGTTTTTCTCGTGTCCTTTAAACTTGGGGGGTGGTTGTTCTCAACTCTACAGGGGCAGTTTATGAAGATTACGTCGAACCTGATGCAGTTTCTTATAACTTTAACAAAACTTAGTCATTTTGAGCTTTTATAGCAGTCATTGCAGTTTTGGATCGATTTTTTTATATATGGGGGCTAGTTTTCGCCCCTCCCTTGGGGTGTGTTTCATATCTATTGTATGTACGCTGCGGTTTAACCTTAATTTGTATAATTCGATCGATTAAGATGTAACAACTGTTCTCGTAGCTTAATATTCTTTTTACCCCATTCCAGGGGTGTTTTTTGGCTCTAGCTAATGATTTTGGGGGTGTACGATTTTTTTGACCCCGGATTCGGATTCAGCGACCAAAAATATATAGGAATACATAGGTCTGGTTCGCTGCTTTGAACTTTTTTTTATTTTTTGTGTGTAATCATTGGATTCGTTTGTTTCTGTGCTTGGTTCATCATCTTCATCCTCTAGCGCACAATTCTCACAAAATTTACCTTGACAAGTCTTACAAAAAACGCTACATCGTGGACCTAATTTGAAAACAGTAAAGGCTGAGAAAACAAATAAAATAATAGTACGAGTTTCTAATATCAGCGACATACGCACTGATCGCTCCCAGAGAAATGGATAGACTCCGGGGTTATCAGGGCGCTAACCCTATGCCCATGATGTACCACCAGAGAAATTGATGGACTATGGATACCTCGAGGACACAAGATTTATCCAGAAAACAGTAAAGACGGCAAAAACAAATAAAATGATAGTACTAGTCCCTAATATCAGCCAAGTCGCTACCTATTATTGTTATTATTATTATGAAAGTCCTACAGTTTAGGGGTGACGGGGGAGTCGAACCAGCGTAAAACCAACATCAACATCCTCGAAAACGTCTTTAAGAAAAAAAAAAAAAGAAACAATTTGACACCCCCTAACAGAGTAGATTCCACCCCCAAGGGCGGTTGTGGTCTACTACCTGACATCGCCTTTCACCATCTGTTATATCCTCATGAAAAAAAACAAAGAATACCTGCAAAAATAATCGAAGCCAAGCTGCCAAAAAGGGGTGGATTTTGGTTTTTGGCCGTCTCAGGGGATGCGCATTACTAAAAATTTCTTTCACCCTGTGGTTTATGTTCAGCACTCTCGAAAACGGGAGGGGGCAGGTTTAATAACTTTTACACGATGTTGCCTTTTTTCAAGAAAATCCCTACTCCTTACTTCCACTAGGACGCTGGATTGGTCGTGGTAGCTTTTTTCCTTGGCCGCCAAAAATACTATATTAAATTTCAAGAATCGTATAGATAGGTGTTTTGAAGTGAATGGTCGACAGATTGAATATTTACTGTGAAATAATATTTCTATTTTTGAGTTTCCTTATACATTATGTGCTTTATTTGTTGAACACTTGTTTAAACCATGATTTTGTTTAATTAAATTTTCTCTTCATTCAATTTCTTAGCTTGATAATTTGTGCTTTAATTCTATATTAAAGTGCCGAAATTAGAATATTTAATTGTCAAAAGGTCAGTGTTCGACAAAGATACAATATACGGATTTATTCGAAAGTACAATCAGAGTCACAAGTTTCTGTACCCGAATATCGAATATTATGTACGTAATATGTACGATTTCTTGTGCAAATGTCAATATTATTTATTTTTCTGATTATTTGAGATTGAAATTATCATGAAATTTTTGGTATTGTTGCCAACACTCTTGTAATAATCTCCTATTTACATTATAATATAAGTAGCACTACTTTTTCACAGACTGTCGAAGTGAACTAGATGAGAGCGCTAGGCAAACTGAGCTCTCCCCACCGAAAGTTTTCTGGGTATCCGTTCACGGGCCAAGCTACTCTTGGAAAACTGTACATATTTGAAAAATTTTTAAAAATTCAAAATTTAATATTGACTAACACCCTGTACCTTTCACTATAAATATCAACTAAGGTTAGCTAAATCGCAATATTTTAATGACAGGAATCCACTGTTGTTCTATGTACCATTACTTACGGACTATCCTGTATAGAGATAGAGACAACGTATTTTATAAGATTATGTGCATGAATTATGTGAAATACCGTTCCATTACATGTTCAAATTATTTCTAGAATTCCGCTTTTTTTAGTAAATTCATTGTGCTTACACACCGTAGTATGTAAGGAGTACATAAGCAAGGCAATCATCTTTTAACAAATAAAAAAGAATGATAATAAAGATTTACCACTGTTAACCTATAAAAAGTTTAAACAAAAGCGTGGATTCTAGTTTTCATTTTCGGAAACTACAGGAAATCTATTAGTAAAATGACGATTATTTGAACATTACATAATACTTCGGAGTGTTTCAAACTTTACCAACAGCTGCCTGTGACTGTTGTTTTATAAGAGATGACACCAAAAACCTATACAATATATTATATCACGTGTCTTGGAAATATCTAAAGCTATTGCTTGAGATTTTCCAAATCTTTGCGTTCTTTATGAGATAATTAACGCGCGATTTGAAATTCTGGTAAAACTAGATGTTAGTTAGCTATTTTATCCGAATGAACATTTTCTGAATAATGTTTTCGGGGACTGTTTATTTATTTTCATTCGTTTTATATTCTGTTTAATAAAAATAGACAATTCGCTGATGCACTACACTGTTGAAGTTTCTACATATACATAAAACTTTTCAATTCGTATAATAATAAGCAATCTACTGAAGTTCCATTTCGTATTCCACGTTGTTTCGTCCAACTAAAACAGAAACCCAAAACAAATTCACTAACATTACAGAGATCTCTGGATATATATAAGATTCATGAGAAACTTCTCATTCAACTCGATTTTAACCCAACTTCTAAATATGTTAAGACAGGTTTGAGAAAGTTTACACACTGCTATTTGCAAACAGGGTAGAAGTCTCTTTTGTACAGTTTGACTTAACATTTTGTTCCAAACTACATAATTTTCTAGTTATTCTTTCCCTTGCAGACAAATAGTTTTAATAATCATGGTAGACAAAAATATTTGTACAGGACACGCTGAAATAATATCAAAGAAAGAATGTATGTGTATGTGTGTATGTGTAGACTGTTTCTTCTGAACATGCTAACTTCTACTAAATATAAGAGAATTATTTCCAATTTGGAGTATATGTAAAATAGCATGATAGAATAGAAAATAGACCAAATCCGTCATAAAAGGTAGTCGCCAGAGGCATGTAAATTGTCAATTTTATGTGAGGTATATTATTATAATTTTAAAGTAAAATGTTTAAAGGTTTTTGTTTAAGGACACAAAAATGCGAAGATGTAAAATATATCAAAACTAATATACAATATGTTTCTCAGATTCGAACGAACTTTACGTACATTAGAACACATACCAATTTTAGTTTAAGTAACATGTTATTGAGGTATTTTTAATAAGACATTAAGAAACTAATAGTCTAAGATCCGACATAAGAAATTAATACCCTTATCTGTTATTCAGATAAGAAATAGATTATATAAAAGATAACATGTAGGCTAATAGATCGCGACTAGGTTGCCTAGCCATATCTTGACCCCATGACATTTAAGTTGAAAATAAAAAAGTTATAAGGGTGAAATCGAAATTTTGTCTTTAAACGTATATAGCAGCGAAACCATTAATCCTACAGGAATTTTTCAAGGAAGCAAACTCATCATTTCATAATCTTTCTAATAGATCCCTACCAGTTTTTTCCTAGCACCAACGTTTATCTAGATATTCGCAAGAGATGAGAAAAAAACACGTTTCTTTGGAAAATGTAAATTTCCAGCGTCCTTATTTTTGTCGTAGGGCAAAAAATAAAAGATAGTTCGACTGTTGTAACGGGTTCTTGAAGTAAAATTCTACACGTCTGTCACTTTTACACGTACACATACATGTCCTTACTCTTTGCGAATTTGCATTAACAAAGGCTTTTTTTAAACATATCTGACGGGATTGGGACAGATGCAGGTCGATTTAGAATTGAATTCTACGTCTGTTAGGTTATCTTTCGTTGTTGCATTATTTATGGTTGATATGTTATTAACACGAGAAGGTCCACTATCTCTTTTTTTGCGACGGAAAGAGATGGGCGAAAGACTCACTAGCCCAATCGATGAAGGTATTTATCCACAAAATTTTGCCCAACTGAGTAAACCTTTTTTTAATGAGTTCGTGAAAGTGTATAGAATAATATCCTGAAAAGTTTACATTTCGCTCGGGTGCAGAACATAAAGAAAAGGAAAAAAAAAATGTTTTCATCCGTTTTTTCAAAATTTTGAAATTAAATCAAGCTAGAAAAAAATAAAAAATACAGATGGATAGTATTTATGAACAAAAAATGTTCTAACAAAATTTATCGTTAAAGCCACGATTTTCCCGAAAAAAATAATCAAGTGTAACATTATAACTCGGAGCGAGATCCATGCGTACACGCGCTTGAATACGCATGACTGTGACACCGACGCACTGAATTACATGTCATTAAATCAGAATTTGTTCAATCTATATGAGTGTTGGTTCATTTTAAAGATGGAACTTGTAGCTTTCTGATGCTTTTTTGTTTTAAACAATACAAGCAAAAGATGGATAGGAAAAATATACTTATATATATTATCAGGCTCGAACTCAATCGTTGCAATAAACAATATAGAAAAAAATAAAAGCCCTTCAAAAAAAAATTTTTCTTCATTGAGAACTGTTGAAAAGTATGTACACTTCATGATTATTATGGTTTATTAAGTTGTAGTAATGAGGATTAAAAAAAAAGTACATCTCAAATCATTTTAATTTCCTTGCTTGATGATTTTTTTTGATAAATATATATACAGTGTGTTTCATTTCTCGTGAAGACACCCTTGTATCTTTTTTATTTGTGGCCGAATTAATTTTAAATTTTTATCAGCCATACAAGTCCATAAGACGACTTTATTCAACACATAAATGCCGTCTAAATCTAAAACGCCGGCCTACTGCGATAAAAAGAAAATGTCAATTTTCGAGAAATCATAGTAGGCTTAGAGATAGACAAAAATTTTGTTAATGAAAGTTGTTCAGGATCACTTCATATGCCCCTCTGTAAAATTTTGTGAAAATCGGAATATTTTCAAAAAAAGAGAACACAAAGAGAACTTTTTCCAACAAATGAAAGTTGTGAACAAAAATCAGCATTCAATAAAACACTAAAAGGGCTTTTTATTTGTACATATCAAGTTGAATGTAATATCTTTTCTTTTTTTCTTTTTGTTATGTCTGTTCTGAAGGAGTAACTCTCCATTATATCCTTCCTCTTATCGGCTCAGAAATTTAGGAACATGGACGGTTTTATTGTTTTAAATGTTAAGAGTGCCGTGAAATTAACTGTCAATATGTATTGTTTTATTTATTTCGCCATTGCTTTCATGACAGAAGTGATTGTTGTTATTTTCTGTGGAGTTTGCTAGTTTTTCTTGTTTTAATAATTTAATTCATACTAAAGTTTCCTTATTTCATATCTTTGCTCATAATGGTTAGAATACTTTTAACTACTGATGAAAAAATTGAAATAATAAAGATAGTCGGTGAAAATGTACGGTCTTCCAGAGAAGCAGCAGAAGAATTTAATTTAAGACATCCTCTAAGACAACCAATACACCATGGTACCGTAGCAAGAATATGTCACTTGTTCAATACAACTGGCAATGTGCTTAAACCGAAAGTACATCTTAATCGAAATCACGGAGATGATAATGTTATATTAGCGGCGTTTAACGCCAATCCCACTACCAGTCTTCGAAATATGGCTCGTGACCTTAATTTGTCGGCATCAAAAATTTGGAGATGTTTAAAACGCCATAAGCTACATACCTTGGAGGAAGGTCATGAAGAGAGAAGACTAGAATATTGTTTATGGATCCAAGGTAATTATTTAAACAATAGAGACTTCTTGAGGAAAGTAATTTTCACGGATGAGGCAACTTTCTCCACCAACGGGGTAGTGTCATCACAAAACTCTAGGTTCTGGGCAGTAGAAAATCCTGATTGGATAATAAATTGTAAAAGGCAATATTCCCAGAAGGTAAATGTGTGGTGCGGAATTTTTAACAAAACAATAATAGGGCCGTTTTTCTTTTTTCAAAATATAAATGCGTTAAATTTGCTAGAATTTTTAAATAATGATCTTTGGAATGCAATAGTTGATTTTCCTTTGGAACAATTGTATTTTCAACTCGACGGAGCATCTATCCACAATTCCGTAGTAGTGAGAGCATGGATGAATGAACATTTTCCCCAAAGATGGATAGGACGAAATAGCCCTCTAATACATTGGCCACCCAGATCACCTGATCTCACTCCAATGGATTTTTATTTTTGGGGTCACATTAAAAACAAAGTTTATATGACCAGACCTCAAAATGTAGAGCAGCTTTGTGAGAGGTTAAGGCAAGCGTGTTTAGAAGTTACAGCTCAAGAACTGCGAAGAGTTGTAATAAATAACAGAAAACGGATTGAGAAGTGTATTACACTTGAGGGTGGGTTAGTGGAAAGGGGCCCGATATAATAAATGAGTAAAAAAAAACATTAACTTCTTTTATTTTTGAACTTTTCTAACACTGCGGCTTTTGCTTAATCTGTATTTTTTTTCCGACAATATTATCATTCATTATTAGTAGTCTTCTCTGTAAAAACAACGGCCCTTTTCAGGGCCACCAATTTAATTCAAAAAGAATACGTTATATGACATCATCCTACCAACCTACATATACTTGACAGATGTTAAAAGTCATTAAAGTAATTAGATTTTAATTTTAATTATTCTAAGGCCAGCGTTTTAGATTTAGACGACATGGGGCATATGAAGTGATCGTGAACAACTTTCATTAACAAAATTTTTGTCTATCTCTAAGCATACTATGATTTCTCGAAAATTGATATTTTCTTTTTATCGCAGTAGGCCGGCGTTTTAGATTTAGACGGCATTTATGTGTTGAGTAAAGTCGTCTTATGGACTTGTATGGCTGATAAGAATTTGAAACTAATTCGGCCACAAATAAAAAAGATACAGGGGTGTCTTCACGAGAAGTGAAACAAAAAATTTTTTTTGCAAATATTCCGATTTTCACAAAATTTTACAGAGGCGTATATGAAGTGATCCTGAACAACTTTCATTAACAAAATTTTTGTCTCTCTCTAAGCCTACTATGATTTCTCGAAAATTGACATTTTCTTTTTATCGCAGTAGTCCGGCGTTTTAGATTTAGACGGCATTTATGTGTTGAATAAAGTCGTCTTATGGACTTTTATGGCTGATAAAAATTTGAAATTAATTGGGCCACAAATAAAAAAGATACAGGTGTGTCTTTACGAGAAGTGAAACACACTGTGTATATATATTGGAGGCTGTAACTTGCCGAGAAATTGACCCATTGGAAAAAATAAAATATCGCTATTTCGGAAAAAATGTATATTTTTCGAATGTTCAAACACAAAATCGTTTACTTGTATGCATTTTTTCGAAAATATGATCAATCAGATCATGATAAGAAATTGCGATTTTCACGATCTTATCCTTATAGCTATGAAAATATCTTTGATTGTTTTAAATAAAAATTCTGTAACTTTTCCAATACATTAACAAATGTATAAGGAATCCATTGGATATAGCTGAAATGTGGATAAGTGTACCTGTAATAAATACAATACAGTAAAGGCACGTAAAAATTCATGCGAGCGATTCAGCGGCTATGTGTGGTGTCTGTGTATGCATTGATAATTATATATTTTCCCTCCATACTCACTATTTATCCTCCTATTCACTAAGAAAAATGTTTAAAACGTGTAATCAGAAATAGAAAAAAGCTTTATTTTACTCGATAGAACAGCTAATAATTTTCAGAGTTTCCATAGTATGAATTTAACCGTGCTCTGGCCGCGTAGAGTGACAAAGTTACTTCACTATTTTTTATATTTTCCTACCCTGACCACAGAAGACAGGAACTATACAGAAGCGCAAGCAAGCCTTTCAGATGGGACCAAATTTGTTCATAGTCGCCATGACGATAAGGCATATATTTGTCAAAAGCCATATGATAATTCTTGACGTTGTGCGATTGACAGTCTTTGAAACTCTTACACGGTGGTTGGTTATTTTCGTGCCTTTTTCTTCCAATTTTCGAGAATTTTGTGCTTAGCATCCATGCCCTTCGAAGGTGAAACAAATAAGCTTCTTTCTATTTCCCAAATATCCTGAAAGGTATGTACAAATTTATATTACTGAAACTACTAGAAAGTAATGTTAGATATACTAAACAATTAGCAGTTGAAAAGAAGTAATATGAAAGGAAATATTTTCTTATCAGAAATGCAATAAGTTACAGAATATGTTCATCAGTTTCTAATGAACAGAATTGTATTGTGACCATGAATAAGGTAATTAAGTAATGACTCTCAACTCGTACCATACTAAAGAACTTTTCATTGTATCAATTTAAAAAAAATCAATAATTGGGCATGTGCAATAATGTGCATCATATAACTAGCATAACCTCAAATTTAAAGTTCTTCAGGTTTATTCTCATTTTTAATGTTTGTATACTCATTTCAGCTTGGAGCAATACTGGCTCCAAGCAAATATTTAAAAAGTCAGGCTAATAATTTTTCAATAATGTTGGTTAATAAAAATAGACTGCTAGTTACAGGTTAGATTTCCAACCTACAAAAAGAGTCCTATTTTATTAGGAGAAAGTATTTAGAACTTCATAAACATTACACTGAATTAGATTTTAGTTGAAAGTATATAAACCAAGCTGAAATTTTAATAACAGCAACGAAATACTCATAAATCTTAAGAAATATATATTTTTGAGGTTAGCTGTGCACATGCCCTATTCACGTATATTGTTATTTTACGTAAACATTTTTTTCACTACTATTTGATTTGTAATATTCTATTCAACAATATAGCCAATATAGTTATATACATAAAATATGTCTCTTTCATTGTATATCTATACATTGTACTACTTTCCATGATAGCATTTTCATATTCTGGTAGCAGTATGAAAAAAAATGCATTGGCTTAAAAGCGCATTATTATGATGAAATACGGGATATAAATATAAAAGTGTACTTCTTGTTTTGAACATTCTGCAATGCACTATGACTTGGGCCACCAACTTCATTAATACCGTATATACGTATTCCTATTCATGTACCATATCTACTAAATATAAAACAAGACATTTTTCCCAGTGTACAGTGTATTGGACCGAAATATTGATATATTTTTTGTGTACATCATTTCTCTGAGTGTAGTAAGGCATGTTACTGTCACTTTGAGGTCACATATAGTTCCTGTCTTCTGTGCCCTGACTTAATTTAAAAATTTTGAAAAAACGAATAAAAAAATTTTTTTTCACTTTTTTTATGTTCTGCATCCGAACGAAATGTAAACTTTTCAGGGTATTATTCTATACACTTTCACGAACTCATTAAAAAAGATTAATCAGTTTGCAAAGTTTTGTGAGTTTCACTATAAAATGTTCTCTGTCGTCTGGGCTACTCTTCTAACACAAAATCGCAATCGAGAAACGTCAAACGAAAAATGCCAAAAATGTCAATTTTGATTCGTTCGTGTCGGGCCGAATTTTCGAATTTCGGCGTTCGATTTACGATACGGATCAACTACAAGTCTTCCTCTTTCCGTGTTGACATGGTACGGGCATCGCGGTATCGTATTTTTGAAAATATGAGTATATTTAGATGTTGGGTTTTCCACGAAAATTTCCCTTCGGATTCCGCATTTCTGAAAACGGTTTTTCGCCCGTAACTCGGAATCCGTGAGAAATAGCTCGAAAATAAAAACTCCCAAAGGGAAACTACAAATGTGAGGAACGTTTTGCCGCTTTCCAAATTTTACTGTGACTCTTGGTTTGGGCCCGGCGTGCCCTTTAAGATGGTGGTGTCTTGCACTTTTTTGCTTAAAACGTCCATAACTCCTAAACGGTGGCTCCTACGTCTAAAAAACTACGACCTAACGAATTTGTAGATAATTTAATAAGCCACAAGTCCCTTTTTTATTTTTTTGCCCTACGACAAAATATAAGGACGCTAGGAGCGGTACAACTGGAAATTTACATTTTCCAAGGAAACGTGTTTTTTTCTCGTCTCTTGCGAATATCTAGATAAACCTTGGTGCTAGGAAAAAACTGGTAGGGACCTATTAGAAAGATTATGAAATGATGATGGATTTGCTTCGTTTAAAAATTGCAGGATTAAATTAAGGATTAAGCGTGGTTTCGCTGTTATATACAAAATTTCGATTTCGCCTGACAAAAAAAAAAGAAAAAACTAATTGTTTTTTTTTTAAATTAAATGTCATGGGGTCAAGATATGGCTAGGCAACCTAGTCGCGATCTATTAGCCTACATGTTATCTTTCATAAAAACTATTTCTTATATGAATAACAGATGAGGGTATTAACTTCTTCTTGTACTGTCGTGAGCAAAAAAATAGGACAACTATTTTTTTCTAATGTAAATCTGTCTCTACTTGCACACTTGCAATAAATTTTGACAAATAACTGACAATGTAACAAAAATTAAAGTTAGATGTACACAACTACATTTTAGCAAAAATACATTATAAGACTTGTCCCATTTTTTTTCTGCGCACGACAGTACTATAATGAGAGTTGCAGTCGGGAGTTGCCGAAGTTTGTTAAACTTAAAATTTTTATTTCAAATTTGGAACGTATATAAAAAAGAGCTAACTGTACACACAAGCAGATAATTCCATCTATTCCCAAGATACCATGTATATCATTAATGACTGACTATTAAAATGTTAATTCAACAATTTTTATTTAGAGATTCATTTTCTTACAGGTTATTTTCTCAAATTTGGCCAAGTACAGGAACCCCAGTATTGGCAACGTTTATTAGTGGTTTAGCAGCTGCAGTAGCAGCACTTTTTATACGACTAGAAATACTTGTAGAAATGATGTCTATAGGTAAGTAAATATATATATTTATAAGATTATCCCTGAAGAGCAGTTGACATCTTTAATATAAAAATGACGTTGAAGTACCTTTCACAAACACTTGAGATGTGAGTTTTACCCGTTTCCAGATGATGCCAATATACCTGGTGAAACGCGCAGAATATTGCTATGCCTAAAATATGCTAAAATTGTGTAAAATTATGGTATCTGAAAGATAACGATAAATTAAATTCAATCAGTTGTGATAACAGTATTTATACAGTAACAAGCTAAAAATATAGGTACTCTTCGCCAATTTACTGAGCTTTTTATATAATTGTTACACATTCTATAGGATACTCTTCGCAGTTTTCTTGTAAATAAAGTTAATTTTTGGACATCCTAAATTTTGTGATACCAACTTCTTGTGAAAAAAATGTCTTGAAAAAAATTGAAAGAAAACACCTAACCTGTGTGGGATTCGAACACAGGATTTTTGGATTTCAAGGAAAAACTTTAGCCACTGGACCATCACACATTGCTGCAAACATTGAATGTCTGTAATATATATCATTCGAGAATCATATTTAAACGCATTAGATATATTATTATACGCTTCGCAAAGACGAAGAGTACATTGTATTTGATCGGCACATTTCTAAACCCGGAAATATCGCTCGTAGAGAAAAAAATTTCATATCCTTGTGTTAGTGAACGAATTCTGAACAACTTTCAAAATGTCCGTCCGTCCGTCCGTCCGTCACTTTTCTTGTAAGCACGATGACTTAAGAAAGAAAAGTCCGATTGTATTGAAATTTGGAAAGTAAGTTAGTGTTAGCCAGATGTTTTTGAAGAAAATCAATCAGTAAAGAAGAAAGTTATTAATCATTTAATTTAAAAAAAATATATTTTCTTAATTTTTGTCGCTTGTACTTAAATAGAAATCTTACGGAATGTTATCTCTGCAATATATATTTTTTTTGTTTATGCAATATATCTTTCATAATAATATATCTAATGAGTTGAAATATGATTCTCGAAAGATATATATCACTGACATTCAATTTTCGTAGCAATCTGTGATGGTACAGCGGCTAAAGTTTTGCCTTGCAATCCAATGTAAGTCAATTTGCCTTGCTTTTAGCATCCGAAATAGCGGTCGCCAGTGATTTGTAGTATTTTTTGCAAGAAGTGTGAAATCTGTGCTGCGAAAAGTACAAAAAGCCCCAACGAATACTAGTACATCCGTACGAGTAAAGGAAGGTTCGTTCCTCCTGTATTAAGTGAGTTTTTAAACAAAAAATAATCATTTGACAGTGACATTAAGAGTCTAAAAACTTTACTCCCATTTCCGGTTCGCCACCGGAAACATTTCCGAGATATCTAACCCTACATCCAAAAAACATAACCTGAAAATTTCTTCGAACTAAATTCCACAGAGTTACCAACTGAAATTTGTAAATTTTTATTTCACACCTGTCAAATTTTACAAAAGTGATACTAGGTCCAAGACTTTTTCATTCAAATACCTTCCCCCGACCGGTTAGGATAAAACCGGTCGAGGTCCATAGACATTTATAAATTAAATATAAGCCAAAGCGACATGGATGTGACACCGTCCGCAGAAGGTCGAGAAGCCGTGCGCAAAGAACTATGCGGTTGGTCGAAAGGGTGGCCAACCCTACCACCCACACGCCAGTCAGATAATGAAAGCGACACCTCCTGTGTCTCATTGGATAGAAGAGCATTCGCAAAGAAAACAACTTTAAAAAGAAAAAGTGATAAACCGATGACTCAAAAACACGCAGAGGCTGAAATTGACAGCGGATCAGAAGGTAGTCAAAGCAGTGTTAAAAAGGCACCAACCAAACCAAAAATTCAAACAGGGATCAACAACTCTTCGAACCAACCAAACCCGAACATAGTAAATCTATTTAAGATCCAATCAAAAGTTAGGAAGATCCTTGAAGACGGTAACACCGGATTCACACACCCAGGATCATCCAAGAAATCGGTACCGCCACCGTTGTCCCCAACGATAAAAACCATGAACAGACATGAAGGACAAGCCAGAGTTGACGAAGACATGGATGTGGTGCCACCACAACCCCAGCTGGAGTTGGAGTCAGTATCCCCAGTAGTCCAACCCATGAATAAAAAACCGCCTCCTATCGTTATTCACGGCAGATTCCTCAAACAAAAAGAACTTAACACCTTCTTTAAAGGTAAACTCAGAGACAAGCATTTGTGGAAACACTCAAGTAACACAACTACGCTCCAGCTGGCAAATCGCGCTGATTGGAATACAGTAAATGATTACCTCACCGAAGGAAAAGTAGAGTATCACACATACACCCCCAGAGATGAAAAGACACACGAATTCATCCTCCGGGGGCTGTATCATCCTGTTGAAGTCCAAGAACTCAAGGATGAACTGAAAACTACCCACAACATTGAGGTCAAACAATTGTACACCCTAAAAGGTAATAGGAACCCACTTTATATGGTTATCACAAACAGCGGAGTGACGCTAAAAGATCTTCAAGGCAAAGTGAGACACCTCGACTATACCTCCATCCAATGGGAGAGACACATAAACAATAAAGGGATTATTCAGTGCCATCGGTGCCAGCAATGGGGGCACGCCACCACGAACTGTCGAGCGTCCCCCAATTGCTTGAAGTGCGCCGATGGGCACTTCACCAAGGACTGCCCGAAGAGTAGAGAAGAACCGGCGAGACGTGTAAATTGTTTAGATGCTCACCCTGCAAACAGCGTTACTTGCAAGGTCTACAAACAAAAAATAAACCAAATCAACTTGGGAACAACAAGAACTCCTCCCAGCCCACAAATGAAATATGTGGCGGCACCACTGCCCAAGACCAATGCGTGGACCCAAAGGCAACAGCAGCCCCAAGAGAGACCCATACCCCCTCCCCTGACCAGAATACCAGAGAGGCCATCGCAACCTTCCGCCAGCCAGCGAAGCCAACCAACCAATGGGATGATGAGCTCCGACATGTCAAAGTTGCGGATGCTGAAAGAACAAACAGACATCATGGCCTCCTTGGTCAACATTGACCAATTGTTGATGCGGATGACGCAATTAAACGAACAACTCAAGAGCTGCACGACGCTTTTGACAAATTTCAGGTGGTGACGGCCTTCTTCCAAGGTCTGCCCGCCAATGCCTTCTAGACTCAAGCTCTCTTCTTGGAACGCCAATGGTGTAGGTAACAAAATTCCTTTTTTAATCAATTATATAATGAGGCATAAAATAGACATTATGCTGCTGAACGAAACAAAACTCGACAGACGCGACAAGCTACACGTCCGAGGGTATACGACAATCCGCAAAGATAGGGCCGACATCAATAGGGGAGGCGGCGTGGCCGTACTCATAAAGTCAGACATTGCTCACACGCACCGTACTCTACGGAATACTTCCGTGGAGAACGTGTGTGTGACGCTGGAAGGCGGCATGAGTATCGTCACCGCGTATAACCGGCCCTTGAACGGGTTCACGGCGGGTTGTTTTGAGAATTTGCTGAACTCAAGCCCGCGCTGCTTGCTCATAGGCGACCTTAACGCGCGACATCACGCATGGAACTGCAATCGCAATAATGCAAACGGCAACACCCTGTACGATTACGTGAGTAATCATGACATCGTGTTGCAGTATCCGGACGATCCCACACATTTTCCGGATAACGGTACAACACCTTCCACCCTCGACATAGTGGTCAGTAAGGGTGTGAGGAACTCCACGCCACCCATGACGCTGGAGGAACTCGCATCCGACCACAATCCAATTCTCTTAGAATTGGATAACATGCCGAGGGAAGACATGACACGCAAGATCACATCTTATAGAGACGCCAACTGGCGTCTCTATAAGACACACATAAACACTCACCTAACACTTGCAAACAATATCACTACAGCCGCCGAACTGGAAAATGTAGTGGGCGAGTTCACAAGGATGCTGCAAGACACCAAGCAGAGTGTTGCAACAACCATAACGATTAATCCGTACAAGGACCGACTCGACGCAGCGGTCATACAAGACATACGCGAGAAAAATCGACTGAGACGGCTTTGGCAGCGAAATCGCGATGTCGACGCTAAGGTCGAGATGGGTAGGCTGCAAAGGCAGATCAGGACCGCCATCAAAAAACCGGAAATGGCGGGATAGGCTGGAAGCGTTGAATCCTCAAGACAACTCGCTGTGGAAGCTGTCGAGGGCCATGAAAAGTACGCGGGAGGCCATACCCGCCTTAACAACACCAAACGGACAGACGTCGATGACAGACTCACGAAAAGCAAACGACTTAGCTGACCAATTCCAAAATATACAAAACATACAAATACCAAATAATCCGGAACACGACCGCATCGAAAATGACGTAAACGAACTGATTGGCCATGACATCCAATTGACGAGACGCGAATTTCTAAAAGTCATGGCCAAGCCCTCGGAAGTTGCGAGCATTGTACGGACTCTACCAAACAACAAGGCCCCGGGTACAGACGGCATCGAGTATAGGCTACTCAAATATCTCCCGAGAAAAGGCATTGTACAATTGACATACATTGTCAACGCGATCCTGCGACTGCCACTGGCCAGCCAGTGGAAATGCGCCGTGGTCGTGCCAATCCTGAAGCCAAACAAGAACGCGAAGCTCGTCGGCAGCTATCGACCGATCTCGTTGCTGTCGGCGATCTCCAAGTTGGTGGAGAAGGTCATCCTGATCAGACTAGACGCTGCCCAGGATGAACTTCACATCGACGACGAGTGCCAGTTCGGCTTCAGGCGGGGCAGGAGCACCGTGCAGCAGGTCGTCAGGATCGTGAACGACGTCAAGGTGCAATGCAACCTCGGGAAGAGCACCGTCATGGTGCTCCTCGATATTGAGAAAGCCTTCGATACCGTATGGATCCCGGGGTTACTCTACAAACTAAATTCATTGGACTTCCCAACGCACATCACGAAACTTATTCACTCCTTCCTGTCTGGTAGATCGTTGGAGGTCAGGGTGAATAACAAACTATCAACTCGGTGGGATATTCGCGCGGGCGTCCCCCAAGGGTCGTGCCTGTCTCCAAAGTTGTTCAACTTGTACGTTTCCGACTTCCCGGAGTTCCCGAATTCGAACCTTGCCAAGTATGCCGACGACACAGCCATGTACGTGCATTCGCATAACGCGCAGGCGGCTAATATTCTGCTGAAAGCGCACATGGCCCGTGCCACGGCGTATTACAACAAGTGGAAAATTCGGATCAACGCCGAGAAGTCAGAGTCGATTCTGTTCACGCGCCGCTTCACAGAAAACCGGATTCTAACGCCACTTTCGATCGGGGGTAGAGAAATTCCAATTAAGCGGTGCGTGAAGTATTTGGGGGTGAACCTGGACAAAAGACTGACGTTTAATACACACATTAACGAGACGATACGCAAAGTCTACTCCATGTCCAGGAGTCTGTATCCGCTCCTGGCACGGGGCAGCGGACTCAACAGGACTAATAAAAAGTTGTTGTACACGATGGTAATCAGGCCGGCCATCACATACGCGGCGCCGGTGTGGTGCAGCATCCCGGTCACGACAATGCGGAAGTTAAGAGTAGACTCTGGTAGGTACACCTCCCTCAGAAATCTCTATGCACGTTGCCACGACATAACCCCACTAGCGGACTACGTCCAAGAAACTTCGCAAAAATTCTACCAGTTTAAACTGGACGGTAGCCCGCTTACCCGCAACATTACCCGAATCAGACAGCATAATGCCATACTTTTTGATATAAGACACCCCCCACCATACCAGGCGTTGCCTATCTTCCGGCAGCTTCCCTAGCCACACTTCCTTCTACGATAACTTACTCCTACCCTTACTCTTATCTTTCCTCAACCTTACATCTTTCCAATCCCTCTTTCTCCCCATTATTGTTTGTACAATTTTGTTCTTTTATCCTTTTTGTTATTTTCATTCCTTTTTTTGTCTCTCTAAATTCCCTCTAGGCCGAAAACTTACCTAAATCCTAATTTTTTTAAACCACAATTTTATTTCCACCCTACCTTCCTTGTCGGCGATCGGACCACAAGGTCGTCATTTGTTCGAATGGGTTTTTTCGTTTAGTTGTGTTCCCGTATCAACAATCAAAATTACGAAGTGCGCTCGTCTACGATTTTAGTGTTCTTAGTGTTGTGTTTATTTTTAAGTTACTTTTAGGTCCATGTGGACACATCAAAAATTTTAATCTAGTTTTTAAGTCTGCCCGTGGCAGACAGGAGCTTCTAGCAATCCCCCTTGAATTTATTTCCAAGCCGAACCGGACCTACCCCACCCAGCCACACACCCACCTCGGCGATGTTCGCCGTGGTTGTCTGGCTGGCTCCGGGCTAGGATCCGGTGAGGCACATATATTGTACCTGAACTTATAGTTCATCTCAAACTTATAGCAACATGAGGCCCAGTGTTTCAATGCAAAGTTAAGCACTTTATCCTACAAATAAATTAGCTAGAAGTTTAGAATATGCTTTTATTAAACACTTTAATATTGCAACTTCATATTCTAACCTTCTATCTAATTTATTTGCAGGACAACGTGCTTAACTTTGCATTGAAACACTGGGCCTTATGTTGCTATAAGTTTGAGATGAACTGTAAAATAAAATATTATTGTTGTTGTTGTTTGCAATCCAAAGATCGTGTGTTCGAATCCCACACAGGTTGGATGTTTTTTTTTCATTTTTTTTTCATATATTTTTTTCCACAGCAAAGTTGGTATCAAAAAATTTAGAATGTCCAAAAACTAACATTATTTACAAAAAAACTGCGAAGAGTATCCTACAGAATGTGTAACAATTATATAAAAAGCTCAGTAAATTGGCGAAAGGTACCTACGTTTTTAGCTTGTTATAAAATATATATTAGTAAAATGCATAAACAAAACAAAAATACATTACAGAGATAGACATTTCACAAGATTTCTATTTAAGTACATGAGACAAAAATTAAGAAAATATATTTTTTAATTAAATGATTAATAACTTTCTTATTTACTGATTGATTTTCTTCAAAAACAATAGGGTTCTTCCTCTAGCTAACATTAATTTAATTTCCAAAGTTCAATGCAATACTTTTCTTTCTTAAGTTATCGAGCTTACAAGAAACGTGGCGGACGGACAGATAGACAGACAGACGGACATTTTGAAAGTTGTTCAGAATTCGTTCACTAACACAATGATATGAGAATTTTTCCTCTACGAGCGATATTTCCGGTTTTAGAAATGTGCCGATCAAATGGAATATACTCTTCGTTTTTGCGAAGAATATAATAACGACACAAAAAGTAAAATACACAATATACAAACTCACGGCACACCGTGCCTCTTGGGTACGCTCCCAGTGGGGCCTATGTTCGGTACCCAGACCTCCCTTTTGAATCCGGGTGGAATCTCTTCATCTCTATTTACTTCCTTGTTTAAATACCTGATATGAATGGTACGTCAGCGTTTTGTAAGTGTATGTGGGATCAATGTTTATATTTTGATATTTGCTGAAAATGTGCGTTTATAAATCTGTGACTTGGTTCTAAAAGGGCCAATGTCACTTTTCCTTTAAAATGACTTATTGACACTAAAGATTACATTCGTTCAGATTGTATCCTGAAAAAAAATGACTGAGAATTTTAAGTTTCTAGGGAAAATGTAAATTTGTAAAAAAAATAATTGTAAAACAGATAAAAGGGCCAATTGTAACATAGACTGTATTAATAAGGTATTTTTCGTTTCTAGAAAGCCCAAAGTAGACTTTGGAAGTTTTATCATAATAACTTACACAAATAATAATAATAATATAATTTTCCATAAAAACTTTAAACTTCATTTTCTCAAATTGTTAATTTTTGACTTTGGCCCTTTTAGAACTAAGCCACAGAAATATAAAAATGTATTCAAATAGTTTGATTCAAAATAATAATTTCTAGTGATAAAATATCATCAATTGGGAAGTGGACGATTTAAAACATCAATAATAATTGTTTTAATATGGTGGTAACTACTACTAAAAGTACTTAAAATGAATAAAACTTCTATCGTAAGTACAAAAATAATAACAAGTGAAACTGAATATTTTTAAGATTGAAGTAATTTCTTCAGTGTAAGCCCAGAAAATGAAACGAAATAATATAATAGCTTTAAAGAAAATAGATCAAGCGGTTTTTCACGTGAATCTACTTAAAAGATGGGTAGTTTTAATGTATCAAAATATCATCGAATAATTAATTCCCAGCGTCGCGATGCCAAAACTGCAATAGACGAGGCAATGATTTATGTCATAAACAATTACATATAAATGTTACATCATAACCCTTTTCGCAAATTGCAAATATTATCTTTAGTTTTGAAGATATTGATCTGTGTAGTTCTGGATGAAACATCCTGTATAGTTTATTATTTTCATTGAAATGTAAAATGTTTATAAAGGACCCCGCACCAAATATATGGGAAAATGGGTCTCGATGAAAAGTTTTGTAACTTTGGAAAAAGGGAGTTCTCGTTGTCCCGATCAAATTTTCAAAAGTAACCTGGGTCTGAAAACCCGCCGTTTCCGAGTTACAGACGGTCGGGAAATGTATAAGGTAGGGATTTTCGCTTCTCGCCGATTGATCGACGGTGGATAATAATAATTATAAGAACAAGGTCTACTTTATATAGTATTCTCGTAAGAGATGCTTCTCAATTGTCCCACATTTGCCCCCTTATTGCGATATATTTATACAGTGTGTCCACGGATGGACTTAACTATATTCGTAAACATTTTTATTTTCTGTTTTTGGAAGAAAAAAGTCCTTCTACATCATTTATTTGCTTGTTTTATAAATACGATTCACGTTGAGAAATTTCTATTTTGTTGTATGAGCTGCGCAAGAAATATAAAAATATAGATTTTGAAAATTAATAATTTTTAAATCAAACGCTTTGAAGCATTGCAATTAAATAGCTTAAAAGGTGTAATCGAGAACCAAATAATTTGTTTTCATGGGAGTTATTGTTACTAAGATATTCGATATTAAAAATTATCTTATTATCGATTATTATTTTTTAATTATTTTTTTAATATTATGTATTACTTGTAATGAAACGTTGTTTGTAACTATTATTAGTAAGTTTAGGTATAAAGGATGTTTTAAAGTTTTTTGATTAAGGTCCTATCTTAATTGAATTAATTTCGTATTATTTTTGGAAGTGGACCGCCATCTCATTTTGTAAATATAAATCAAGATTGTTGTTGTAAAGTAATGCTTATTATTATCTGTTAACATTTATCAACTAATATCTTCAGAAAGGTGCTGACCTTGCAGCGTATTTGCCAAAATGATAATCGGTAATAAGATATGAAAAAAAAAATCGATTTAATTTTAAATATCAGATATCTTAGTAACAATATCTAAATAAAATAACATGAAAAAAATATATTTGGCTTTTCAATTACTCCTCCTTTTAAGCGCTTTAGTTTGATTTAAAAATTATTAACTTTGATAATATATATTTTTTAAGTTTATTAACGTGATTCGTATTTATAAAACAAGTAAAAGAAATGATGAAGAATGACTTTTTTTCGAAAAGCAGAAATTAAAATTGTTTACGAGTATAGTTAAGTCCATCCGTGGACAAACTGTATAAATATATCGCAATAAGGGGGCAAATGAGGGACAACTGAGAAGCATCCCTTACGAGAATACTATATAAAGTGGTTGTTCTTATAACTAATATTATCCACTGTCGATCAATCCATGAGAAGCGAAAATCCCTACTTTATACATTTTTCGACTGCCAGTAACTCTGAAACGGTGGGTTTTCAGACACAGGTTCCATTTGAAAGTTTGATCGGGACAACGAGAACTCCCTTTTCCCAAAGTTACAAAACTTTTCATCGATACCCATTTTCCCATGTATTTGGTGTGGGGTCATTTATGAATGAATGTGAAAAATCGGTGCTGTCTTCAGTAATTGTTAAAAATAATAAAAAGTTTTCTAAGAAAAGAAGTACATTTAAGTTGATTTTTATTTTCTTTCTGTATCAGAAAAAGTCCTGAAATTATAAATGGTGTTAAAAAAGAAGTCATTGTAGGATATGCATATACTAATTAAAAAGAAAAAACATACCACCCTCTTAGTGTATGATTATACCCTTATGCTGGATTGCTCTTGCTCTGAGACCATTTTAAACTATTTGTACCCTGTTCACTGAGCTCGTAGAAAGTATATAAACAAAGGGCACGTTTAGGAAATGCGACCGCTGTGAATAATAACTCAACCTGATTACTTTTCGATTCTAGTCAGTTGTAGTGAGTTCGCTAAACGGTGTAAAGGAAGTTGATAATAAATGTTACTACAAGTGAGTTAAGTTTCACCGCTGACTAATAAGCTTAGCGTAAATTTTTGTTGCTGGCATTAGACACTCAACGTTTGACGATTAGCATATTTTCAACATTGCCAAATGTCAACTGCAGGTGATAATATTAGACTGGCGGTACATGACCAGTCAGGTGCAACGTTTTTAAAATGCATGCCAATCATATATATGAATGAAATTACCATGAATATGCCAGAAACGCAAATTTTAGGCAGTCGTCGCGTGCAGAAGGCTGTGCAAATCGATTTTTTTTTTGTGTTCTTTTTTTATTTTAAAATGGATGCCAATAGTGCCAAACGCAAAGCCTTAAAAAAAAAATCCGAAATCAAAATCATCCAAAATCAAGAACACCAAAAAATTTTACGATTTAATGTGCGCATCAACAGTTGTTTTGCGCGCGTAAACTGCATGCCAATGAATTTCCGCTGGATTCTTTTTCACGGCTTATCGCTTGGCACTATTATTGGCATCCATTTTAAAATGAAAAAAACACACAAAAAAAAAGAAACAAAAAAAATCGATTTGCACAGCCTTCTGCACGCGACGACTGCCTAAAATTTGCATTTCTGGCATATTCACGGTAATTTCATTCATATATATGGTTGGCATGCATTTTAAAAACGTTGCACCTGACTGGTCATGTACCGCCAGTCTATATATACGCTCTCAGAGCTTGTAGTATAGTAACTTCGGATTGAAC
Source organism: Rutpela maculata (assembly GCA_936432065.2). Taxonomy (NCBI): domain Eukaryota; kingdom Metazoa; phylum Arthropoda; class Insecta; order Coleoptera; family Cerambycidae; genus Rutpela; species Rutpela maculata. The sequence continues at coordinate 85,697,974 of OW386289.2, read as the reverse complement.
GGATTTCGTTCATTTTTGGCAGTATAATAATAAATGCTTCACAGAAAAGTTTCTATATTATGCGGTGGATGCCACCCCCTCTCTGGGGGTGGCACTTAAAAAATATAAATTTTTGTTGGAGCTGAAATAGAATCAAATTTTAAGAAGAAAAGGTTCTATGCAATTTTTCACTTAAATTGATAGTTTTTAAGTTAAAACTTCAACTTCAAAATTGCGATTTTAGCTTAAAAAAGGAATTTCCAAACGGCTTTCGTCAAGTATCTCGAAAAGTATTACTTATTCGAAAAAATGTTACAGACCAATTACAGAAAGCACAAACTGGGAGTTAATTATATTTTCTGTTTATTGATGTAGGATATTTAAGTTTATATTTAGTATCAAAGTCTTTCGAAACTACCTTTAAAGTTTAAAATGCATTTTTTTCTAAAGCAAGTGCTTTAAATGAACAAAAAAATTGGAGCATCTAGGCATCTATTATTCTTAACGAAAAACTGTATTTGAGATAATTTTTTTAAATTACTGGCTAATTAGAGGAACAAAATGGCTACCTTTTTATATAAAAAAATACAAATATGCATATTTTTCCGTCATAACTCCTTTATTTCTTATGCTACAGGAACGAGTAAAAAATAATTTGAAAGCGCAATTAATTATCTTTCATTTTATTTCTTAGCAGGTGTTACAATTTCTGAGATATTTAACATTTAAACTGCATTTTTCGTCTTATGAACGTTCTGACGCAATTTGTAAACTTTCATATCTCCGAAACTATTAAATCTATGTAGATAAATAAACAAGCGAAATTCATTATCAGTTTATGAGCTTTATTTTTGGTCTCTACCCATTTTTCAATAAAACTAATATTTATTGAGATATTTGGAAAAGAAAAAAAATTACGTCTTATCGAAAATACCTTTATAGTTTAAACTACTTTTTTCTAAAGCAAGTGCTGTATACAAACCAAAAAATTTGAACATCTACGTCATTCTATATATTAATGAGGAAAAGTGTTTGAAATTCCTTTTTTTTAATTACTGGCTAATTACAGTAACAAAATGGCGACGTTGCTATTAAAAAAATGTGTAGACGCACATTGCTTCGGTCATAACTTCTTTGTTTTTTATGCTACAGAAACAAATAAAAAACTTTTGAAAGCTTAATTAATAACCTATTATTCTACCTATTAGCGTCCTTGACGTAGGTGTCACAGTTTCTGAGATATTTAACTCTCACTATAAATAGTTATCTTATGAACACTTGGATGCCAAATGTAAACTTAAATATCTCCGAAATTATTAATCCTACATCAATAAATAAAAAATATAATTAATTCCCAGTTTGTACTTTCTGTAATTGATCTGTAACATTTTTTCGATAAAGTAATACTTTTCGAGACACTTGACGAAAGCCGTTTGGAAATACCTTTTTTTAAAGCTAAAATCGCAACTTTGAAGTCGTTATAACTTAAAAACTATCAATTTGTGAAAAATTGCATAGAACCTTTTCTTCTTAAAATTCGATTCTACTTCAGCTCCAGATAAATATACATATTTTTTAAGTGCCACCCCCTGTAAATTAGCAAGCCCCCGCACAATATACAAACTTTTCTGTGAAGCATTTACTATTATACTGCGAAAAATGAACGAAATCCGTTCAATATGACATTATTCCGAAGTTTTGCATATTTTTTACCTCTAGATACTGTACTATTTGTGAATAGACAATAGGCGTTTAAACTATTTAATTATTTGGACTAACTATTCTTTTGATGGTTCTGGAAAGAAAATTTCGACAAAAATCTCAAATTTAACTTCTCAGAGCTGAAAATGTTACAAAAATACATCATTTTATAACATGGCGTCTCGAGTCAGTGAACTAATGGCCGTAAACACAGTACATAGATTGCACGTTAAAAGAATTTTGTTTCATTTATTTGCAAGCTAAAGTACTTATATTGCTGTGTTATCTATGAATATAAAACTATTTTAATTTAATCTGGAGAACAATACATTCTACGGTTCATACAAGTTAAATCTGAACAATTAAACTTTAGTGATACTTACTGAAAGTACAGTTAATAACAATTAAATTTAAGCCCTTCATCTCACGGTATATCAGAAAATAAATTTCAAAGTTACATTGTACCAGTAAGCCCTTAGTCAGAAATGCATTAAGTGAAACGACAACAACATTTCAGGGTAATTTTATCTCAGTCGTCAATTCACTAAAAAAATAATCATATAATGTTTTAAGCACTTGTTTGTTGTTACTTATACAAATTACAATTACAAAATTACATTGAACGATTTTAAAAATGATCGAATTTTTGCCCCTCTGATAAAAGTTAATGGATAGAATAAATAGTGGTTTTGGTTCCAACATATAGAAAAAAATGCCTATTTAGCCGAAAAAAGTCGGAAACATTTTTTAAATGCGCTATATAACCTTACATCGCGCATTTAAAAAATGGTCCCGACTGCATGCCTGCATGAGGTATTTGCAAAAGTAGATAAGGCTGAAGTCTGGATTGAAGAATATACAGCATTATTTTGCCTGAAAGTGATATTGAAGACGTATCCTTTCGTGGTTGAGAGTACGTCCACTCGGAAACACTACACTGATTACCTCACTTTTTGTTACTGAAATTACGAACACTTTGATATGGTGGTTGAGGACTGGAACAAGAGAAAGTCTGCAAAGTTTAAAAACGTCGATTGTTGTTTAAAAATTTATATTGTCTGTTTCACGTTCTCACAATATCTTGATTATTAATACATAGTCCATTCATTACTAGCACTAATTAGTCGATTAGATAAAGTTTAGAGGTATATACTTGCCTAGTCACTTGTTTCGCGTATTTTGAGTTGAGTTATTAACTTTCGAACTTGAGTAACTAACTGTCTGAGTTCGAGAAGTGCCTTTGCTTATAGGAAATTTTGAGAGTTCTCGATTTGATCGAGAAATTTTCCAAAATCGAAGTTTCCAGTATTCTCGAATTTTCGAATTTGCGTACGTGCAGTCGGTAGTCGTTTAGGAGGTGGGGCTTCTTGACTAACGTTAGCCAATCAGAAAATTTACATTGAATAATATCTAGTGTAAATGTTGGTTACCCAAAATGTTTTATCGGACGAAAGACTAAACGGTTAATGCTGAAATGTATTAAAGTTTGGATATGAAATATTTGTGATTCTATTGTTTTTTCCAAAATTCTGCACAAAGCGACATGAGGATTTATTTACTAAATTTTGAACATAATTCAAACCGATAGCTAAAAGCAGGTACTTTGACTATATCAGTGCCAGTGATCTGTAGTTATCACAGGTATCTGTCGTTCCCTTCTTATGCAGTGGTACGGGGACTGTGGGTTTCCAATCCTTGGGCCGGATTTCTGTCTCCCATGCCTTTTGGCTTAGTCGGTGAAAAATTCCCACTCCATCTTCACCAACTAACTTAAGCGTCTCGGCCGTGACATTGTCAACCGCAGCTGTTTTGTCAGTTTTTAATGATCTGATTTCAGTATTGAGAGTTCGCGTTCATAGTTCTGCTGCCGGTCATCTTCTACTTCAGGACGGTCATTCTCGAAAAGCTACTCAATGTATTGAAGTCAAACTTCAATAATTTGATCCATGTCAGTTCTCAGGAAAGTAGTCCGTGGATTTCAAATGTCTATAAATCATTTTATAGCATATAAAAATCGATACAATTTTCGTAAGAACAATTCTTTTTTAAACGATGGATACTAAGCCAGATATCCTCTAGGATCTTAACAAAATGGACAGCCTGTATATTGATAATTTTAGGTTATAGCTATATGAAAATTAAAATTTTAGTTGGAGAAAACAAGTTTCTCAGAAAGGTTTTCATCATATGACTGAAGAAGCATCACATTTAGTGAAAAAGTGCTAGTAGGCCAGGCGTCAGGGAGTTCAGGATGCGTAAATACTGTTTTAAATAGGGCAAAAGATTTTACTGTTGGAACCAGTTCTTTATGAGCCTCTTTTAAACATTTTAAATTTTCCCCCTTGCCCGCCCTCCCGGAACACCTCCAACTTTGGGGCAATATCGCTTAATAAACATTTTTTTGCAAATATCTCGGTCCTGGCGAAAAAAAAGATGGTTGTCAAATTTAAACATAAGTAAATTCTCTATCAAAATGGTTCAGATAGTATTAATATTATTGGAGTTATAGATGGGGAGAATCTAGCATCGTATCGCATCTGCGCTGTATACAACGTGATCTACCAAGAAATGCGGAAAATAAAATGGTGTGCTAGTCTTCAATGTGGGAAAGCCCCTGCAAAATTTTAGAGGATTCTGAGGTAATTTAGTATATTAAATTATTAGTCAATTTGCGAAGGTACACTACTGATGTTGAGTAAGTCCTGACCTAATTCTGAAGAGGTCGACGAACTTACTGGCGAAATAACGTATTCGAGTTGTTTACATTTCCTTAATTGGCATAAAAAGTGAGCCGGCCGGCGAGATCAAAAAAAGAGGTCTACACACGATCGAGCGGCAGGTAGTCAACATTATTGGTACGCTTTGAAGATAATTGGAATTCCAGCGGACCAATTCACTTTTACGATTGAGTTCAAAGCATGCCGACAAGGCTGGCTCCGTGCCACTGGATCGTGTGTAGACCCCTAGACAGTCGCATTTTTTGCTTCCGGTCGTGTCATTGACCGGTTTAACTAAATATCTCGTATATCTGCTTTTCATTTCAGCATAAGATCAACGTCTTCGATTTATTTCGATTTATTTCGGTATTTTTGTAGTGTGATTTGATTAAAACCAAAAGTCAATTCTATCTAATGATCCAGCTTTGCTGTCAGTAGTGTCAATCCCAAGTCTGATAAAGTGATATGGTTGTACCGCGTTACGTTAGATTAGTTGAAGTCATTGGCGGCGCATTCCTACAAAAAAAATAAGGTAATTTTTTTTGTCATTTTTTAAAAAAATTTTCATTTTTTTACTCCTTTCGCTGGGGACAACCTACTGTTAAATTTTCCGCATGTCCTGGTAGATCACGTTGTATAAAAAATCGAGTTATAATTTATTTTCTACAATCACTGATAAAATTAATTTTGGCAATAAAATACACGTCGCAGATGGTGGGTTTTTACTTCTTCGAGTTGTGTGATGTAAACAAGAGACATTCACTTCTATCCTAGCTAGGTATGTAAAGTATATTCAAAAGTACTATAGAGCTAATAGCACCATTGTCTTCGACGGGTACCCTACCGATGCATCTGATAAAAGCACAAAATCTGCTGAGCGTCAACGACGAGCTCAAAGAAATGTTTCTGCAACCGTAAATATTGACGAGTCTATAACAGAAACAATGCAACAGGAGAAATTTATATCAAACGATCAAAATAGAAATCGGCTTATCTCCCTGTTACGTAAAAAGCTTACCACTGCAGGTTTCGTTATTAAGCAGGCTTCTGAAGATGCTGATGCGTATTATTAACTCAGCGATAGATATATCACCTCATTACGATTCGGTAATTATAGTTGGTGAAGACATTGATCTTTTAATCCTCATGACAGGATTATGCGCACGTTGTTCAAACATGTATTTTATAAAACTAAGCAAGGGGAAAACGAATGAACGAATTTATTCTTCGAACTCTTTGAGTTGCGGATAACATATTGTGACGGTTTCCACCCCTAGGAAACCACCCTTGCAAATTCCGTGAGTTCCAAAAATTATAACAAGAGATAACCACTAACACACTTTATTATAGTATATTATTATATGAGCGATTATGATAGCCATTATTCACGAAGATGGTGTTTGAGCCAATGAGCCGTATGCGAGTGGCGCAAATCATCTGAGTGAATAATGGCCATAATCGCGAATATAATACTATGCTTTTTCTACACCTATTAAACAAATAAATTAGACTGAAATTTGATAACATTAATCGGTACCTATTCGTAAGAAGTCGAAAACGTAAACAAACAATGTGGCGATACACTTGTCACTGTCACGCGAGGTGATTGTCAGCCGTAGCAGCAAGAGTTGATTGCAGTAGATTTCAAATATCATTGAATCAGCAAAACAGTGATTTTTGAATTTGTATTTGTGATTGGCCAGATGCAGTGAATTATGAATCGATAATTTACTACAGTGAATTAGAGGTACGATTTTTCACCAAAAAAATGCTAATTATTGTCATATAATTAAATAGGTGTAGAAAAAATAATTTTACTGGATACTTCACACAATACTATTA